>CM063512.1:40195362-40597862 GCA_032199755.1 Ambrosia artemisiifolia
TTAAAGTGATTAAAATGCCTTTTTATAAACTAGAGGGGCCATTATGTATTAAACTTCATTTACAAAACCTTTAGTACCCAAACATGAAACTTTAGATAAACCACAGGGACTAACCATGTAATTAACTCATTATTTTATTAAATGTATTTATTTTTAAGGTTTATAATTAAATAAGGAATGTTTAATTAAAACATTATTTTATTAAATATATTTATCCCATTATTTATAAAAATAAAACCAAGTAACTAGATTAATAGTTGTAACCATAAAGAAAACATTTAACTTAATGTTGGATGGACTTGTGTTATGGTTACAACAATTAATCTAATAACTTGGATTTAACTTATAAAAATGTTTTCTTTATGTGATTGAATTAAGTGTTATTTTTGGCCAAAAAGATGCAAACCCAATTCAAGAGAATTAAAAAAGATAGAAACACACAGAAGTTGAATTTTTATAAATAAAAAAAGAAAGATTTTTTTTCTTCTTCAAGAACTGGTGGGCTTGGTAAGTTTGGACCTACAAGGTAAAAATCATTTTTGAATTTCATTAAAATCCATAAGTAAATTAATAACATTTAGAACATTTTATCTATCTTAGAAGTGTATTTATTTTTATAAATAATGGGATAAATATATTTAATAAAACAATATGTTTTAATTAAATATTCCTTATTTAATTATAAATCTTAAAAATAAATACATTTAATAAAATAATGAGTAAATTACATGGTTAGTCCTTGTGGTTTATCTAAAGTTTCATGTTTGGGTACTAAGGGTTTTGTAAATGAAGTTTATTACATAATGGCCCCTCTAGTTTATAAAAAGGCATTTTAATCACTTTAACTAAAGTTAACAGAAAATTTAATGATAGTTAGTATTAGTACCCAACATTGTTACAAAAACAAACCTTAATACCCATTTTCGTTACAAAAACTAAACCATGGGCCCTAAAGAAGTTAAAAAAGTTGCTTAGTACCTTAAGGCGTTATTACATGAAAACCACAGACACCATCCGTGTAATTTTGTCTTTTATGAATCAAGTTTATTATCTAAAAGATCTAACATTATATGTTTAATGTACATATGTTGTAAAAATAAATATTGTATCATATTAACATAGTTTCATATCCAATACCACTATCTCTTATTTCTTTCTTTGATAATTTCTACCATGGATCGTTTGTATCCAACTCTTTGTTTGAACTTTGGAAAGATTCTGAAGATTATCCTAATACTCATTACCATCAAAACTCTCCTTTTTTTTCAAATGCAAGTCAAATTCTTCTCACTTATGAAAACTTTCTAAATGACAGGCATCGAAACTGGCGACGGAGAAGCTCTAGTCAGGATGATGACCAACCTTTTTAATACTCGACACAACGAATTGAAAGGTTATATTGTTATATGCCCAATAGGGAACAACTTCACAATAGAGAAGCTCATATCGCATTACAAAACGATTTGATTGATCACTGTTGGGACAAAGAGGATTGACGAAACCACCTTTTGATAACCTTAGTCTAATTCATATCTGCCTAAATATAGAACTGCTGAAGAACAAAAGAAGAAGTGCTGAAGAACAAACACCAAAGTACTGAAGAGTAAACTCATCAGAAGTTCTGAAGTCTAACCAGACATTTCACTGAAGAACTGCTGAAGACAAACTGCTCATCAGCAGTTTGTCACTCATCAGCACTTTGCATCAGAAGCTTCTAACCGACTGAAGATCAGCAGTTTTTGATTATTATATTGTTTTGTTAAAGTCTTGATTTCAAGTTTCAATGTACAGACTGTAGTAACCTTATCTTTGCATAATATCTTTGTTAAATATCTTAGATTACTTCAGACTACAGTTTAGTACATTAGTCTATAAATAGATGAGTTTGTTCATCTATTTTAGTATGTGATTTTGTGTAATATCTTTGATCTTAAATTGAAATCCTTCGGGCTTTAAACTTATAATTCCATTTCACATCTGAGAAACATAAATTGCTTTACTGCTTTACACTTAACTGTATTTATTGTTTCTCATTTATTATTCAGTCAAGGGGGAGTAATAACTCCTCATCAAAGTGATCTTTTAGACCTTTGAACACTTGTATTTCCGCTGCTTAATAACTCACATATAAATCTGATAACACATAAGTGTTCATAAAACTAAGCCACTGATCCAACAATTGGTATCAGAGCATCTGGTTAATCTGATCAAAATCAATCTAACAAATTGAGATTCAGACACAGGCTCAATATTGATATTCAATAAAGGATAAAAGGCTCACTTTTTAATCCATCACTTTAAAGAAGTATTGACAAATCCAAACTTCTTAAAAATGGACCCCTACAATACTGGATCTGCCAACAAACCTCCTATGTTAGTCAGAAATGAATATAACATATGGTCTAAAAGGTTGGCACATACTATTTCCCAAACAAACACTGGATGTTGGAGGTCTGTAGTTTTTGGACCTCACAAACCAGTTGTTAGTGATCCAGAGGGAAAGACTGAAAGACCAAAAGATCCAAAAGAATACACGGAGGAAGATTTCCAAAAGTTTGAGCTTGATGCAAAAGCTTTCTCCATGTTGGCTATGGCTCTCCCAAACGAAATTTATGCTGGCCTTTTACACTATGAAAGTGCCAAAGAGCTGTGGGATTGCCTAAAAGAGCAGTTTGCAGGAACTGCTGAGGTGATAGCCAACATCAGAGAAATATTGGCTCAACAATATGAAACTTTTACTCACATAGAGGGTGAATCTTTAACACAACAATTTGAAAGATTTTCTTCACTCATCTCTGAGTTAAAAATAAACAATCAGACCTATTCAAATGAGTCTATGTTGCATAGATTTTTAAGGTCTTTACCTTCAAAATGGGAAACTTACTCTATAGTCCTCAGAACCAGTTCAGATTTTAACACCTTGAACCTAACTATGTTACATGGTAAATTACTAACTTTTGAGAGAGAAATCAATCAAAAGAAAAAGTTGCAAGAATCTGGTAAAACTGCTGATGACTATACTCCGGGTAGCACAGCCCTATTAGGACATGACTCACCATCCTGTTCTAATAATTTTGGTTCTTTTGACCACATTGACATAACAGCTGGGATCTCATCAGATGGATCCTTCCCAGCTTATGACAATGAAGAACTGAGTCAAACTGCTGATAACATGTGTTTCATCATGGATGATTTAAAATATCTTAGCAGTGATGACTTAGAAGAAATGGAAATATTGCACCAACTGGCCTTGTTAAGCTTAAAAACTAACAAATTTTATAAAAGGTCAGGAAGGAAATTTCCAGGACTAAACAATTCAACAAAAGTTGGTTTTGACAAATCTAAACTGAGATGTCATAAGTGTCAAAAGTTGGGACACTTTGCTAGAGAATGTAGAAGCTCTAGCTACAACCAACCAATGTCCTCTGGAAATCAATTTAATCCCTCATATAATAGGAATAATGGAACTCAAGGGAGTGCTCATTTTGTACAGGCACAAGCTCCACATGTTCAATATGTGCCACAAGTACAATATGTTCAGATGCCTGCTCAACAACAACAGCAGCTCATGCCTCCATTTCCAACTGCTCAACAACCTGCACAAACTCAACAAACCCCTCAGCAACAAAGCTTATTTACCTCAGGGTATGTTGACTGGAGCAGTCTTCCTTATGACACATCAGAATGCAGTCAGGATGCAGACAATAAGGTCTATGATGTCAACTGGGGAGAACCTGATAATGGCAGAAAGAACTTTGCCTTAATGGCTTTTGAAGGATACTCTTCAAATTCTGCTCTCACACAGGTATCACAACAATCTCTGTTAAAGCTTTGCACTAAATCTTGCAAAGAATCATTTGCTTTAATTAGAGAAACTAATGTGCATTTACAAGGCAAATCCAATGACATGGAAAGAAAATTCACACAAATGAAGTGTGATTTGGAAAGAAAAATTGTTTTGAAAAACAAAGAAATTTCCAAACTGAATGATAAATCCATTGAAACAGAAGCACAAATTAAAACTATGATAGACAGCCTAGGAAATGTCAGACAAGAGCTTGCTGACACCAAGGTTGATTGTGAAAAATGGGTTGAGTCTTGTAAAGGGTATCAAATGTTGCTTAACAAACAAACTGCAGCCAATGTTAAGTTTGGCATTGGATATACCCACACTGAATCACCAACAGATTTCACCCACAAAACTGATAATGATGGGAAGAAATTGATTCAAACTTCTGATATGGAGGAATGCACATCCTACCATCAGAACTTCCTCAAAAAGGGAAGTACTGCAGAAGTTAAAACTACTGACAATAAGCCATCAGCAGTTTCAACTACATCAGGAGTTGAGACCCTGAAAACTGCTGATGACCTATTTCAAAAATCAGATTTTGTCAGTAAATTGCCTTCCAGCTCTCTTGATTTATCTAAAAAGAAAGAGAAGGCAAAAGCATGTGAAATATGTGGTCTGTTTAACCACACAACTGAACTTTGCAGATTTAGAAAGGTAAATCAGTTAAATAAACAAAGACAACAACTGATTGTGGGAAAACAGATAAAACAAGATTATCAAAATACCTTTTTTCCCAACAAACAACAATCAAACAAAACCCTTTCTAAGAAGAGGCCTTTATCTCAACAAAGGTCATCTTCTCAAAGTTCAATTTCAGAAGTTTCACCTAACTCATCAGCAGTTTCACAAACTGCTGAAGTTAAAGATTTGATAAACCTGGTTAAACTTCTGATGACCAAAGTTGATGGTGGAAACCAAAAAGAACCCACCATTGTTCTTAATGACAAATCCATTGCCAAAAAGACATGGATTACTAAAAATGGTCCACAACAAGCTGCACCTGTTCTCAAGAGCAAACCCAAAGCCAAACTGGCTTGGGTTGCCAAAACTAACTAATTTGCTATCTTGTGCAGAGGGTCTCCAGAGGTTTGAATAGCATATGGTATGTGGATAGTGGAGGCTCAATGCACATGACTGGATGCAGATACCTGATAAACAATTTTATCAGCCAAAGAGAAGGATCTTTGTCCTTTGGGAACAATGCCAAGGGATATGTGCTAGGATATGGCAATGTATCCTCAGGCAAAATGCAGTTTGACAAGGTCAATCTGGTTGAAAACCTTGAGTACAACTTGCTGAGTGTCTCACAAATGTGTGACAAAGGATATTCTTCCTTTTTCACCAAGACAGCATGCAAGATCATATCACCAGAAGGCCAGAAGTTGATAGAGAAGATTATTGAAGATCATACTTTGCTGATTGCCAAAAGATGTGGCAATGTCTATGCAGTGGACATTGAAAAGGACAAAGTATTGAACAATACTGCCTGTTTCTTCTCAAAGGCATCAACTTCAGAAAATGATCTCTGGCACAGGAGACTTGGCCATGTGAACTTTAAAACCATCAATAAAGTCACAAAAATGGGCTTGGTCAGAGGTCTACCTTTGAAGGAATATCAGTGCAAAGAACACTGTGTTTCCTGTCTTAAAGGTAAACAGCATAAGTCCTCCTATAAGTCTATTGAAGAATCAAAAACAACTGCATGTCTTCAACTACTCCATATGGACTTATTTGGACCAGTCAAGATAATGAGCCTTGGTAAGAAGAAGTACTGCTTGGTCATCATTGATGACTACTCAAGATTCACATGGGTCTTCTTCTTATATTCCAAGGATGAGGCAGCTGAAATCATCAAGTTCTTTATTCTACAAGTAGAGAAGCAATACTCTCTATCTGTCAAAGTCATCAGGAGTGACAATGGGACAGAGTTCAGGAACAAAACTCTGGATGAATTCTGTCTGTCTAAAGGGATTGTTAGACAGTTCAGCATTCCCAGAACTCCTGAACAAAATGGTGTGGTAGAAAGAAAGAACAGAACATTAATTGAAGCAGCCAGAACAATGTTAGCTGATTCAGGCCTACCTTTGTATTTTTGGGCTGAAGCAGTCAACACTGCATGTTATGTTCAGAATAGAGTTCTTATCAACAAGAGACATACCAAGACTGCCTATGAAATTCTTCATGGCATAAAGCCCCTTATCTCCTTCTTCAGGGCTTTTGGATGTCAATGTTTTATCCTCAACATCAAAGACTCTATTTCTAAGTTTGCTGCAAAAGTTGACACATGTTATTTTCTTGGTTATTCTCCTTTGAGAAAAGCTTACAAAGTTTTCAATTCAAGAACCAAGATAGTAGAAGAAACACTGAATGTCAAGTTCAATGAATCAAAACACACTCTTATTCCAGCAAATCCTGCTGAATTATTTGATCTTGACAACTTTCATTTCGGACCTGAAAAGACTGTTGAATCATCCAAACCTCCTCAAAATGGTTTTCAAGGATTTGAAGATGATAGTCCTGCACCATGGACTCCAAACACAGTCAGAAGATCAACTATTAAACCTTCAGAAGTTTCAATAGCTTCAACTTCAGGAACTACTGATGAACATTTTGAAACTACTGATTCAGCTGAACCTAAAACTCCTGAAGTTCAAATAACAGCTGAACCATATATTATCAATCTCAGTGGTTTATTTGAAGAACCTGTAGAGCCATCATCCAGTACAGGTTTACAACAACTGATTGAACACAAGGATCATCCATTGGATCAAATCATGGGTGATATTGCATCAGGGGTACTCACAAGAAACCAGCTTTCCAACTTTTGCTTATTCTCAGCATTCATCTCTCAGTTGGAACCAAAGAAGTGTCAAGAAGCCCTCAAAGACAACAATTGGGTGCAAGCAATGCAAGAAGAGTTGCTTCAATTCAAGAAACAACAAGTTTGGGAAATCTGTCCCTTACCTGAAAACAAGCAACCAATTGGAACAAGATGGGTCTTCAGAAACAAATCAGATGAGGCTGGTATGATCATCAAGAACAAAGCAAGACTAGTGGTACAAGGTTATTCCCAAGAGGAAGGAATTGATTATGATGAAACCTTTGCACCAGTTGCAAGACTTGAAGCTATCAGGTTATTTTTAGCTTATGCAATTTCCAACAACATTAAAGTTTATCAAATGGATGTCAAAAGTGCATTTTTGTATGGAAAAATAAAAGAGGAAGTGTATGTCTGTCAACCTCCAGGGTTTGAGGATCCTTCTCATCCTGATTGGGTTTACAGACTTGACAAAGCTCTTTATGGGCTAAAACAGGCTCCAAGAGCCTGGTATGAAACATTTTCCAACTTTTTACTAAAGAATCACTTCTCAAGGGGATCCATTGATAAAACTCTTTTCATAAAACATGTTGGAAATCATGTCTTACTTGTTCAAATCTATGTTGATGATATCATATTTGGTTCAACAAATTCAAAACTGTGTGAAGAATTTAAGAAACTCATGCAATCAAAATTTGAAATGAGTACAATGGGAGAATTGCAGTACTTTTTGGGACTGCAAATCAAGCAACAGTCAAATGGAACATTTATACATCAATCAAAATATGTTAAAGAATTATTGAACAAATTTTCTTTACAAGACTGTAAAACATGTTCCACTCCCATGACACCAATCACACAAGTTGAACCAGATGATCAAGGGAAACACATTGATCAAACCATGTATAGATGTATGATAGGTTCTCTTTTGTATTTAACTGCTTCTAGACCAGATATCATGTTTTCAACTTGTGTCTGTGCTAGATACCAATCTGCACCAAGAGAATCACATCTAATTGCAGTCAAAAGAATCTTCAGATATCTGAAAGGAACTCCTACTTTAGGAATTTGGTATCCTGCTTCAAGCAATACCAAGTTAACTGCTTTTTCAGATAGTGACTATGCAGGCTGCAAAATGTCAAGAAAATCAACATCTGGTGGTTGTCAATTCTTAGGAAACTGTCTGGTGTCCTGGCAATCAAAGAAACAAACATCTGTGGCAACTTCAACAGCTGAAGCTGAATACATTGCTGCTGCAAGCTGTACTTCACAGATACAATGGCTCCAATATCAACTGCTTGATTATGGAATCAAAGAGACCAAGACCCCACTTTTAGTAGACAGCAAATCTGCCATTAGCATCATTCAAAATCCTGTTCAGTTTTCAAAGACTAAACACATTGAAATCAGGTATCATTTCATAAGAGATTGCTATGAAAAAGGCAAGATTGAGGTGAAGCATGTCACAACAGCTAATCAAATAGCTGACATTTTCACCAAACCCCTTGATTCAACAACTTTTCAGAGGTTAGTATCCATGCTTGGGATGTTAAACTTAGAAGAAAGTCTGTAAGTGTTTCACTTTTTAGTTCTGCACATAATTTATTTTTCACTTACACACTTATCTGTCACAAACCTCTGAAGACCAAAAATTTGAGAAAGAAAAAGTTCTGATGAACAAATTTTGAAAAATGCTGATAAACATCAAAAATGGGATATTTTCAAAATGGATATAACTACTGATGAAAATCAGAAGTTAGAGAAGTGTTTTAAAAGTCATTTGCATCAGCAGTTGAAACTACTGATGAGATAACTAAAACCACTGATGAAGAAACCTTCTTCTTCAGCAGTTTGACTAAAAAGGGTAAAACAGACTTTTCACTCATCAGAAGTTTGACCTAGTCGGTTAAAAACTTCTGATAAATACCCTGTTCCAACACTTATCCATTCAAAAAGCAAAATTCCCTCTCTCTCTCTCAAATTCAAAGCAAAACCCCTTCTCTAACCTAAAAATTACTGTTCGATCAAAAACAACCATGGCTCTCGTGTTAAAACAGGGACACAACCAAAGAGGCTACTTTGTTAAAGATGAAGCCTGGTCCCAGTATGATGAGATGCTTGATCTCATCATGAAATCCCAATACTATGATGCTTTCACCATCGATCCACCCATTCATGAAGAAACTCTTAATGAGTTCTGGGCAAATTCAGAGACGGTGAAGGTGAACAATGAAGTAATTTCCCTCAAATCTTCCATAAAAGGGAAAATGATGGCCATCTCACCAGAAACACTAAGCATCAGGCTTGGTTTGAAGGATTCTGAGTCACCTGAGCATATTCCAACCTCAGATATTCATCTAACCATGACAGAGTGTGGTTATCAAGGTACTTTGGCACAAGCAACAGTTTATAAGAAATATTTTGACCCACAATATAAACTGTTATTTCATTATATTATTATGTGTCTTAGTCCAAAAACTGGGTCAATAGATCAGATGCCTTCTACTTTTCAACCTATTTTTCATTCCATCATAAATGAAACTCCTTTCAAGGCATCAAAATTATTTTTCAATGAACTGGTTTTACATCATGAAAATGATAAAAAGAAATTTTTGTTGTACCCAAGATTTGTTATGCAATGCATAATAAAAGAGCTTGGAGAGAGAGTACTTGAGGGAGAAGCAACAACTTTAAACCCTTTAACTGCTCAAGTATTCTCTAGGCACAACAAACCAGCACTTATGCTAGAAGATGACCAAGGGGAAGAACAACCCATCCCCAAGGAACCCACATCTTCCAAACCCAAAAAGAAAACTCAAAAGCCTAAACAACAAAAACCAAAACAAACCAAGTCACTGAAAAAGAAAGTTCAGGAAGTGGAGAAACCTGAAACTACTGATGTGCAATCTGCACTTGAAAAGGAAGTGGCTGAAACATCCTCTCAGCACACTCCTTCTCCACCAACCAAAAGAAAACCTGTCACAATTATTTTTCAAAGAAAAAGATTTAAGAAACCAATAACTGTTGACCCTGCTTTTGAAACTGCTGAAACCAACCCTGAACCCATCAAAACTCCTGAACACCAACCCCTCACAACTACTGAACCTGAACCCTCACATACAACAATAGAAATTGCCCAACTTCTCTCAGGACTAAAAGGAACCCATTCACCACATGTCACTCCCCTAGCAACACATCAAATTGGGGAGATGCCTTCAGAAGTTGACATGAATGTGGATCCTGTTAGCCTAACCCAGAGAGATGAGGATGAACAAGAGTTTATAAGCCCAAACTTACAAACTTTTGATACTTTTGAGGCTGCTACTACTCACTTATCACCCAGTGGTGAACCTGAGGACAGTAGTAACATAGCTAAGACCTCAAACTTGGCAACTACTGATGAAGGCCTAAGGCCAGAAGTAGGAAAACCTCAGTACCAAGACAAAGAGGTTCATGAGACTACTGGTTTGGGTCCAGCTCATGATTTAACTGATCCTGCCCTCTCTGAGGACACTATCAGGGATTCAGATGATTCCATTAATTTGGTTGATGAATCAAACATTCCACAAACTGAATTGACGGTTGATATTGAAGGTCCTGTATCTAAGGTATCCAAGCTCAAGAAGCTGGTCACCAAGGATCAGGTTAAAGACCAGTTAGCCCAAAGTTCCCCAAAACTGGCATCTTCAGAGCAATCTGAGGATCACCCAAAAAGCACCCCTTCACCAAAACAACCTACCCAATTCCCTGGGCTCACAAGCATAGACTTGAACCAACTATGCAGCCCAGATGGTCCCCTGTACCAGGCACTCAAACAAATTATTACTGATCAACTCAAACCCTTCACAACTGCTTGGGAGTTAAAAGCTAACAATCAGTTTGGGTTGATCAACTCGAGACTTGCTGAGTTGAACAAGAAAATGGACCAAACACAAGATCAACTGGCAAGGTTGTCTGCTGCAACATCTCATTCTATTAGGCTTCCAGAAGTGGATGAAGCCAAAAAGGGGGAGATGATTAAGGAACCAACTGAAGTTGCTACTACACAAAGACAAACTCCTGATCCAGAAGCTGATATGCCAAAACAAAGACCAGGAAAAGAAGTAGCACCAGAATTCAAATTATCTAAGGCATCAGAGGAAACTGCTGATCCTATTTCTCAAACTACTGAAGACAATCCTTCAGCAGTTGTGACTCCAATTACCACATCAGCAGTTTTACCTCCTAAACCAACATCAGAAGTTCCTAAGGCAACAGAAAGAGAACCTGCTCCCACTCCTTTGCCTACAACAACTTCCACAACTGTTTTGAACCCTACTCCCATCAGCATGTCTAAAGATTTATTGGAGAAGAGTTTAAAAGAGGCTGCAAAGAAGGCAAAAGAAGACAGAGTATGGAACAGCCTAGAGACTAGAGATGATTTGAGTTTTGAAGAAAAATTAATCAAGTACCAAGAAAAACTTGATGAGCTTGAGGCTGAAGAGAGAGCACTTGAAGCTGCTGCTGAAGAAGACAAAAGAGCACAGCTTATAGCATTCATTACAAAGAACTCCAAATCAAAACAAGTGGCCCTCAAAAGACTCTCAACACAAGAGCTGACCAGAAGAGCTCAAATGCTATCTGATAGAATAGCAACAGAAAATGAGAGGAAAGCCAAAAGAGCTGAAGTGATTGAAGAATTAGTGGCAAATGGCTATGGTTCAAAGGCCTCAATCTCCAAATGGAAAGAACAAACTCTTTATGAGGCTTACAAGAAATTCAAGGCAAAGAAAGTTGCTGAACCAGAGAGATTTGAAACTCCAGAAGTCCAAACAACTTCTATTGTTAGGAGATCATCTGGTGCATTAAGAAGGCCAGCCACCAAGAGAAAAGCAGATGGAGATCCCATTGTCAAGACTGACTTCAAGATGATACTCTTAGAAGGAGATCAGTTAGTACATGGTGATTTTGATGTTGAAGAGAAACCCATCTTGACCCAATTCAGAGACAAGGCTACCTATGCTTATCAGTTACAACAATCCATCCAAGAGAAGACACATACAAGGGTTGTTACAGAGCATCACCTGCCCAACATGCCTATTCAAGGTGCTGCTGAACTTCAAGGAAGTCAAGAATCTCACCTGAGAGTCACTGAAATAGAAGACATTCCTCAATCAGGTCAACCTAAGGAAACTGGCTTAATTTCCTATGCCTCTGACTTTGACAGGTCAAAGGTAAATATTATTAAGTGGTCATTTACTGAATCCAACTCAGTACTTGTAACCAGGAGAGACCGTTCAAGTAAGGTCTATAGAAACTCAAAGGAGTTGAGTGTTTTATCGTCCAAAGACCTTCTTACCATTCAACATTTAACACATGAACTTGGTCCTCTCACTGAGCAACAAAGATGTACTCTTACTACCCGGATGACAGCAGAGATCTGGAGGATACTAGAAGAGAGAAAAGGACAACAATAAAGAATAGATAAGGTTTTGGCTTCATCAATCCAGGGGGAGATTGTTGGGACAAAGAGGATTGACGAAACCACCTTTTGATAACCTTAGTCTAATTCATATCTGCCTAAATATAGAACTGCTGAAGAACAAAAGAAGAAGTGCTGAAGAACAAACACCAAAGTACTGAAGAGTAAACTCATCAGAAGTTCTGAAGTCTAACCAGACATTTCACTGAAGAACTGCTGAAGACAAACTGCTCATCAGCAGTTTGTCACTCATCAGCACTTTGCATCAGAAGCTTCTAACCGACTGAAGATCAGCAGTTTTTGATTATTATATTGTTTTGTTAAAGTCTTGATTTCAAGTTTCAATGTACAGACTGTAGTAACCTTATCTTTGCATAATATCTTTGTTAAATATCTTAGATTACTTCAGACTACAGTTTAGTACATTAGTCTATAAATAGATGAGTTTGTTCATCTATTTTAGTATGTGATTTTGTGTAATATCTTTGATCTTAAATTGAAATCCTTCGGGCTTTAAACTTATAATTCCATTTCACATCTGAGAAACATAAATTGCTTTACTGCTTTACACTTAACTGTATTTATTGTTTCTCATTTATTATTCAGTCAAGGGGGAGTAATAACTCCTCATCAAAGTGATCTTTTAGACCTTTGAACACTTGTATTTCCGCTGCTTAATAACTCACATATAAATCTGATAACACATAAGTGTTCATAAAACTAAGCCACTGATCCAACAATCACATACGGAAAAAGTTTGGCGAGGATGAATAATTATGTAGTTTGTATTATTCATATGCGTAAATTTATATTTCATGCTACGACTGTAATTTGGTTTATCTATTTAATGAAGTATGTTTGATAAATATAATATTTTTCTTTTGTTTTTTTAATATTTTTAAATTAGGTAACTTATTTTTTAAAAAATAAAATAACTCTCTTATATTTCTAATAAGTTTTAATAAACTAGTTTTTTACCCGAGTTGCGCGTCGCTGCAACAGTCCGGCGTCTTACACAAAATGAACTGATAAAGGCTGTTGTACATCAGAAGTAAAAGTTAACGTCCCTGCTAATGGTTTTCCCAGTTTTATTGCCGATGGCAAAATGTCTTGCATTCCCTGCTGTTTGATATCTCATATTTGTTGTTGATGCCAAAATATCTTGTGTTCCTTAGCATACATAATTAAGAAAAAAGATATAAAAATGTTGCAAATGAAATAGCTTTTGCGCACCTCGAAATTGTGCATTAATGCGTCTCGAAGTTTTCCGGCTTGCCATAAATGTTACCTTCCCAGTTCCATTTACTGCTTTGTCTGCTTTTCTGCTGCCTCATTGCCTCATTACCTGTGGAGCAGTAAAGAGATGTTTGTAGTTGGTTTAATACATTTATGCTTTCAAATTTAATATAAAAATAACTGTGGAATCGTGTAGGCTATATATATCTGCATTTTTCTTTTGGTGGTCGCTGTTAGGATCTGGGCTGCTGAGATATTTGTTGGCAGTACTCCAGCTTTGTTCACGGCCATCGTACCGACTTTTTTCATGGAAATGTCAAAGAGATGGCCAAATAAAAAATATCTAAAATAATCTAAATCTATATCATTACTATAATAAAGAAAATAGCTGGGCTTCAAATGATGTTTACAGTAAGAAATTGCAGGCGAAATTCATAACAGAAACTTTAATTGATTCATACAAAGTTTGCAGATTATAAACTTTAAATTGCCCCCATTTGATTTAAAAGAAGCTGGTATTAATTTTTCTACTATGTACATGATACATATCTTAAGTGAAGTATGGCCTAAAAATGCACGTGAGGTTCATGTTTTGACATCACGTTGTATTTAACTTAGTTTGGCTTTGATTTTCAAGCGGTTGCATCATTTGTATTTACATTCGTAAACTTCTTCACAATCAAAGAGTCTTATTACTTTATGAACGTATTTTACTGTTTTAAAAACCAAAATAAATAGCCCCTTCCCCTATTCCCCATATGAATTTACAGAGTAAATATGGCCATACAAAATTTCTGAAATTACATAAGATATGGCAGATAAGTTATGTACGAATTAACAGTAAATGCAAAAGGAAAGCACATAGCTGCGCAAATAAGACTAATGAGCACACAAATGCATAAAGGAGGTTACGACAATGGAAACCAAATAAAAAACAATGCGATGTACAATACGGATGATCAACAACTTAAAAGAAAACAAAAAATCCTCACTCACCAGCAACTGTTACAGCAGAGAAGAGGCTAAGTTCAAACATGCAATGAGCAAAGCTGGAAGATCGCTGAAATTGGCAAACATCAACTGACAAAGGAACAACCAAAAAGGAGAGAAGATAAGTAATAAAAAAGAATAAAAAACTATATCTACCTTAAACATAAATGCCAAACACAAAGACATTACCAACAAAAACAGAAAGAATACCACCATATGAATAGTGTTTCAAGTTTTAATCTTCTATTGTTACCGCATAACATAATGACCCATTATTTTAGTGCTGCATTACAACCACAACTTACTAATTTAGGTGTCATAGTGCAACTTTCAGTATGATAGACATCCATATAATGCTAAAAACCATTTTGCTTTCTCATTTTAGTGAATAAAGCCTGAGCTAACTTGAACAAATACGTTTCAACCAAAATTTATAGAACAAACTTCATTTAGACATTTTGTCGAACACTTGATATGCATGTTAACCTTGTTGACATAATTACCTATGTATAGTTGCTAACAATAAACCCAGTTTCTGTTTGATAATATAAGAACAAATGTTAATTTTGTTAAAGCTTAAAACCCCATATCCATCTCTCTCCCCCCTCTGTGTGTGTGTGTGTCTTAGGCACACACACACACACAGAGTTAAAGCATGATTAAGAAAAATGACAACAGAAACACTTACCGTCGCCGGTCATCAACGATGACACCTTCATAAGCGTTTAACGTCACAATAGGTCCTAACAACCTCAATAATAGCAAGAATCGAGTATCATCCAACTGTTTTGGCTTGTATAGAAAACAGGTTGAAATATGTTAGATCTTACCGCCGTTTGTCGAGAATCTGATAGAAGGTAAAAACTTAAACTGTAGCAAAACAACAATAACCGTACACAACATCATAATAATAGGGGAAAAAGAACCCTAATACGAAGCCTAAAGCTTACCAGATCTTTGTCAGAACTCGGGAACCTAGCCTTCGTCGCCGGAATCACTGCCTCTGATGGAACCCTAGAAAGCGGAGCAAGAGAGGGAGGGAGGTGGACGGAACTCATTGTCGGTGCTCTAGAATCGACACAGAGATAAAGGAGAGCATGTGTTAGAGAGAGAGAGAGGTGGTATTAAGGACTTGTACACTATGCTTCAATGGGTTGTATATGTATCAATTTTTTTTTGAAATGTGTGCCACTCTTGCAATAGTGCCACTTTGTGAGTGGCACCGACATTGCAAAATTTAGGTTTGTGAATAATCAAAAACATAAATTACATTTATTTATTTTATAAAATATTGTGAAGGTTGTGTGATAATGGGAGTGAAAAATTGGGTTTGGTTTGGTTGGGTGGGTTGTTTAGGTGGAAGAGAGAGAAATTGGTTTTTATATTAAAAAAATTGGATTTGGGTACAGTCTTATGCTATGCTTTATTTTCATGTCATCATCAAACATAAATCTTAAATACCAACATTGCAAAGGATATACACAATTTTATTTCAAGACAAACATAAAACAGTCAGGGGTTCTAAAATGGTGTTTCAAAGCGAGAAAGAAATTTCACCTCAAAACCCGTTCTGAAAGTAGAATGTTGAAGACGACAAAGTAGCGGAATTCATATGTGAAAATTATGTGATTTTAAGTTGAATAGAAAACCAGAACACTATGAAAACAAAGAGGGATACGGTATCAAGAAGCAAAACAAAACCATGATGAAATGGGTGAATAAAGATTTACCATTACCTTATCTTATCACCACCGAATTCCTATAAACTATTGAGCATGCTCACGTGACGAACCACATCCGACGTTTCTTGTAGGTGGGGGATGATAAGTGGGATGATCACACATTGACGTTGGTAACATATAGCTATCCCTCCTTTATTCTCTCTAATCCCTTTCTGAACCGCCACCGTCAACACCATCTACCACCGTGTAATCCCACGGTCGGAGAGGATATCGACCCCCTTATCATTAACCTCTTTCTCTGGTTCGGAGATGGAAATTGAAGTAAAGAGTGAGCATGTAGAGATGGTGTAAACAAAATGAGAGAGAATGCTGACCTGAAAAAGAGGAGGGGGGATGAATGGAGAACAGATTGGTGTTCTGAAACATAAGGAGGGGGGCTCTAAAACCCAACACGTGGCCCACGAGTACACACAAGACCGTTAACTTTAACGGTAAAACAATGAAGCCGTTAATTTATAGTTCAATTTCAAGAGCTATAGATATTTTGATAATTTATTAATTAAAACTTGATATCCATTAACAATTTAAACAACCAAGTTAACTATATGTTTTATTTATTATCTAATAATAACTCAGTCGTTTATTATCAAACTAGATTACCCCCTGGGAGCGTCCCGGGATAGACAAATCTAATATGAAGCGACAAAATCTGAGTTATTTAAGTCGTGTAATTATATTTTGGATTAGAATTTGTATTAAACGTTAAATATTAGTCATCGTTGCTTCCATCGTGCAAATTTAAGTAGTGCTCTTACACCCAATAATTTAGTATTCTTCCCTATACATAGCTAATAAGATAAACTAGTAAGCTAAAGCAGGTATGGAATAAACAAAAGTTGTATTTATTTTCTTTTAAAAACTTTGTATATTAAGAGCGGTTAAATTTTATGTTTTAACATGATGTATTTTTCATGTTAACTAGACATAAGTCATAGTCTTCTTTTATCGATATACTGGTCTTAGAAGTTTAAAACTATCATTTAACTTCTCACATAGATTCTCCTCTCAACTTAAAAACATGATCCAAGAGCATATTAATTTACTAAAAAACTAACCAACAGGAAAGAGACAGATTATGGTTTCGATGTCAGATAAATGATTCGGTGAAGAAGATGGTGATTATGGTTTGAATGCCGGTAAATGGCCATATATAATTGGGTGACGGGGCGGGTAAACGGGCGTATATAATTGGGTAATCAGGGCGGGTAGACATGTATAACATCAGATCCCATATCCGTCCCAAATTTTCATAACAAATCCCATACCCGATTACCAGACCTAATACCCGTCCCGTATGTTTTGGGTATCAGGTTTTCCCATCGGGTTCTGGTTCGATTGCCATCCCTACTTTCGTCAAGCCCCTCCTGGTCAGGGGGTGTTACAATACTTTTTCTAAATCTAAGATATGTAACCCTGTTTTTTTAAATTATTTTTAGTAGATGGCCTCAAGTTTCATGGGCTTTTCAAATCTTATATATCTTAGCTTAATTACTAAATGAATTTTTAAGCTTATGAGAATGAATAAATGTGCCTAAAAGTAAAGTTCCCATGGAAATCCGATGTAGGAGGGAAAACTTAATGCGATTATGGAAAACATATTTAGAGAGGATACCTTATTTTTTTTTTAAACTCATATCACCTAATTTTGATCTTAAAAATAAGCACGTAAGTGTGTACATTTTTATAGGATGTCCTTTTATCTTTTAGTTCCTTTTAAACTTATAAAAAGATTGTTAATCGAGGGGCCCTAACCGATTGCTTTGAGTCATAAACCTATTAGACGGTCTTATTCTCAACGAACACACTATAGCGAAGATGAGATGTTTAAAAAAAATAGTTCTATTTAAAAAATAAAAAAAGCTCATCACAAAAAAAAATACATTTTTAAATCATATAGTCAGCCTAAAAAAAGTAAAAATTAAAATAATATATTTTGCCATGAAGAAAGTGACCTGAAAATTGTGCCTTCGATTCTCTCCTTGAACATGGAAAACTATCAGTTTAGGTTTCCAATCACTACTACGACGTCGTATACCAACGGTATGTTGGATTAAACTCGTAATTTTGTTTTAGTAATTATGCTGTTAGGGTCTATAGTTTATTTGATTTAAACAGAGTAATTTGATTTGTGCAGTTCTTTTTTTAATGTTGCTGTTGTTATCCCTAATCTGCATCAACACCTGTTCTATTGAAAAAAATTGTTACAAGTAAGTTATTTCTTGGCTTAGCTATTGAATTATGATTTAGGTTTTATTAATAATATTATTATTAGCTATCCTTCTTATGTATGTATGTATGCATCTGACTTGCTAAGCTTCGTTATCTCGATTAATATTAGTATCGTAGGATGTGGTTATCACAACTCAATCATCATCATACTGAGTTAATCCCACTAATAGCAAAGCTAAGGTAGGGTCTGAGGAAGGTAAGATGTCGACAGCCTTACCTCTACCCCTGGGAATAGAGAGGTTGCTTCCAGTGACTCAGTGAGACCTCCGGCTCGATAGCGGTTTTGTATCTAGGACATAAGGTACATAACACTTAGCAATCGGGACGAGCCCGGTTGGTGCATGTACCCCGTTGTCTTTTGGCTATCAACACCATGACATGATGCATGATTAACCGTCATTTTTAACATTATTTTCACGAAATTAGTAAAATAACGTTGAAGTAAGTGTTAAAACTACAGATGATTTATCTGCTTAAGTTTGGCTTAATCCAAAAAAAAGGAAGATAATATTGAAAACTTTTGTGTCGGAACTAGTAGGTACTCGGTAGCGCTAGCACACTGCAAGCCACGGCATTCAGTAATCCATACCAAATATAAACAAGTTACTAGGTTAAGAAACAGTTATCATCTAATTACTGTATGATACTGCAAGC
The DNA here is from genome assembly GCA_032199755.1 of Ambrosia artemisiifolia. Taxonomy (NCBI): domain Eukaryota; kingdom Viridiplantae; phylum Streptophyta; class Magnoliopsida; order Asterales; family Asteraceae; genus Ambrosia; species Ambrosia artemisiifolia. The sequence continues at coordinate 40,214,346 of CM063512.1, forward strand.
CAAGGCGTTTAGATATCCATACCAAATATAAACAAGTTACTCGCTTAAGAAACAGTTATCATCTTAGTATTGTATGATACTGCTAAAGCCATAAAAGTCTTGAGACCTGATCAAGAAAAGTTAAAAGGTTAAGTTAGGGATCCTGGGGCTGCCAGCTCCATTCCCGCTGCTGTTGGGCTGAGCGCTGTGGTTTCTCTGGCTCTCACGCTGCTCTTTAGCCTGGAGGTCCCGGATAACTGAATTTGCTCGGAGTCTAGGGAGACCAAGGAGCCTGTTTTTCTTTATTGGTCCTTGGGCCTCGATTAACGCTGAAATTCCAGTTTTCCAATCTTGTGATGCTTCTCCTGAGGGTCGTTTTGCTGATAATATATCTCGCATCTGATTCTGATGAAAAACAAAAGAACCAAGTATTTATAGAATCTTTATTGATAACTTCATTTAGAGTTAATAGCCAAAATCGTCCCTGAGGTTTGGTCACTTTTGCCACTTCAGTCCAAAAACCAAACGTCTTAAATCTGGGTCCTTAGGCTTTTGATTTTTTGCCACATTCGTCCCTGACAACGTTTAAATTGTGGACTGAAGTGGCAAAAGTGACCAAACCTCAGGGACGAATTTAGCAAAACCCAAACCTTTTTTGGGACGAATGTGGCAAAAAATCAAAAGCCTAAGGACCTAGATTTAAGACGTTTGGTTTTTGGACTGAAGTGGCAAAAGTGACCAAACCTCAGGGACGATTTTGGCTATTAACTCCTTCATTTACTAATAAAACCACTAAAACATACCCCAATCAGCTGGGCCCTCTCAGACGCCCACTCATCAGTGTTTTTGTTTTTGTGTGATTCATCCCAAAATTGCACAACTGTAGGAGACTCACTGTACTTCTGATCCAGATCCTGAAAAATAGAGTAACGTAGAATGTTAAGTTGTTAACACCCTTATATGAGGTATATGAGTTGCTAATTTGATGAGTTTTCAGTCTTATAATTAATACTTGTTTAAACTTGTAAAAGGGCTTAGCCCCGGTTGTGTGAACCACTTGAAGCTTTCTTCTATTAATTGTATTAATAGCGGACTTCTTTTTAAAGGATCTCTTGCGCCAATGAGAACAGAAAGACCTCCACACATCTTCATCAAAGTATGATGGGCATTGTTCCTGAAGTGTTGTGTTGTTTCGTTCTGCCCGTATCATAGCCCGACTCCTTTCCTCATAGAGAGTCTGGGTCATTGTACGGGCCACGTGCAGTTTCACAACCGCATCACCATCAGCATCTGGTACACCAGGATGATAGCTATAGTATCTCTAATAAGAACCAACAAATAAAATTAACTATAACATTAGATTAAGTGTTGTTAATTGATGATAAATGTAAATTGCATAATTGACAATGTATTTACTCGGAACATGGAAATGACAGATGGCCAAAAGGTAGTAGGCGCCTTTTTGAATGTGAATGTTCCTAAAGGCCAGTTTGCACGGATTATAGCCAGCAAGGTCTTTGTAGCAGTCTTATCCAAGATACTGCATACACAAGATACTATAGTTTAAATCATGGAGCAATTAATAGTGCCTAAGTAGGTCAAATTTAGAGATGGCAATTTCAGCACATTCACCTATGAGTGGTTCAGTTTGGGGTATGATTCATCTCAAATGGGTCAAATAAAAAACTTAGTAAGAAGGTGAATTGTTGATGTGGTCAAATAGGTTGAAAGTTGCCAAAGGAATATTTCTTATGCACATAAATAGTTTTATTCAAAGATTCAAATGATTATTGTAATACTTTTGGTTTTTCTTAAATCGTTAGCGGACCATTGATTATGTATGAAGAAAATAAAAATCAATAGAAAGCTTATCGTGGGTTAACCCGTTTTGACCCAGACAATTTCACCTCGTGCTAAAATTGACACGTCTCAATCCAGAGGCCAAACCCATTTTGACTTGTTACCCAACCCACCCATCTTGTTAGTTGTTACCTCTAGTTAAAGTCATACAAAAATATTACTCACTGTGTACTGCTAACATTTATAGGTCGAGGGACCGTAGGAGGACTCCCATACTCTCCTTCAGACTGACTTCTTACTCGTTTAGCTACATATGAACTTTATTTATAAACATACTATATAAAAAGATATAAACAAATAAACAATTGTAGGTGAGTTGCATAAAAACACCTGGTGGGTCCTGATTGTCACCATTACGCCTGGCATGTCCTTTTTCCTTTCGTTTTCGTGCCATATCACCTCTTGGTACTGTAGTTAGAATGTTAGATTCAAATATATGTGAATAGGCAAATGTACCTCAGAAGATGTCTCCTCTTAGTATTGTTTTGCTTAAGTGTATAAATACAAGTGATTAAAAGAATATTGTTCTGTTTCTACAAATTGTTGCACTAGCAGAATTAAATCACCTTGATAAGCTTACAAGATATGATAAATAAAGCATGATCATCAGCAAATCTTAATTGAACTCTAAAATAGTTAGTCCTAACATTGTTTCTAACTATTTCATTCCAAATTAGTAATGTACACTTACTTTCAAATGTACACCAACTTTCAAACAAGTAGATCTTAATGTTACAATATGATACATTAGATTCTTACTATAAGTGTGATGCATAATTCAAACGAGTAAGTTATTAACTAAACTTCAAATCAAACATCCTGAATTTCAATTCATACTAAAGAACCATAGTGATTTGTTTACATCATTTCAATTTAATAAATTCTTGATTAAACATTTAAACTTTAACATCATGCATCCCCAATTTCTTTTTAAACTATAAACCCTAATTTCATATTAAATTAAATTACATTACCCCTAACTTTGATTCCAATCGATGTAAAAAACTTTACAATTGTAATTCTTGATTTAATTCACACGTTATTCTCAATTTTAATTAATAAAATATTCATATGGTCACATACAACAAGCGTTAATAAAAAAACGGAGATTTAGTCCATAAAAGTAAACTATTAGTTTAGCGATCGACTATCTACCCTATAGATTGTTTCATTTAATCAACAACACTATCGGATTCATTGAAATTAAGAAAGTTCAGCAAAATTGTAACACGAACCTGAATTGGATAGGGGAATGTGAGCGATGGAATTAAAAGGGCAATTAGGCAAATCGCCGGTAGGTCTTTTTTTACTTTGGACAATGGCACTGTTACTAGTGTTACACACTCTCCTTTTATATATAGGCTCTTCAATAAATGATGTCTCTTAGTTTAGTATGTTAAGTAGGCCTAGGCGTGTCAATGGGTCATATCTAGACGTGATCCAGTTGACCTCATGGATTAATATAAATGATCCAATAGTTCAATAAGAAATCCAATAAATCAACCCATTTAAACATAACAATATGTTGGTCCATGCATGATCTATCGCTCTTAATCTATTTTCTATTTAATATGCTTTAATTTATTTTTTCTTCGCCTCTTTTACCATCATCAACACCGCTACCACAAAACCTAATCAATACAACCCCTACCACCGCCACTACAACCTACTACTACTACCACCACCACCACCACCACCACCACAATCATGATAACAATCACCGCCACCTTTACGACCACCACTATCACCAAAAAGTTTAAAAAATAAGACATTGTTCTTCTGGCAGTACCAAATAGGGTGGATTGGATAAGGAGGGTAAGGGTGGATCGGATAGGGAGGGTAACACTCTGTTCCAGAGTTTCATTAAAGGATGGAAGAGAAAGGATCTCCCTCCTCTTCCTTTCTCTCCAATTCCTTCCAAATTGGAAAGATTGAAAATCACCATAAAAACCTCTTTATTATCCATCTCATTCCCCCCTACAAAAAACTCTTGAACAAATTTTTTCCCCACTTCCTTCCCGATCCTTTCTCTTCCATCCTTTAATGAAACTCTGGAACAGAGTGTAAGGGTGGATTGGATGGGGAGGATAAGAGGCAGATGGGATGAGATGGATAGGGTAATAGTTTAATGGGCAGGTGAGGTAGGGTAAGATTGGTGATGTAAGAGGGTGAAAGGGGTGAGAATGGTGGTGTATGGAATTAAAAGAGGGAAGGTTTCTAGGGTGCAAGTGGTGTCGTGGTGATGACATGGCTAGATGGGGCGGGAAGGGAAGGGGGTTAAAAGTGGGTATCTGAGGTTAAGAAAAACAAAAAAATATATAGGTCAATCTTGATACAACGTTTAGCTAGATCGTAAGTCAAATTATAATCTATTGTCTAATGTATGAAATCACAATCCATTTGGTTACTCATGGATCCGATTATAGTAGCTATGACCCATCGACATGTCTAGGTGGGCCCTCTATGTTTCCTCAATATTTATGATTTCTGTATACATTGATTCATATGCCAACTGGTTTAAATACAAGTTGCAAAGAGTGGTTCCAAAACTAACTATTGAGGCATGTTCATGTCAAATCTAATGAAGTTTGGCGTTAAATATTATATATTAGATATATATGGTAACGCATAAAGCATGTAAGGAGTGATTTTTAAAAAGTGTGTCTCATGCCTGAGCCGCTGGTTCTAGTGCTTCACCATGGCTGAAGCGGTGCAATTACAAGAGGCGGTGGTTAGACTTCACTTTGCCGGAGGCGTTGGGAGGTTGCCTTCTTCTTTTTGATTTTCGCTTCTGGCCAGGTTGTTTTCATGTGAGGTGGTAAAGTTACATGATGAAAAAGTAAATTGTTAATCATAACTCAACTAAAATTATTTGGTTTTGCTTAGATTCAATGGTTGTACATTGAAATATACAATCTCAAAAATATGATTGCTCATATTTTTCTTTATGCTATTAAATTGTATATAATTTTTAATCTAATTTTTGGGGTTTAAGGACTAAAATGGAAAAATATGTAGTATTTTTGTATAATTAATATAAAGAATTTAGGTTGTATGTATAGCTAGTCAGGTTATACATATCAATGAATACTTAGTGCCTCGCATACGTGAAGCTCTCATCTCGCACCTTGGCTTTTAAGACCTAAGTGCCTCAGGAGCATCTTGCGGTTAGTAAAAACCAAGATGTAAGGATTGGTGTTAAGAAAATACTGACCCCTCATAGTGAAGTTAATAGTGTGTAATCAGAGAAAATAGTATATGTCTAGTCATTATAGTTTATATAGTATGACATATACATATATGTGTTCATGTGCATGGAAGCGAGAGTACAACCTATTTTCTACAATGAAGTGTTATTGTATAAGGTATTTACTTTTTGGTCTTGTTATAGTTTGATAGAATATGTCAGGTTGAGTTTCTTGTTTCATCAAGCAAAGACTTGAGAGTTGAGATTGATTTTGAATTTTTTTCTATTAGAAACATTTTAAGTTGTGTATATAAATTATCAAACAAAGGTGAAATTTGACTGGTAGGATGCTCAAAAGACATTTTCTTTTATGGATATTCTTGTGAGTGAAATTGAAGGGGATAACAATCAGGGGCTGTTAATACTTTTGGTATATTTTGTGACATTAGACGATAATGCACATCTGTTAGTGTGGAGAGGAGACTCATGGCATAATCCTTGTTTTTAGTGTTTCTCCTGGGTTTAGGGGGAGAGGGGGGTGGGTAGTAAATATAGTTTTAAGATACTTATATGCAGGGCCGGCTATGGCCCAAGCCGGGGAGGCCAACCGGCTTGGGCCCATTTTAATCGGGGGCACAATTTTTTTTATAAAATTCCTATATATATATGTGTGTGTATTTTTTTAAAATAGAGAACTCATTTACACTTAAAAGTTGTGCTCAATAAAAATCAGTTTAAAACTTAAAAAATTAATTACTCAAGAGCCCATAACATTTAATAGCCCAATACCTATTTAACTTAGGGCATATTTGGATAAACTTATAACTTATTACTTATCTCATTTTCACTTTCTTATCTTCTTTTCCAAAAAGTCACACATTCCTAACTTATAATTTAACTCTTTTTCTACACCTCCTTTTCCAAAAAGTCACACATTCCTAACTTTTAAATTTAATATTTAAGATTTCGATTTTTTTTTCTAACAACTTTAAGACTTCAGTTATAAAAATCGTCTTTATGTTTTTTATAACTTCCGGTGTAGCATAGTTACTTTGCTGGGTACTTAGGTTTTTTGTATTTTATATGTTTGTCGCCGGATTGATGAACTATTATTGCAATTAGGTTTCTTGTTGTGCCTTAAAATTGAGTGTAATTACTTAATTAGGTAATTTTTACAAATTTATAATTGGAGGTTTTGTTGAAGTAGCCGTAATTGAGCCCTAATATTAATTTTTAGTTGTTTGTTATAGCTATGAATTTGGATTTAGTTTAGATTATTTAATTCGTTAAAGCCTAAGGGGCATATTTTTTAATAGCTCGGATAGGGTACATAAATACTAGGGGACGCCTCTGCTTATATGACATGTGCCTTGCTAACTTGAGCCTTTTTTTATGTTTGCTTTATTATTATCTTGGGCACTTTCCACTAAGATACTTATAAGCAAAGCCTCCCCGTTCCTAACAATACATTGTTTGACTTTTGGGTTTTTTGTTTAAAAGAAGTATTTACCTCATATCACCATATAGCTTTGTTAGAACCCATTTGGCCCTTTCAGTCCTTGTAGTTGTGGCATCAAGTAAATAAGACTCACAGTCATGACTACGTTTCTCCTCTCTCCATATTAGCCCAATCGTGCACGACCCATATTGTGTATCTTAAGCCTTTAAACTTTTCTCATTGTAAATGATAATTGTAACTATACTCAATCATCTCTTCATCATTGTTGTTCGTTGAAAGCAGAGGAATTTTTTTGCATATGCTCATATGAAATTTTGACAAAATAGAACAAGGAAGAGAATCGATTCTTGGTGTTTCTTCCCCGCTTATGATTTCTTCGGCATTACTTCCTACGGCAACGAAGAAGAATCTCCACATTCCATCCCGATAAGATCTGCAGAATATTATTACTAGTATTATATTATTTAGTAGATAGAGTTTTATTATAGATAAAGATTGGGATTTTGAGTTCTGGTTGGGATAATAATACTTCGAGCGCAAGTTACTTTTCCTACAAGGGTTAGGATTTATTGCAAGTACTGATTTAGGGTTGTTATTTTGTGTTTGCTTAATATTGATTAATGATTTGGTATAATTGGGAATGTTGGTTTACCTCTTAAAAGGTAAATGTTGGGGGAGCTGATCAATCTCTTGAAAGCTATTAATCTTCCTCATTTGCCTGTTCACGTTTTGATTTGTTTGCATTCTATTAACGTTATGGTTCTAATCACTTCCCTCATCTCGATCACCAGTTAAGTTGCAGTTTTTCAAACAGTAAGCAAGTTTTTTGGGCGCCTTCAACACTGTCAATTACAAAAAGGAGGGTTTTAGGTCGTTTTGATTGAATTTTGGGATTAATGATTGTTTGCTTTGGTATTTTTATGGTTTAATTCGTCATGATAAACTTCAAAATTCATTTGTTACATGTTCGATGAAATGCTTAAGAGAAACCAGTTACCGCTACTTTGTTAGTTTAAGAATTTGTGACTATATTATACCAACTGAGTTTTTTTTTTCTCACCGGATTTGTAGGACTTGTTACCATTTTGTTCCCCTTTCTTGATTTATAGAAAGATTGTCCTCTACATTATACTTTGATTTATAATCCTCTTACTGCTAATACCTTCTAGAAGCTCGTTTCTTGACAATATTAAGGCCCTATCTCCCATTCAAAGATGTGAATAAAACCCTAAGTTACTTTACGGTCTCCTGATTCGTATAAGTATATATAATATAACCTTTATGCATATCATTGATACTCTTTCAAGTTTCACATGTGTTATGTAGCATTTTGTGATGAGCCAAATGTTTTGAGGGTCAGGTCTACTTGGAAATGTTCTTAAACGTAGAGTTCCTTCTAGGAATGCCTAAACGATTATGGAAAGCGTGTGCTAAAGCCTAAAAGTGCTTACATGATAAACCCCTTAGGGTTTATTCAACATGCAAGTACAAAAAGGCCACATCAGCTGGTGACCTGAATCTAATTATCTCAACTGTTTCCCATGTTCTAGACCCAAACAATATGAACCCTGACCCAGTGGCTGCCCAATTGGCAGCCATCGCTTCATCTACGGAGTCCTTGCAGCATGTGTTGCAATCAAGTCGCATTAGGCTAAACGAAAGAAATCCAGTGGTGGTTCCAACCAATTTGAAGACGTGGGTTCTTCCGGAGGTAACCAATGACACCACATGCCCTACAATAAAATCGATTTTCCTTCGTTCAGCGAAGGGGATCACTAAGGATGGATTTTGAAAGCAGAAAAGTACTTTCGTTACTATGGAATTCCTGAGGAAGTGAAGGTTGATGTTGCTTCCTTGCATTTGGAGGGTGATGCGTTGGATTTATTTTCCTTGCTATCTGCAGATCAAACAGTCACTTTGTGGGAAGAATTAGTCCTGCTTTGCTGGGGAGAAGTATGGTCCAGCACACAGCTGTACTGTAAAACAGGTACTTTCAAGCTGCTAAAAACCTCTGACAACCAAGAAGAACCATTCGACACCAAGGACGAGGCATCTGGTGTTCAAGAAGAATTAGCCGAAATAAGTCTTCATGTGATTTTCAGCAAATCGCATGTGTCAACAATGAAGCTTCAGGGGATGTTGGGAACTACCGAAGTGCTGATTTTAGTGGATAGTGGGTCTACCCTCAATTTTATATCCGATTCATTGGTTCGCCAATTAAAGATCGCCACCAAATTCATGACACAATTTGGAGTTCAAATTGGGAATGGTGACATTATCAGGTGTAATCAGCCGTGTAAGGATAGTTCGGTGCAATAATCTGATCTGAAGATCGTGCAAGATTTTTACCCGTTTTTAATTGGGGGTGATGACCTCGTTCTCTGTATGCGATGGCTTGCTTCTCTCAAAACCGTACAAGTTAACTGGAACGAGATGTTCCTAATTTTTACCATCAATGGGAAGACTTACAAGTTGCAAGGTATTTCATCTGTTCCTAAAAAATTGACTTCTTTCAACATTTGGCAATGGAATTGGATGTTATACCTATCATACATACTCAACTACAATTTGTGATTGAAAAACACCTGCGGGTTTGGTTTTTCATGAACCGCCCCTTTTTTAAAAGGGCCAAAAAAAACTTGAAACAAATTTGAATTTAATATGCACTCAATCTACAAAACAGATTTTACAAAATGTTTGTCACGCAAACTGTAAAACTGATTTACGCTTACTAATAGTATTTAATAACAAAAGGATTCATGTTCGATTCAAATTAGGTTTGTTTGTTCAAACAGGCTATGTTTAATACTTGTATAAATCAAACAGTTTTGAATGTTTAATTTTTTTATTTACTTAGAACATGATCTTAAATATGTTCGAATGGACTTCAACTCTTCAAGCATTTGGTCTTGTATAGATTTACTAAATTGGAATGATCTTTTTTCTTTTTAAGAAAATTTGATAACACGTAATGTAAATGACTTTGCACTCGAGAGAATTAGTTTGTGAAAGTCTTTTATGCAGATAGAATTTAATAAGGTTTCTTTGCCTGTTACACACACTGTTTTTTTGGAGGAAACAAGTCTCTTTAACCCTTTATTTTTTTGTCTCCGAACAGATGGTTGACGGATCTAGTTTGGAGTTTCAGATTGGAATGAAGCATGGATAAGGGAGAGCATAACTGCATTTCACAATAAGAACTGATGGTAAAGATCTCGGGGGGGGGGGGGGGGGGGGGGGGGGGGGGTACATTTTTAGTTTATGGATGATTCATACTGCATATGATTTGAGCCATTGTTCATACATGTGGGTATTGGGTTAGTTTTATCAATTGTTGCAAACTTGCAATGTCGACACGCATTGTTGACAGAAGCTTGCCATTGCTTATCACGAATTAAAATTGTATGAACTCGAACGATGGAACTAATGTTATCTATCCGGTTTACCCCCAATATTCTTCATGTTTCCAACATCTCAAAGGTATTGTTCATGCTATTGCTAGCAAGTTGACTGCTCATGGATAATATACATCACTTTTTGACGAAGTTCACTTTTGTTAGGAGCACTATTAACTATTAACAGGTTATGTTGCTTAAAATCGCAACTCTATATGATTTTGGTGTTCGGAAATTATCTATGTATCCGTTAAAAGGTATTATATTTTGAGTTTGTGGGTTTATAATGAGCTCGTTAAATTTATAGCAAGAAATTAAGCAATAATAACACTGACGCATGAAACGCGAGTACTCTATGGGGCAAGTATCTACCCTGGAAAATAGTTTTCAATGGATGTGATAAGAAGAAATTTGCATAGAAGAACATGAGAGATTGAGAGTTCTTATCCATGACAAAACAGATTAAAATTGACCACATTATAGAATTTGTAAGAAGAGACAAATAGATATGTTATTTTATTTTTACATGTAGACATTGTGGAAATTTGATATCCAAGAGTGTGAATTTCCTATAAATAACACATGTTATAGACGAATATGACGTGTAAAAGATTGATGTACTATGAGTTGTGTTTGAATAAATTTACGTATAGTAATGAACAAGCATATGTACCGCTCACACTTATTGTTATTGCAACAAGGTGGATGATCTTGGTCCATATGTTGTGATTACAACTTACATTTTTAATATCTCGTCTCTTGTATAATTAATACTAGGTTAGAGCCCCGCGTGTACACGCGGTACATATCCATGTCAAATGAAAAAAATTCTATAAAGATTGTAGTATGCAAATTTATTTATTGAAAATTACGTAATATAATTCGTGTGAATTTTGGTTAATTGTATATTATCATAAAAAAGTTTAATGTTACCCAATAACATATATATGAATCAACAAATGTTTAAGTTGACGTGATTTAAAAACAAATAATAAAATGAATAAACATATATTTATTGTAACGACATACAAATGAAGATTAAATCAAAGTAAATAAATGTAGTTTAACAAATCATACAACCCAAAAATTATAAAAAAAAATTAAACAATTTATGCAAAATATGATCGCATACTTATTCACAAACTTCAAAATATTTTTTTATAGACAACATTTGCTATTTATTATTAACGTTGTCATCTTTGCCCAATATTAGTATCTTCAGGCCATCTCTACTTTTGTCACTTGGTAGCGACATAAAACTGCCCATGTGTAAAAACAGGATCTTTCAAATACAGACCTACCCTAAATAGGGTTTGTCCTTGACTCTTATTTATTGTCATTGCGAAACATAAAGTAAGAGGGAATTGTCTTCTGTTAAATTTGAAAGGAATCTTCTTATCAGATGGGGACAGCCTAATTCTTTGGAAAAAAGTTCGCATTCCAATGTTACTCCCTGAATTATTTTAGCTTCTATAACACGGTTTGACATGGCAAGACGATTTGAAACTTGTGGCTTTGAAAAGAATTTATGTCCACTTATAGGATCCCTGAACCATTTGAATAACAAAATAGTGAAATTTGTCAAAAACAACTCTGGTGAGGAAAAGAAAGACATTTGGCATTATAATTGTATGATTATCAAGAATTTAAGGTAAATATATCCAGAAGACCCTAAACTGTTTTGACGGTTTGACTCATAACCAATGACCTAAAAATCAAGCTAAAACCACGGTGAAAATCAATACTAAATGAGATTAAAAATGTTAATAAGTAACCTCAAAAAATGTAATCAATAATTCAAATCAATTAAATTGGGTCAATAATATTAAAAATAATAGAAAAATTAAATTGGGTCAGTAATATTAAAAATAAATTTGTAAAAATAGTAATATAAATAAATGAGATTAAAAATGTTAATAAGTAACCTCAAAATTGTAATCAATAATTCAAAACAATTACATTAAAAACATCCGCATTTGATATTAACTTACCAATTATCGACAAATTATTATTGACATCTTAAAATTAGCATATTACTATTAAAATGATTTTGATGATTATGTTTTAATGAAAACTAATTACAGAAAGTCATAATATAAAAAATTAATTTCGGTCAATAATATTAAACATAAATTCATAAAATTAATAATATATAAATGAGATTAAATTTTTTTACTAAATAACATTAAATTCTTGCAATTATTATTAATGTCAATAAATAACATTAAAACTCTTAATAAATAACATTAAAAATGAATAAATCTTTTTAATTGCAATCAAGACCAATCAGAATTCGTAAAAATAGTAATATAAATAAATGAGTTTAAAAATCTTAATAAATAACTTTAAAATCGTAATCAATAATTCAAATCAGTTACATAAAAACATCCGCGTTTCAAATTGACTTACCAATTATCGACAAATTATTATAGACATCTTAAAATTAGCATATTACTATTGAAGTGATTTTGATGATTATCTTTTAATAAGAATTGATTAAACGAAAGTCATAATATAAAAAATTAAATTTGGTCAATAATTTTAAACATAAATTCGTAAAATTAGAAATATACATAAATGAGATTAATTTTTTTTACTAAATAACATTAAATTCGGTCAACTATTATTAATGTCAATAAATAATATTAAAACTCTTAATAAATAACATTAAAAATGAATAAATATTATTAATTGCAATGGAGACCAATCAGAATTCGTAAAAATAGTAATATAAATAAATGAGATTAAAAATCTTAATAAATAACCTTAAAATTGTAATCAGTAATTCAAATCAATTATATTAAAAACATTCGCATTTCAAATTGAATAAATCTTATTAATTGCAATGAACACCAATCAGAATTCGTAAAAATATGAGATTAAATAACTATTGAAGTTAATGGAAGGCATGTATTAAGACGTCAATCAATGAAAATTGATTGAAATTAGCGAAGTTATTGTCATCATATTTTAAATAGCATTTATGACTAATTAGAACAAATTAATAACAAAATTAACTGATAAATTAGTATTGATTAATTATTAAAGTCGTATAAGTAAAATTGGTAAGTTTCCATTATGTGTTTAGTATTTTGGTGTAAAAGATTTATAAGTTTTGAAATTCAAAAATAAGATATACTAAATGTGGTTTTTTTATTTAAACATTTTTACAAGTAATAATTATGACTTACGAAATTCAAACGTATTATAAAAATGATTGGTTTGTTAGTTGTTTACATATTATAAATACGTCTTTTACATCTAAATATATATGGATTGATGTTATATATCAAACATGGTAGTTTATAAAATGTAAACTAAATATATAAATTAACATACTTTTCTGTAACAAAATCTATTTAATTTAGTATACAATTATAATATAAGTGATTTTTTCCTTATATATTGGTATTATGGAAAGTTTAAAGTTTAGTATGAATATAGAAAGCGTAAATTATGATAAAGCATTAATTATGTAGTGCAAATTAGTATTTGAAATTTAAATATTGTCCTAAATTATTCCACCTATTATGGTTAACCTAAATTACATTAATTATTTTAATTGATTGACAGTCAATATAATTAATACAAAAGAATAAATGTGAAGTAATATTCAAATCTTAACAAATCACATTAAACGCTTAATATAGTTTTCAGGATCAAATCTTGATTGATTATTAAAGTCGTATAAGTAAAATTGGTAAGTTTCCATTATGTGTTTAGTATTTTGGTGTAAAAGATTTATAAGTTTTGAAATTCAAAAATAAAATATACCAAATGTGGGTTTTTTTGTTTATTCATTTCTACGAGTAATAATTATGCCTTACGAAATTCAAACGTATAATAAAAATGATTGGTTTGTTAGTTGTTTACATATTATAAATACGTCTTTTACATCTAAATATATATGTATTGATGTTATATATCAAACATGGTAGTTTATAAAATGTAAACTAAATATATAAATTAACATACTTTTCTGTAACAAAATCTATTTAATTTAGTATACACTTATAATATAAGTGTTTTTTTCCTTATATATTTGTATTATGGAAAGTTTAAATTTTAGTATAAATATGGAAAGCGTAAATTATGATAAAGCATTAATTATGTAGTGCAAATTAGTATTTGAAATTTAAATTTTGTCCTAAAATTACTCCACCTATTATGGTTAACCTAAATCACATTAATTATTTTAATTGATTGACAGTCAATATAATTAATACAAAAGAATAAACTCTTGGGTACATATCATTACCCCATATTATTGACGACATAGCTTCAACAACTTTTTTTATTAAAAGTCCGCCCTGCTCCTGATGATCGAAAATTCGGTTTATAAATCGAAACCCTAACACACGAATGCATATAATCAGTCAATAAGTCAATAACCTGGTAAACAAAAACACGAATAAACAATTTACAAAATCAATTTAAAGATAAAGAAAACACTGAATTATAAAAATTTAAAGATTTAAAAAACATGTACCTAAGCAATTACAACATTACATTTGACATTGGTGTGCCCCAAAACAATAGCATTTGTCTCATTTGCATTTTCATATTCAAAGAGTATATACAATGCAGTAGAAAAAGCTTATTGAGCAGTCTTAAAAAACATAAATATTAAATACGCTAACTTAAAAATAAATATGACAAAAAGAAGTAATAAAAGAAACATGAATTATTATAAACCCGACTCCTTTATAATTTTTGAAAAAATTATGCTTGGCGCCTAGGTTTCTTGGTCAACCAATAATTAAAGCATTCAAGGATATTTACTACCTTTCCAAATATGTGGCACAAACTTAGGAAACTAATAATCCAAAATTAAATGCTCCATAATTATTTCAGATCCATATCCAGAATCCGAACTGAGATTTGGCTCCTTACTCGATCAAATCATATTAACATAACAATCCACTCTTTAACACCAAACCATATGAGATCTTTAAGAACAATTATGAACAATATATGAACATCATATCTCGACCTTAAAAGTCATGCATCCCATCCAACATAATAGTTAACATCACTAATCACAAACACATAATAATAAAAGATATAAACAATGACATTCTGCTTTTAGAAAAATAGCTACTTCGCATTAATAAACACACACACACAAAAAAAGATCTACCACATACCTTTTAGTTGCAGCGGTGGATGGTATTCTAGTATTCAAATGAAAAAACATCTAAACATTCAATATATTTCTTCACAACGGTTTGAAGATCGTTTGCACTTTCAGAAATGATTCCATATTATAACTAACCGATTCCTTTACAAAAAAAGTGTGGTTCCATATTAATCAAATGAAATGACATAAAAAAAGAGTCAATATATGCCATCCGATTACTTTACAAAACGATGACATAAAGCAAACGAATCTGGAACCTTTATAAACCACGATTTCTTCATAAAGGTTTGAATATTGTTTCCACATTCTGAAGTGATTCCATATTATTACTAACCTTTATAAAACACGATTTCCTCTTTGAATATTAAACCGGTTTATGTCAAAGTAATTGATTGATGTTACGATAACATAAAAGTTTTCCAGCTTTGAGGATCATATGATATGCCTATTTTTAACGTTTATGAATCGGAACACGTTACAATGGATGAACTTCCTTCAATCTACGTGAAAAAGAGACATACCTAGAAGGAACAATGAATAAAAAGAAGAGTGATGAATGTGGTTTGGAAGATTTGTTAGTGAGGATTTGAGAGTGTAATGGAAGAATGTAGGAAATTAAAATGTAGAAAAGACTATTTATAGGGAGCAAGTTGGAGCTCCATATTCAATATGGATACCTTAAACTCTCTCCTAAGCCTTCATTCAACCCAAGTGACCTCAATTATTATATAGATAGATTGTCCGCTTTGTTTGTAAGAAGCTCACGGATTTATTTGTTTATGGTTACGATAGAGTAGAGAGTTATTCTGACCTCACAAATTTGGTACTACTCCTACCTAAGCATATTTAACTATGAAGTTTTGATGAGATCTATAACTAATGCACCAAAAATGCGTTGGTGATGTTTAGGGTTCGATATTCCTTTATGAACCCAGTATCTCTCTTGTCTGTATGAGATTTGTCTTTTTTAATAATTTTAAGTGTTCTTTTTAATAATTTTCGTTCGTTAACTATAAAAACCTAGATATGTATTTATGTTTATTTTTTTCTCAACATTTCGATATAAATTTCATTTAAAATATAGTTGTATTCAAAATAACATATCTTTTTGGTATCGTAAACTATATTGAGTATTGGTATATTATCAAACCAAACTGATACCAACCAGACAACATGGGTGCTGATACTAGTATTATCGGAACTGTTATCGTTATTATCAGAACGGGTATTCAATTGATAACACATGTCGATATCACAACTTTATTTTTTGGGTTTTATCTTTTCGTCGTACGGGGACGCTCCGTGAGAGTGGAATTTACTAATTAACTTACAAAAACATCATAACCTTATTGACGTCACGTCATAGCTAAACATAAGGATGGACCTACGTCTAGTTTTGATGCTCTTTTTACTAAATTTAAATGGAGATCATCTCCATATTACAATATTTATAGAAGCTTACGTGCTGTTTGGTTCACCTCTTCGTGGTTCATTAAGAGGGAACCTCTTAATTTGACAGAGGTGTTGTTGTTTGGTTAGAAAAAACCCAACCTCTTAATGGCCCCCATTCTGTCTTAACCATTCAGCTATGATACATTGCTGAAAGAAAAAAAAGACTCACAAGCCCCTCACCCACGTCTCTCCTGCTTCCCCAAACCAAAACCCTAGTTCTTCCCCACTTCACCTCTTCTCGCTCTCCCTCTCCTCCTCCTCCTCCTCCTCCTACCTCTCTTCACCGCCGCCTCACCCCTCCTCCTCCCTCTCTTCACCGCAGCCCCACCCCTCCTCCTCCCTCTCTTCACCACAGCCCCTCCCTTCCTCCTCCTCCCCCTCTTCTCCGCAGCCCCACCCCTCATCCTCCTCCTCCCTCAGATTAATCGCCGCACCACCCCTCCTCCTCCCTCAGCTTCACCGCCGCCCCACCCCTCCTCCTCTCTCAGCTTCACCGCCGCCCCACCCCTCTTTCCTCTTCCCTCTTTCCTCCCTCAGCTCCAGTCTCGCGTCACCACAGGTTAGGTTTTTTTCTATTAAACATATATTCATTTCTTTTACTTTATTTTATAGTTATTTTTAAGTTTTGTTTCTATTAGGGGTCTACTTCAAATGGGTTTGATAGTTGGGGGCCAAGGTCTACGCTTCCTCATCCTTCTGAGGAAGTGTATGAGCACAATTTGGATGGTATGGATGTCGAATGCACAATTTGGATGTTATGTTTTGGATGTTATGTTATGGATGTTATGTTTTGGATGTTATATTAATGTGGATGTTATGTTTTGGATGTTATGTTAATGTTGATGTTATGTTTTGGATGTTATGTTATGGATGTTATTGTTATAGATGTTAATGTGGATGATATAGTTGTTTATTTATGTTTATGATAGGTACCTTATGGATTCGGAGGATGAGATTATAGTTATCATGATCTTTTGTCGGTATTGGGTTTCATTAGCCTCGAGAATAAATGTTGAAAGGATAAGAGACTTAAATTAGGCATTAACCGGCCATAAATACACGCAAGAATTATTGCATGGTACTTCTACACAATGTCATGAGATGATGCGTCTTTCACGTGATGCATTTATACTATTGTGCAATTATTTTAAACAAAAAAATTGGTTGCACAGTAGTAGGCCAATAAGCTTGGAAGAAAAGTTGTCTATGTTTTTTATGGTCATTGGACATAATGAACGTTTTCGAATGGTTAAACGAAGGTTTCAACATTCAACAGAAACAATTCATAGATGTTATCATGAGGTCCTAAAGGCAATGACGAATTTCGCAAGAGAAGTTATAGTTCCAACATCATCTAATGTAAGCGTAAATAACTCCGAACGACATAGAAGGCTAAAAGAAATATTTCCTGGAGCAATAGGTGCCTTAGATGGAACTTTTATACATGCGATCATGCCTATTGATCAACAGACTCGTTACAAGGGAAGAGGAAAAGGTGAATACTTTCAAAATGTATTAGCAATTTGTGACTTTGATATGATATTCACATTCGTATGGGCCGAATGGGAGGGCATTGCACACGATTCACGAGTTTTAAAAGAAGTTGCATTCAACCCAAATTCTGGCTTTCCTTTTCCGCCACCAGGTTTTTAACCATTCTTCAATGTTCATTTCATACATTATTTGTTTTTTATATGATAGTTTTGATACTGATACAGATAAGTATTACCTTTGTGACGCTGCGTACACCAACACTCGTGGATTTATGACTCCCTACCGTGGTACGAGGTATTGGTTAGCCGATTTTCGACGACAACGTGCGTTAACTAAGGAAGAATGATTCAATCATGCTCACACACAACTCAGAAATGTCATTGAACGTGAATATGGTGTTCTAAAGGCGAGATTCCCAATCCTAAAGTAAATGACTCCCTTTTCTTTCCCAATATAAAGAGACATAGTGATTGCTTATTTCGCCATCCATAATTTTATAAGGAAATGCAATATTTATGATAAGTTATTTATGGAGTATGATGAGAACACGATGTTTCATGAAATGCAAAGTAAGGAAAATGATGGCATGTTAGTTCAAGACATAGAGTGGGGTTCACAATGTATTGACTATATGAATTCTTTACGTAACCAGATTGCTAATCAGCTGCTTTCAAATGATTCAAATTAAAATTGTATGCAAAGTTGTGTTATTTGTATTTGGATTTCGTATGTTGTGTTATTTTGTATTTGGATTTTCGTATGTTTCCATGGAATTTAAAGGATTTATGTGTAATTTGGATTTTCTATGACGTTTTGTATTTTCCTTTTACAATTTTTCATCAATCTATACACTATTAAGAGATCTGGCCAAACAGACACATTTCATGCAGTACATAATAGTTCAGAGGGGTAAAATAGTCATTCTGCACAGTCATTCAGAGATACAACCAAACAGCTCTTAATGGTTCAGCACTTACTGGTTCAGAGCCTCTTACTCATTCAGAGGTCTGAATGGTTAAGCGCTGAATCATTAAGTTGGACCTCTTAATGGTTAGTTTTCTTGTCCCACGTTGGTAGGGGAGCCTCATTAAGGTTCAACCTAGTTCAGTGCTTAATGGTTCAGCAACATCCCAAATCTTAATGATTCAGACTTAACCATTCCATTCAGAAGCTGAAACAAACGCGCTGAATGCTGAATCATTCAGCACTGAATGGTTAAGAGCCTCATTAAGAGGCTACCAAACAGCCCCTAAGTCTTCTTAGGCTCTTATAGTTGCATCATATAGAGAGAGATTTATAACTGTTATTACAATTTTCAATACTTTTACGTTTAACATGTTAACTTTCGTACCTTATCACATTTTGAAGGTTAATACTCTCTAGAAATGTTTTCACTTTTTACCTTATTTATTAACGTTTTCGGTCTACACAAGGATGTAAACGATGCGCAATGGCTCGAGAGCTACTCGGGATCGGATCGGTAAAATGCTTAAATGAGCGGAGCCTTAACGAGTCTGAGCACCAAATAATAGGCTCAAACCGATCCGAGCTCGAGCTTCATAAAAACATGACGAGCCGAGCTCGAGCCTAGTCAAGTTCGGGCTCGGCTCGACTCGTTTACACCCATTAGGTCTACATAAGTACATAACCTTTCCTCAAAACCCAAGGACTAAACAATAACATCCATAAACACAAAGGACCAAAACCAGACAACAAACCAGCCACCCATAAAACCCTAGCACAGATCCCCCGTAACCTCTTCTTCACAGCATTATCGCTACATTCCGTCCATAACTCTTGAATCCAACCAAAACCCATCAAAAAAGTTTCAAAATTTATTCATGGCGATGTCGAAATACGATCTAACTCCTCGTATTGCTCCTAATCTTGACAGGCATCTCGTCTTTCCTTTGTTGGAGTTTACTCAAGAACGTGAGCTGTATCCCAATGATCAGATTCTTAAGGCGAAGATAGAGCTTTTGAATAATACCAATATGGTTGATTATGCTATGGATATTCATAAGTCTTTGTACCATACAGAAGATGTTCCTCAAGGTAGTCAAGGTTTCTTGTTTGTTTTGTTTTCTTGGTTTTTTTGTATGTTAATTCTGTGGGTATTTGTTTATATCAGTAATTATGTAATTGTTATTATTATTATTTTTTTTGTGGTTGGTGATGAAGTTTAATGTATTGTTTCTAGGTGAATATGTGTAGTTTTGAATCTATTATAATTAGTTAGGGTTTTAGTAATTGGTTGTGATTTGTAAAGTTTAGTTTAGGTTAAGAAAATATCATGTGGAAGTTGAGAATGCTTATCTGTTTAGTATTTAAATTATTAAGTAAAGTTATAGGGATGGGCATTTTTACGGAATAATGGTATTGAACCGGTACTGACTCTGACCGAACAAAACCGGTTACGGGATTCATTTTTAGGGTTTTTGTTTTAGGTAGTAGTCATTGATAATTTTCTGTCTTTTTGCACTACCGGTACCGGATCGCTATAATCGGTATGGTATTCGGTTTATATATTTACTTGTTTTTGGTGTCGGTGTCTATCTCATCCCTGAAGTAAACTGCAGCACGTTTGATGCACGGTATTCATCTGTAGTGTTTTTGGTTTAGGTAGTAATCGGTTTTGGTATTTTTCCATATTTTTGCACTACCGGTACGAAATTGCTATAACCGGTACGGTATTCGGTTTTTTGGTATAGGTGTCTATCTCATCCCTGAAGAAAACCCCAGCATGTTTGAGGAACAAGGGGATTGATATATTAGGCAACCATGGGGTTTAGCAACAGTAGTATTAGTATATCGGATTGTGGTTTATCTAGAAGAATTATACAATTCAGTCCAAAATACGGTAGGACCTTAGTATAGGCTGTTTTTTTTTGTTGTTGTCAAACATATGTTGATTTTTAAAATAAAAATAAAATAAAAATGATACAGATAATGCTATAGCCTATAACCTAAAAGGTTATGGAATTTATGGTGATATCTATTTCAAATGTATAATAATTTGACTTTTGGGAAAATTGCAACGTTACTTGTATGTATGTGACTACACTATGATTGAACTTGTTATTCGCTACGTAAGGCTAGATTGCTTGTGGTAGGGTGTGTTTACTTTGTTTATATGTTTGATATATGTAGGTATTGTTGGATATTAAGTGGATGTTTTTTGTTTACCAATATATAAACGGTGTTGTTGCTGTTGTGGTACTTGTTATTAGATATGGTGGACAGGAGAGTAGAGGTAGTTGCAAGGTTGAAGTCTTTGGAAGAGGCAGCAGCTCCGTTGGTCACATTTTTGCAAAATCCAAGTGCAGTTCAGGAGTTGAGGGCTGACAAGCAGTACAACCTTCAGATGCTTAACGAACGTTATCAGGTACCTAATCACCCTGGTTTTAGTTGATTTGGGGTTATTGCGTCAGTCTTCTGCATCGAGGTGTGCGTTAACTATTAACGAGATTAGCATTTTGTGCATCCTGCATATTTCGTTGTGCAACATTTTTCACATGAGTCTGAACGATGGTTATGTATGTTGCGTTTTTGCATTTTCATGTTTGTTTTACTCTTGTGTTCATAACCGTATTTGTTTTAATCAGATTGGTCCAGAGCAGATAGAAGCGTTGTATCAGTATGCTAAATTTCAGTTCGAGTGCGGGAACTACTCAGGAGCAGCTGATTATCTATATCAGTACAGGGCATTGTGCACCAATGCTGAAAGGAGTCTTAGTGCCTTGTGGGGAAAGCTAGCGGCTGAAATACTCATGCAGAACTGGGACATCGCTCTTGGCGAGCTCGACCGTCTGAAAGAAATAATAGACTCCAAGGTTTCTTTGTTTGCATACCAATGTTGCAAAAATCGGCCTAGGTGGCCGCCTAGGCGGCGCCTAGGCGCTAGGCGGTGAAGAAAATCGGAATTAGGCCCTAGTCGGAGATCTAGGCGTTTTGGGCATTAGGCGGCCATTAGGCGGGCGTAGGCGGTCATTAGAAGCCTAGGCGGTGATTTTTTTTATTTTTTTATTTATTTTTTTTATTAAATTTCTAAGTATTTTTTAGTATTATGTGTATATATCTAAGTATTTTTTAGTATTATGTGTATATATCTTAACATATTTTCAAAAAACACCTAAATTTGTGTGTATATATATAAAATACGTATAAAATACCAAAACGCCTAATTCCGCCTAATTTTCGCCTAGTCCGGACTAGTCTCTAGGCTGGACCTCACCGCCCGCCTAGCGCCTAGCGCCTTTTGCAACCTTGTTGCATACCCTTTTAATAGTTTTGTAATTTGTTTTTTTTTTCTCTTTTAAGTAATCTAACGAGATATATTTCTTTTCAGAACTTTGCGTCTTCGTTGAATCAAGTTCAAAGTAGGATATGGTTGATGCATTGGAGTTTATTCATCTTCTTCAACCATGATAACGGCAGAACACTAATCATTGACTTATTTAATCAGGACAAGTATGACCTTATGGTTATTTTATGCTCTTTTGCATCCCAATTTAAATTCTTGTCGTTTTTTTGCTGAAAATATATTAATATGTCCTTCAGGTATCTGAATGCGATTCAAACAAATGCTCCACATCTCTTGCGTTACCTTGCTACTGCATTCATCGTCAACAAGAAGAGAAGACCTCAGTTCAAAGAATTCATTAAAGTCATTCAGCAAGAGCAGAACTCCTTTTCAGATCCAATTACAGAGTTTTTAGCATGCGTGTATGTCAACTTCGACTTTGATGGTGCTCAAAAGAAGATGAAAGAGTGCGAGGATGTAAGTTGCTTTCTCTATTTTTTTTTTAAATTTTATTATATACACCTGGAAGATTTTGTTTCACACATTGTTGCTTATTATAATGCACATACAGGTGATATTGAATGATCCGTTTTTGGGCAAACGGGTAGAAGAAAGCAACTATACAGTTGTCCCATTGAAAGATGAGTTTCTTGAGAATGCTCGTCTTTTCATCTTTGAGACCTACTGCAGAATTCATGAGCGCATTGACATGGGGTACAGACTTTTTTCATTATATTCTTTATATTTTGTGTTTAGGAGACCGAACAATTCTGAATATTGTTTTATGGTTTGATTTAATTTAATTTAATTTTCAGGGTGCTTGCTGAGAAACTAAACCTAAACTATGAAGACGCTGAAAGGTGGATTTTGAATCTCATTCGCACCTCAAAGTTAGATGCTAAAATCAACACCCAAACTGGAACAGTTGTTATGGAACCCAATCATCCCAATGTGTAAGTACCAAAAAATAGTTTTTAAAACACGATGCTGGTAAGTACCAAAATCATCAATGATGTATGTTTGACTTTATCTTTGTTTACAGGTATGAGCAACTTATTGACCACACAAAGGGACTCTCAGGTCGCACGTACAAGTTAGTTAGTCAGCTCTTGGAACATGCCCAGGCACAAGCTGCTCGATGATTTTGCTTGCAGTGGGTTTTGACTATATTTACCTGTTTTGTTAGTGTTGGTTTATTTTTGAACCTAAGATATGAGCAGATTCGCGTTTATTTTAGACAAGTGAGATTTTTACCGACAATTGTGGTTAAGATGATGAAACAAAGCTGTTACTTTTAAGCCCTGCTATTTTTATGTTCTCTGTCCTTGTAGTTCTGTTTTTGTATTTTTTGTTTTGCGTGGGTTGGTCGTCGATGGTTTCTTACTTGGTATATGTGGACGTCAAATGGAGCGTGTGTGTCTCGAGTCTGTTTATAGAATTATCCGAAACCAAAGGTTAACTGAATCTGTCGGTTTTAACTTTTCAGTTATGGGTTAAACAAGCCCAGCCGTGCACACCCTACGATTATCTGTATATAGAAGGGTCTTGATATTCGGACGCCCCAATTCCCTATCTCCATAGTTGGAACATTTTTGGAGGTGCTAAAAGGCAAAAAGCGTAAATATAGGTGGTGGGGTGTTTAAGAGGGTGTATGTGATTGATTTTTCAAAACAGTTTTTGCGTTTTGAAAAAACAGGTGTGGAGCTGCTTTTAGCTTATTGCGTTTTGTAGCCTAAAATTCATTTTAAAACTCAATCCCAAACACTAAAAACTGATTATTTAATCTAAAAATCCATTTTAAAACGCAACTCCAAACACCATCTAAATAGATTTGGGGATGTCTTAATAGACCAAACCATATAGAATCGGGTTTTGATTAGACCCACTATATTTTGGTTCAATATAACTGTCGAAGTGTTAAAATCCGGGTTTCAGTTCAAATCTTGGTTAGCTTTTAGAAACCGATTCATGATTTGGTTTTTAAAAAATGGTTCCTAATATTGGCAGAGTTAATTTTGTAGACTTGTAGCAAAGGTAAAGACTGCCTCTATAAATTCTTCTTAGATATGAAGAATGATAATAACTTGCAACAACATATAATAATTTGTTTATATTTGAATACAATAAAAGGCCTTAGGCCAAAACACTTATTCTCTTGTTAGCATGTGATCTTTGTCTAATGTGATTTTTTTATAAATATCAAGAGACCACTTGTCTTATGGGGCATGACCCATGAGTACTTTAAATTCGTGAAGGATTCTTTCTAAAAAGTAACAAAAAAATAAGTCTTCAAAAAGTGAACGTACAGTACACGATCGATTTGTCAAAAACTATTCAAATTATTTGCACACTTTGTTTGTCGGTTTTTGATTTATCTTATAAAAAAAAATCAAAATATTGATTAAAGTTCAACATCTTATAAAAAATCAATATTGATCATTTCTGATTTATCTAAGTAATTTAGAACATTTGATCATGTTTTTAGAGTAAAAACGGTAGGAATATGGGTTTACTTTCATTAAAAATAATAATAAAATTATAATTACTAGACTCTCGTTATTAGTAGAAAATATAAAAGTACAATATCGGTTACGAATTACATAAGATCCAATACAAAACATATACAAATTTACCGAACTTGATTCACACATCATCCATGACGTCATCACCTTGAGTCTTCAACCATACTCCTTGACTACATCAATAAACATATTAAAAAGGTTGACAATTTTGGTTGAGTATCGTGTTGAATACGAGACCCTTAAAACAAATTCCGCATCTCTGCTCAGATGGTCTGTCTCTCAGGGCACAACAACCAAAACAATATGTGTACTACCGAAGATGACTTTCACGCCTGAGATGCCAGCGGGTTATTTGATGTTTATATATTGTAGAAAAAAAGGAAGAAGCTGCGAAAAGAACTTATAGAGAGTACTCCTCTTCTAAACTTCTTTTTGCCAGAGAGATTTTTTTCATTGATAAAAGTCTTTTTTGTTTTGACATTTTGGTATGAGTTAAAAAGATATTTTTCAAAAGCCATGAAAACCTCGGTTTTCAAACTGCTTTTGGCTTTTTGAATATAAAATTATCAAATTACCCACATTTTACTATTTTTATTATCTTACATGACTAAGAGGGTGTTTGGCTGTCAATTTTCCCCCTCCTTTTAACTTATGACTTATTTAATAACTCAAAAGTTAAAAAAAAAATAGTGTTTGGGTAATTGTTTGAAAATGAACTTTTGAAAGATTCTGTTTTTTAAAAAGGAGAAAAGAGGAGAAAAGTCATAAGGCACAATTTGTGACTTATGGGATTAAGGAGCTTTTGAGGTGGGAAAAGTCATAAGGAGAAAAGGAGAAGAAGAGCCAAACATTCTCTAAGCTAAGATAAACATTTTTTAAAAAGTAACTTATTGACTTTTCTCACCACAAAAAGCTAATCCAAATATTTTTTTAAAAACCATTTAAAAATCACAAGTTAATAAACACTTTTCAAAAAAAAAAAAAAACAATTTTAGAATTAAATAAGGAATCCCAAACACCCCTATGTGTGTATGTTTTTCATCACATTAGAATGAACCACAAGTTTTTTTTTATACTCACCTAATACTTGAGTCATAACTAATTCTAAACTGTCTTTTCTATTCAAGACACGAGTTGAAACAACTCTGGTCTGGTCAAACTGTTAGTTATAAACGGTTGCCTTGTGTACAAATGCTGGTCAGGAAACAGCTGGTCCCAAACACCCCCAAACTGCTGGTTCGATCAACAATTTCTGATCTGGTCTACCCCAGTTGTTTCGAACCTTACCATGTCAGCAGTCGCTCCAAATTTGACCTGTGGACACGCACCTGACTCGAGCCATGGGCCAGTCGAACCTGAACTGTTTAGTTCAAACCAACCTTCAAAGCACCACGTTGAACCCACGCCACGCGAGTTAATAAATAATATTCAAGGAATGCTCCTCCTTATAAACAACTTCAACTTTTATCATCCCTCCAATGTGGTATAACTTTAATCCATTTTCTCGTATTTGGTTGTTAAATCCATGCACCTTCTAGCATAAATATCTCATTCATCTTAGCTTTATTTTGAACATATTTTGGTTCGTTTTGATGCTCTCACAGCCTAGAACACAAACACACAAATATTTATTTATACAACATATATATAAACTAGTAAAACTCCCCGCGCGTTGCGGTGGGACAATGCCAACACTTGCTATAACTTGTGATACCAAAAAATTACCCTACTGCAAATATTTTCCAACCAAATTTAGACCATAACATATGTCTTACATAACCTTGAATTAAAAAAATTACACAACATCATGATCAGTATAATATTTATATATACATCTAAAATTCCCTTACTTAAAATATTACATGGAGAGTTAATTACATGGATGGTCCCCGGGGTTTCAAAATATTGCGTCTATGGTCCTTGAAACTTAAAAATAGCATGGATGATCATGGGATTAAGTAACTTGTTACTTTGATGGTCCTTAGCCCTAACGTCCATCTAATCTGTCTATTAAATGTCATCACACGAGGGTAATATAGTTAATTTAGGTCATCTTGCTTCTCCCCAGATGTCAGGTACCTATTAAGCCTATTTTCC
Source organism: Ambrosia artemisiifolia (assembly GCA_032199755.1). Taxonomy (NCBI): domain Eukaryota; kingdom Viridiplantae; phylum Streptophyta; class Magnoliopsida; order Asterales; family Asteraceae; genus Ambrosia; species Ambrosia artemisiifolia. The sequence goes on from CM063512.1 coordinate 40,241,234, forward strand.
CTCCATTTCTTCACAATCCTCTCACAATAGCTTTTCACATTCCTCCTCTCTACACAATCTTGGTGATTTTGATCGGTATTCATCACAAATGGGGTGGACGATTAGGGATAAGTACGATGTGTTTGATCCTGATCTTGAATATGGTAAGTATTCAACCATCATAAGACGTTTGGAAATTTACAAATTTTGTAACCCTAAAAATAACATCTTTGTTTTTTATATCTCTTAATCTAACAAATGGTGTCCCTAACAAGTTCACTGTGAAGCTACATTATGGGGGGGAAGTTCAAGTACTTCCCTGGAAGAAGGTATGTTCATGGTCGTTCTGTCTACATAGATAAACTGGACATAGATGAGTTTTCAGTTCATGAAATTGACTGGATGATGCGAGAGTTAGGTGAATTTAAAGAAGGTGTGAAACTTTATTATCATTATCAAATACCTGGAAAGGACTTGGACACTGGTTTATCAGCTTTAGGCTGTGATTTAGATGTTGTCAATTTTGCAAAATATGTTGGGGAAAATAAGGTTATTAACATTTTCATTGAGCACAATGACACTAATGTTGATACCTATTTGAAATCACCAGTAGGATGTAAAGTAGTTATTGAGGAATTAGAGGATGTGGAGGGTTCAGGTCAGGTAGCCAATGTTCGCAGACAAAAGTTAGTCCCTAGGAGGAGATTGTTACTTGAGTATGGGAGTAGTGCAGGTCAGGTGGCCAATGCAAATGAGGGTTTAAATGGTAATGCGGAGGGTTCAGGTCAGGTAGCCAATACAAATGAGGGTTTAAATGGTAATGTGGAGGGTTCGGGTCATGTAGCCAATACAAATGAGGGTTTAAATGGTAATGAGGGTGGGAATGTCAATGAGGGTGAGACATTCAATGAAGGTGGGAGTGTCAATGAAGGTGGGAATGTGAATGAGGGGTTGAATGTGAATGGGCTTAGTTGTGATGACATTGAGTTTTCTAAAGAATTCCCAGTAGGAGATGATGCTGATGCAAATGTTGAGGATCACAGTGAGGGGGACAATGATGCTAATGCAGATGTTGAGGATCACAATGAGGGGGACAATGATGCTGATGCAGATGTTGAGGATCACAGTGAAGGTGATGACTCAGAAGACAGTGATTATTTGGTTGACAAGGATAATGAGGTGGAAGAGATGGAAGTTGATATGAGGGATTTCAATGATTATGTTGAAGATGGGGAAAAGTTTATTGGTAGGCTGGTAGCTATCATACTACTAATGTAGGTCTCCATGAGGTGGTTGAAAGTGAAGATGATGTAGTTGGTGATAATTTAAGTTATGAATATTTTGATAGTTTAACTGATGAGTCACAAGAAGACTTTGAAACAAGAAGAAGCAAGAAGCTGAGGGAACTAAGGCGTGCACAAAAGGTTAGTCTTAAATCAATAGAAACTGTTTTGATCTGTGTAATGCATTTTTAAGATTTCTTGTTTTAATCTGCATAACTCAGTTTGTTATCATTTGTTTTCAAGGGCAAAAATCCACAAAATCCACTAGAAGCAAAATTCTATGTGACTCAAACTTTTGGAACAGCTAAAGAGGCTAAGGCTCTAATTAGGAGGCACGCTATAGAAACAAGAAAGGAGTTGTCATTCCTTAGAAATGACAAACAAAGGATTAGAGTTATTTGTGAAGGAAGTTGTCCTTCATTCAAAAAAGGTGATGAGCCTAAAGAAGATGCAATCCATAAGAAGACTGGAGAATCTAGTGCTGGGCCTAAAAGAAAAACTAATGGGCCTAAGAAGACCAGAGAATCTAGTGTTGGGGACCACAAGAGAAAAAGTAATGGGCCTAAGAAGACTGGAGAATCTAGTGCTGGGGCCCACAAAAAGCAAAAGGCTGACAATGATGGACCAAGTGGGCATAAAAAAAGGAAAATGAGATTAGATTCTGCTATTTGTCCCTGACAGTTGTATATTTCAAAGGCAGAATCTAATGATGACACATGGACGGTGAAAACTTACATTTCAGAGCACCATTGTCTCCAATTAAGATAGAATCTGCATTTCACATCTAATTTCACGGCTAAAGAACAATGGGTAATCAATCAAGTTGCTTCCAATCCTAAGATCACAATAAAAAGCATTCAAGATGAGTTGGCCAGCAAGTATGAATTAAGGGTTTCAAGAATGCAGGCATTCAGGGAAAAGATTAAGGCATCATAAAAAATCAAGGGGGATTACAAGGAACAATATGCAAGATTAAGGGATTATGGGCTAGAGCTTCGAAATACCAACCCAGGAACAACAGTTAAGATTGTTGTTGAGAGTGCACGAAAACCTGATTCACCTACTAGGATTTTCAAGAGGATCTATGTGTGTTTAGGTCCATTAAAGGAGGGGTTCAAAGCTTGTGGTAGAGATCTGCTTGGTTTGGATGGTGCATTCTTGAAGGGTCCTTACCAGGGTATGGTCCTAACTGCTGTTGGTTTGGATCCCAACAATGGGATTTATCCTTTGGCATATGCAATTGCTAAAACAAAAAGCAAGGATTCCTGGACATGGTTTTTGGAGTGTTTACAAGATGATCTAGATCTAACAGAAAGGTCCAGGTTTACATTTATTTCAGACATGCAAAAGGTTAGTACGTCATCCACTATGCATTCAATATGTTTAAATAGTATGCACATTCATGGTTATGATTGTTACTTTGAAACAGGGCCTCATTCCAGCTGTTGCACAAGTGTTTCCTGCTACAGAACATAGATTCTGCCTTAGGCATATACACCAAAATATGAAGCTTAAATGGAGAGGGAAGGGATTCAAAGATTGTATGTGGAATTATGCAACAACAACTATAGGTCACAAATAATTCATTTTTAGATAGTTCCTTATGTTTCCTTGTTTACCTTAACATTAAAAACTTATCTTCTATTGTTTAGTTCCTTAATTTAAAGCAAAAATGCAAGAATTCAAGAAATTTAATCTTCAAGCTTACAAATGATTGGCAAGCATACCACCACAGCATTGGAGCAGGTCCCATTTCACATGTAGGTAACAACATTGGTTTATTGGTTTAGTAATATGTGGTTTAGTAGTTTGGTAACAATATTGGTTTATTGATTTGTAGGTAGAGCACTGTCTGATGTGCTACTCAACAATATGTGTGAATCTCTGAACTCAAAGACAGTTGATGGGAGAGACAAACCAATTATATCATGCTTGGAATATTTGAGGGAATACTTAATGAAGAGAATTATGAGTGTCATCAACTGTCAAAGAACCTGTAGGGGGCCACTGATCCTAGGGCAACTAACATCTTGGAAGAAATCAAGTCTGAAGCAGCACATTGCAGGGTCAAGTGGAATGGTGGTACCAAGTACTAGGTTAGTGGTCAGTCCAGGGAACAATATGTTGTTGATATTAGCCAGGATGGCTGGATAGCCTTTTCGAGTGCACTTTTGGGCTTTCAAGAATGAGATGATGCCCACCATGGAACCACCATGATCACCATGAATGGATAAGAGTTCTCAACTAGGGAGAGGGATGCGAACAATCTTCTCTTGACAGAGAATTTCAGCCCGATGCTTGGATAACTAGTCCATGCCGATTATAATGTCAGAGCTTCCCAGAGTGGTAGGTATAAGATCGATGTCAAACAAATGACTATCCAGTTTGAGTTTACAATCGCGATGAACATGGGTCACCTCAACAGGCTTACCATCAGCTAGCTCTACAGAGTGTGGGGGTTCAAGAAGAGTAGGGGCTATCCCTAGTAGTTTGCTATGTTTTAATGACACAAAACTAAAGTCCGCACCAGTATTATATAAAACAGAAGAAAGGTTGTCATTTAAGGAACACGCACCTGTCATGACATTGTTGTCATTTCTGGCTTCTTTCGAGCCAATCACAAATTCTCTTCCCCGAGCTCCATTATTGTTCACAGTGTTGGTGGTATTATTGTTGTTGTTTCCATTCTTGTTGCACCACCATGTTGTTGTTGTTTCCCCCATTATTGTTGTTGGTATTACCGTTCCCAATCAGCTATGGGCAATCCCTCTTAAAGTGATTCTCACTCCCACACTGCTAACATCCCTTACCATTCTTCTGCTGCTGTCCCTACTGCGATGCCGGCTGATTTTCCCCTGAAGATTGAACCTACAATCTTTAGCCACGTGCCCCATCTTACCACAGCGGTCACACTTAATCTTGTTACATGACCCAGAATGATGAATGTTGCACCTAGTGCACTTAGGGCGATGCCCTTGATAACCGCCTTGATTCTAGTCGCAGTTGCTGCTGTTGCCGCCATTATCAGGCCTCTTATTTTGCTGCTGCTGGTTGTTGTTGTTGCCCGAGAACTTGCCAGATGCATTTTCCAACTTTCTCTTGTTATCACTAGTACTAGAAGATGAAGCACCACAAGGGGGTAAGAGTCCCTCTTCCACCTTCTGATCCATCAGCTGATGAGCCAAATGGATAATCTGCTGGATGTTATTCAGGTTAGCAACAGTGACCATACCTTTGATCTGAGGCACCAAACCCTTAATATATAGCTCAATCCGTTTGTAAGGAGGATTGGACTGATTAGGACACATAGTAGCCAACTCATGCGATCTAGCAGTGTACTTTTCGATTTCCGACCCCACCATCTTCAAGATGAAGTACTCAGTCTCTAACTGCTGAATTTCATCCCGAGGACAATATTCCTCCTTCATCAACTCTTTAAAGTCAGCCCAGGATGTAGCGTTAGTCACGTCTACCCCTAACATTTGCACTTGGGCATTCCACCATATTAATGCTACATCCTCAAGAGTACCAGTGGCGAACTTAACCAGATCAGCTTGCGGTGTGACACCTAGAAAATCAAGTCACTATTTTATAAATTTGTTATATTATGTGTACAACATGAGTTCCCGTATTCTTGTTCAAAACAAAAAAGTAACGATTTTTTTATGTAATAATCTCATGAGTCTAGCATAAATTAATACATATGTGGCCATATAAAGCATGAACACAAGAGTCATTATATACATTCATGCATGAGTGATATGTATATAATTTCATGCAAATGTTGTTAAATAACACTTACTACCCACGTGTACATACGGGTTTTAAACCAACAAAGTTCCACTAAGCAACATCAAGTAGTTAACGAAATCCTAGGATAAGTGCAAGATCCTAACAAACTAGAACAACCCAAATCAAACCATTCAAGGGAAATGTGAAACTACTTAACAAATGAAAGGCAAATAAAAGGGCCACATGCACAACTCAAATTCAGCCAACACACATAACACTTGATCAATTAATGAAGTGAAGTGATATGGTGCTAAGAGAGGTACTAGGCCAGCCGTGAACCATGGCAAATGAGTGATTTAGAAGTAACCACATAAAATTAATCTCACTAAGTATCAACTCACAACCACACAAGTAAATCTAGGACATGATTACCCTAGTAATTAGCATCCTAGGACTCAACATTTAACACTAACCCATCACCACATATTAACCCCATATGAGATGTGGATGCACCCTCATCACATCCTCAAAACACATGTTAATATCTGGAAGATTTAGTGTTAAGTTACAACTAATTGATTTGACACCTAAAATGTAGCAACTAACTAGTACTTAGAAGGATGAGTAACTAGTGTCTTATCAGCTGTAAATATGGCTATATAAGGAGCCATAAATCTGCACCATAACACTCACACCCCGTCACCACTAAACCACAACCATTGGATCCTTTATGATCCTTTACCCAAGCCCAAAACACCCACCCGAAGCACTCTGTTGTGAAGCTGTCATGACACCACCTGCCCCAGCCTCGTAACCCATCACCGTGGCACTAACTCACCATCTTATAGCTTATATTTCAACCTTTAATCAGCCCCTAAGAAGTTAAGGCACAACTCTATATCATACTCTCTTTAAGACACTCGAAACATATCACTAACCTAAAGAAAGCTGTAACTAGCAAGCAAGGTTGGAAGCCTGGTTTATTCGTCACCTCACGGAGCATTCTCGACCATTTCAAGGTAATATATACTTAACAAATAATAATGTCATCATGTTTAGATACCTACATAATCATACAAGTGATGGCTAGTTAAAATCAATGAAAGATAGGACAAAGGCCAAGCTGACTCGTTAAGGAATTATCATATGAAACAGTCTTAAAAAACCCAAGATCATGATACATTATGTGTGTTTAAATTTATTTATGATATATGCTCTGACTCATGTCCTCTTTATACTTAAAACATGGTTAGAATTAAGATTGTACATGAAAATATGCTAGTAAATGAACAAACAGTGCCGTCAGAAAATCTCAGTGACTTTAACAGGACATAACTTGGTCAAAAATAGAGCTTTTTGGACAAGTTTTGAGTCTATGATATAGTACTCTGAGTATTACACAATACACATAACTACCAAATTTCATAATTTTTGGATATTTTACGACACTCCAAAAACAGTCTGCAAGTACAGGTATATAATCTGTCCTGAAAATGTATTGTCTTTTAGAAGCCATAAGTTGCTAACCGTTAACCCATATGACTTGATTTTTCATGTAAAAATAGCTTAAGATGTGCACAATAAGTTTTTTTAAGAATTTACAACTTGATCCAGTGTTTAAAACCTTAAATAAAAGCTATTTTCATATTTGTTTTTCAAAACCGACAGCACTGTACGAAAATATTTGTATAAAATCATAGGAAAATAGTTTTGAGACGATATATAACTTTTTGAAAAGCTTGAATCAGAGGAAACAACTTGTTGAATTTTTAGGTTTTTATAAAAATGTTTGATAGACGAAAACAGGCTTGGAAAGTGACTCAAACAGGCTGAATCACTCAAATATAGACCAAGGGCATTCTTGTCTTTCAACACAATTATGGTTTACGGATTAACACATTAAGGACTTTGATAAAATGTTGTATTAAACAAAGATTAGGAGGCCTATAAGTGGGAAAATTGCTATTATGAGGAACTAATCCATATGGAAATTGGTTGTGGGAAAAATCAATATCACAAAATAGTGTATATGTTGGAGAAACTTGCACTTCATAGGATACTTAATAAATTAATTTGTAACTTAGGTAAACCCCAATTTGGCAAGATATTAATGGTGTATGCATAAAATATTTATTTGGAAAACTCATTAGAATAGAAATCACTACGAAAACCAACACACTTGGATGAAAGGGTGAAATTAATTTACACTTATGAAAATAATCCGTGTTAGGATCCAAGTTGAAGTTTCACATTTACTAAAATTCTTCACCCACTCACAGGTGAGTTCTCGTAGCCCCTTTTACTTGCTTTACGATTTGGGGGAAATGCATGATAATCAACAAATCATATTTTGGAGCCGTATTATATTATATTACATGAGTATTCATTTCAATGCACTTGATAGTCTCTTGTTGTATAACCATTAGTTTAGGGTAAAACCATGGTTTGTATGGATAGATTTATTTGGGTTGACGCCCCCTTTCATGGTTGGTAGCTCCAACTAGTCGGTAGTGACAATGATTGCATATTAACTAGACTCATTACAATGTTTTGCGTTGTGAACATTGGGGAGGGAATATCTCATCAAAACAGTCAAGGTTTGGTTATAGGCTCATGGTAATATTAACTAAATATTTTACTCAAAATTGACACATTGGCTCGGTTAAATAAATATTTTTTATTTATTTCGGTGTCTCAAAAACCTATGAGACTCACCCACAATTATTGTAGACGTATTTGAAATCATGATTTTCAGATAATTAAAGTCAAGAGTTCCAAAGAAATTATGCAACATACTAGATTCAAGATATCAAGAGAATCTGCCTTAGAGCCCATTAGGGATTATCTATATTTAAATAAAATAGATTTGTAAAAGACAAATTTCGAGTTGTAATAAATTGTTGTTAGTAATGAAATTTATTTAGAATGTCATTTACTATATTCAATCACCATGATTCACCATGAACGTCGCATCCCGTGAATTCCGCTGTAGGCGGGGTGTGACATGCGGGCAGTTACACATAGTGAAACAAGACTCCACCTTTTCGAACCACCTAAGCAGTCTGACTGCCCATTCAGATCCACCAAAGTTGTGGGGCTTGCAATCCATAAATGATTTGTAGGTGCAAATGGGTGCGTGATGAAGGGTTAACCTAAGTACAAGAAATAGAGAATATAAGTGAGATAGAGAGGTAATAGCGAGAGTTTAGAAGGAGATAGACTAGGTCAAAAGAGTTGTTACTAGCTTGAAAAGCTGCTAGGGTGTCAACCACCCTGTCGTTGATTAGTGCGTTCAATTCCGCTTGAGTCATGTTAATGTTTCCTTGACCATGCCCTCTTCCCGCCATAGTAATTCTACATTTACATTATACCCACGAGAAAACAAAAACCCACAGTACAAGTAAACTAGGATATAGATGAGGGAGCTTTAAAAAAAATGAAATCTTGAGAAAATGCCATGTGGCATAGGGGGGTTGGGGGGATAGGGAGGGGGTGTCTAAATGATCTGCATGTGTCCACCATTGCTTTTATTTATTAGCAGTTATAGATTAACTTTTTGATTTTTTTGTTATCTTCAATTCACTTTAATACTATTCCTGATATTACTTTTCCACTTGAATTATGTTAGGTTTTGCATCATATCAGTTGATTACTTTGTTAAAATATGATTCACGTTAATTTTAATATAATTTTTGGTGCGAGGAGTTTGAATGATAATAACGTTTATAAAATTTATGATTTGAGTTTTCTGACTGATTATTGTGTTTGGAGAAGAGGCATAAATATATAGGCAGATAATGAGTTTTTCAAATTAGGGAAAGTCAGGTAACGTTAAACAAAAACCTTCCATTAAACCATTCGTGATTATTCTTTTTGGCCCAAACATCGACTATCTTTCACATCACAATAGAGGACGGTTTTCCAGTTATAGTGTTCACATACGCGAGTTTCCTTGTCACAATAATAGTTTCAACACGTGTTTTCGTTAATGGAGTTTGTGTGTCGTGCTTTTGTCCACCTAAGTTTGTAGCTAGTTCAGAGGATATGAATCGTTTGTGCAATGTTTGTGTGCGTTTTTAAAGATGGGTGTGCTGAGTAACAGGTCAACATATAAAAAGTTATTACAACTCTACCAAGTTTAGAGCATTTGTTGAGGCGTTTATGCGCCTCGTGACGCTTAGGTGGCAATGAAGTCTATGGAAGGTGAATAGAGAACTATTTGTTCATGGTCATGGACGACAACAATGATGGAACATGAGTGATATGTATTTGAGAGAGGACGTTAGTGGAGGTGAATGTTCGTGGCTTAGGTGGAGACGGTCCATAAAGAGACCCATTGTAGATGCTCTTATAGTTGGTTTGTAGTTCGTACTGAAGGGTTGAGTTTAGATTATAAATGAAACTCTAGCATTTTTTTAAAATATTTTTTTTTAGTTTATATGTACTTAATGTACTGAGAAAAACTAAAATATTAAAACCTAATGTTTTCCATAAATTGTTTTGACGTTGTAAACATTAGAATTTAAAATACTCTTTAAGAAACTTTGAACACTTAATTATTGAATGTATTAGACTTGTTTCCTTTGTAGTGAGTTTAATTTAATCAAAGCTCATATGCTTTAAGTATTTGAAAAAGCGATTTTTATAACTTAGTTTTAATATAGAGTCCGGATTTGTTTGTGTGTACACTTGTGACATATTTGTATGTTTTTCTTTTAGGGGAAAGTGACAACTATTGATTGAGATATCAGAGACAAGAGGAAGGTGACGAAAAGGCTTGAAGATAAGAAATCGCATATCCAAACATTTTAAAATCCTTTTCATGATTTATACAATAATAAGAGAGAGAAACTAATTAAATCACTAGTAATACATATAATAAATTAAAAATACTTTTACGTGTTTATTGTGGTGATGGCGTTGACAACGACAACGATAGTGGGGTGACGACGATGATGTAGCAAGGGTGGTGTTGAAGTATAAGATAAATATTCTATTGATTTCTTCAAACGATAAACTTTATTCAAAACCAAACACCAACCTCCCCCCCCCCCCCCCCCCCTCCCCAACCGCAAGGGCATGCAACATAAAAAAGAAACTACACTAAGTCGAAACTACACCAATTTGAACATTGAATGGAACTATCATTGGAACAGTTTTTGTACCACAAGAATCCCAACGACTTAACATCTTTAATAATACTTTCTATCTTGATCTCCTTATTTGAGAAGATTTTATCATTTCTTGTCTTCCATTATCTCCAACAAACAATATTTACAGTCCCATGGAAGGCTTCCTTCTCCCGTTCTCTAAGCCCGACGAAGTTATGAATCTCGGCCAAATCCCGAACTGAATAAAGCAAAAATCTGAGGCACTCTGCACCCACTGACTCACCAACTGCCACACTACAACAACGACAGAGCAATTGAATTCTTTTATCATATGAAAGTTGTGTTAAATTTCTTTGTTTAAATGAAAGAGAATTCAGTTCATTGCCTGTTTTCTTCATTTTTCAAAGTAACATGTCATCTCTTAGAACTCATATTTCAATTTTGGGCATTCAAGAACCTCACAAGTAGGAAATATAGTCATATCCTGAAATCAAACGCCATTTAGATACTATTAACATTTAACCATCGATTAGATGAAAGACACTCTTACATTTTTAGAATTTTAATAGTTTAGTTGAAATACAATCTAAACACAAACCTTGAGGAAAAATAAATAATAATGGAGACCAAATGATTATCTTAATAATGGTCCAAATGATACGTTATGACAAATCGATCCAAATGAGAGATATCAACGAAATTGAGGGCACCACGTTAGAAATACTAATAACACATTACAAAATGGTTGAAAAGAAATATCTAAGCTCAAACTTTTGTCTAACCAATAATGGTGTAGTGATATAGATATTTTATAGTTATAAAAAGCTACACCTTTTACCCCTTATGTTCTCAATGTTGATAACTAAGCCCCTAACATACTTCAATGAACATAATAATAAAGTTTTTAGAATTTTATAACACAAACTAAAATCATTTTCAAGATTCCAAAATCTGAGCTTATCAAAGATTTCATATGAGTATTTACACTTAATTATCTTAACTAAATTCCCAAAGAATATTATGGACTTTTATATTGGGTTTTGATTTTACCAGTTTTACTTATGTTTTTCAATTAAGTACTTTGTGCTATTTAAACTTTAGTAGCAAATTAAATTGTTTCTCATGGTCAGAATCATTATATTACAAACGAAAAATATTCGCGAACTACCATAACATGTTGGATTATCATATTCAAAATCTTTTCCATCTCTCATCATGACATCGAATACCCTAACACAACCATCAGTGCCATCAAACAGATTCTTCAACATCTTTGTCACACCATATATCATGATCTCATTCATATACACTCATTAGCGCTCCATATGGTCTAAACATCTTTCACACGCTGCACAACTCACGCACATTCACTAAAATCCTTTTCCGATGCCTACACCACTCACGCACATTCATTCAAATCCTTTTCCTATGCCGCATTTCAACTCGCACTCGATAATAGTAAATTCTCATATCAACATGACAACATACATACTCTCTATCAAAATCCTGTAAATAATTCAAGGACCAAATTTGCACCTCACATACTTTATTTGTTCTTTTCGAAAAAAATAAAGCATAAAAAAAGTAAAATATATAATTAGATAAAAAGGTGAACAGGCGGTCAAAAATCAATGATTGGATTTGGATGATATGATCCAATATTCATAAAATAAAATAAAATAAATAAATAAATAAATTCCCTTTTTATAATAATAAAATAAAATAAAATGATGCACACTTTTTCATCATCTAATAATAATAATAAATAATAATAATATTGTAAAAACAAAAGCCCTTTTATCTTTGATTTTATGAATCAGTGATTATTTCCACATATAGAAAACCCCTTTCCATATATAGATTTCCTCTCCCCCACCGCCGTACTCCGGCAACTGTCCGCCGGAGTTATTCCGCCGTCCTCCGGCGACTCTTTTCCTTATCCGTTTCATCAATTTTTTTAATTTTTTGTAAATATTTCGTTTGTTGAGAGGTAATTATTTGTGTCGTATACGTAATTGACTAGTTATCACAGCTCATGTGTCACTGTTGCTTGATTTTGGTAACGGTTTCTGCTGATTTGTTGATCGTTTTGGTGTTAGTTTGTTTAATGTCTGCAATGTTTGTGTAGATTTAGGGCTTTCACTGCATTTATTTTGTTGATCATGTTGCAAGTGATTTGAATTTGGATAGGAATTAGGGCCGGCATAACAGGTCCGAGACGACTAGATTAACACACTTTTTTTTAAAAGTAATGTAGTAAGAAGTAGAAATGACGTAGCCTAGCCTCCTAATTTTAATTATTATTTAAAAAAAGTACAAAATTACATAACTACACTATGTAATTTTGTACACTGCTCGCCTAGTGTTACAAAGGCGCACGAGTTAAGGGCCATAAGGTTCTGGGTTCGAATCTCACAAAGGGGGTTTTCTCATAATTATGAGTTTCCTCCTGAATTGGTGACTTGGTGGTGGAATATGATCGCGTGGCAACACTGGTGGCACGATGATACTCCAGTGTTCCGTGAGTGATTCCAATTTGTTGGCCGTTCAAAAAAAAAGTTATGTGTTAAACAGGTTTAATAGTAGTTATTTTTTTTTTTTTGGTTTTGATGCTTGAATTTGTGCTTGATGCTCGATTTTAGTGTCGTTTTGTGCTAATTTGTTGATCGTGTTGGTGTTAGTTGGTTTTATGTGCACAATGTTTGCGTAGATTCGTTAGTTTAGGGATTTGACTGCATTTCTTGTTTTGATTATGTTGCAAGTGGTTTAGGTTTTTGTAATTTGGATTTTGGTGAGAATTAAGTTGTTTAATGGTTTGAATTTGTGTTGTGATGGAGTAATAGGGTGGTTGTTTGGGTTTGCAATGGTGGCCCTAGCTTGGTTGGGGTGTTTGTTACACAATTTTGCAGCAATTGGTTTTGTGTATTTGGCTAAATGTGATTGTTGTTCTTGATTTGTGTTTGTTTAGGTTCAAAATAACTAGATGCGTGAAGGCCGGAAGGAAATTGCTGTAAGAATTCTGGTTTTGGAGATAGTTATGTCTTGGTTACATTTTTTTTTGGGTAAAGGGGATGGTACACTGGAAATCTATCTTTATGCGTTAGCCCACCCTTTGCGCGCGCATACCGGTCGAAAGAATCCTAACTTGATCCTATACAACTACCTTGGTTTTAAAAAGCGCGAAGCGCACAATAGCGACGAGGTCTAAAACCGAGGCGCAAGACGATTATGTAATTTTTTTATATTTACTCAAAGTATAGATACAAATAAGGTATATATATGATTTAACTTAAATGTACAACCTTTTTAGCTACATGTATAACAATTTCAAGCACAAAAACATCATGTGTACGAAAAGCGCGCGCCTCGGGGGCTTTTTCTTGCACTTTTCGTGCGCTTTTTGCGCTTTTCGTACACTGCTCGCCTAGTGTTACATAAGGCGCACGAGTTTGCGCCTAGATGCGCTTTGCGCTTAAGAGCGCGCTTTTGAAACCAAGACAACTAGGAATAAAATTTCAGTCTAATTTTTTAAACTTTTCCATATAAGCCACATATGGCCCATCTTTGGTTACATTTATTGCCAAAATAAGCAGGTTTTGGAAAATTTGGTATGAATGTGCTATAAAACTTATTATGTTAATATGTTTTTGATTTGCTGCTTATTTGGGTATAGAGTAGCTTATTTTGTGGGTCATTGAAAAAGTTGTGAATATAGGTTTCTGCTTATTTAAAGTTAAAATAATAAGATTTGTTTTCTAAAAAAAGCCTAAGAGAAGTTGGAATAAGAAAGCTGATTATGCTAATTCCCTGCATATGTGGGTGGATTTCATGTTTTTCTTGAGATACAGGCTGAGTAATTTGCAGCTAAGAAGGCTATTGAAATCTACTACTATCGATCACCTAGCTTCTTATTGTGAATGAAAAACAAAGAGCAGGTGAGTGAATATGGTTAGATTTATTAATCTATTAAAATTGGGTATTATGGGACTTGTACAAGTTGACTTTTGATTTCTTTCAAGTTGGATTTATGTGATGGATCTAGGTTCTCAATATCATCATCTGGCGGGATCTACAGCATCTGAGGAATCGGTTTTGGATATGGAACAAACAGGTTGCAACCACTCTGAAACTCAGCAATTAGAGTCTTTTGCTGGCAACACATCAGCGGGTCAAGTCTCTGACACCAATGCAGCGTACTTCTCATGGCCAACTTCTTGCAGACTGCATGATGCTGCTGAAGATAGAGCTAATTATTTTGACAATCTTTTAAAAGGGGTTTTGCCAGTACGGATTGGTCGATTGCCAACTGGAGAAAGAGCTATTACGTTGCTTGAACTCATGACGATTAGGGCTTTTCATAGTAAAAATTTGAATCAAGTTAGTCTTGCAACAGCAATTGGGTTCAGGATTCGAGGGGGTTTGCTCACTGATATTCCTGCCATTCTTGTCTTTGTTGCTCGTAAGGTTCACAGAGAGTGGCTCAGCCATTGCGATTTTGTGCCATGTGCCCTTGAGGTTTCTAACTCTTTGCGCAATTTCAGTTATTTGTTTAATGTCCCAATCATTGCTAACATAGTTCTCTCATCACTTTATGTTTTTGGTAGTTACTACTATTATTACTATTAGTTATCTTTGTCTGGTTGTTGGTTTTGATTTCCTAAGCCACACTTTGTGGTACCTGGTGTACCACACTTTACATGTAAAAAAGGGTTTTTTTGCCCTTGTCCCTCTCTCTACGGACCATATGAGTAGCTTTTGCTATGAGTGGGATTTTACTGGGTACGTTTGTTTGTTTGTTGTCCCAATGTCAGTTTTAAGAAATGAAAAATAAAAAAATTGTATCTTCGTGGTTGTGCAAGTGTAAATCCCTGAATTATAATAAGAAAACTCGTGCTACAGAAGAATAGGCTGGGAAGTCATGCTTTACTAATAATAACCAGTTATAATTGGCTCCAAATCCTATACTGTACCACTTAAGTTTGTAATGATCATTTTGAGCAATGGTCTTTGGATGTGCACTTTCATAAAATATCTACCTGAAACATCAAAATCAGATAATCAGTTGATAAAGTTAGGGAACAGGGACAGTCAGGTAATTTCACATTATAAACATAACAACTAGACAACAAAAGAATAAGATAGTTACTCTCATGATACTGTTAATATTTTATAGTTCGCCAAAGTTTGTGGTTCATTATAGGTTACATATTGAGTAAGCTTTCAAGTGTACAGTTAAATTGGTAATGATAAATTTGGACTGAAGGGGTGTTTGGATGTGTGCTTCCAAAGTGATTATTACGATGTGAGGAATGACAATCAACATTAGATAAACCAGTTAATTAGTGTAAAGAAGTTAAGGATACTTTGATAATTTGATATTGGTTTATATGAACTAACTGAATAGGTATTACAGGGACCCGGGGGTGTGTGGTGTGAAGTTGATGTGGTGGAATTCTCATATTATGGTGCACCCGCAGCAACTCCAAAGGAAGAATTTTACACAGAGCTTGTTGATGGCTTGCGTGGATGTGATCCAGTCATTGGTTCTGGTTCGCAGGTAGTTTCAAGTCTGTTTTGTATGATTATAATGTTGTCTTGCAGTTGCAGGGTGTTAATTTTAATACATCGGTGCAGATATCTGATTTGTGTGTGTTTCCCTATCTAATTATCCATTCATCCCATTTTGTTGAGTAAACCCTGTATCACCGTTTTAGGACGACAGGTTTAGTTATTCAACGCACAGAACAAGCTCTGATGTGATGGTTCGCCATTTAGAGCTTATAGTGTCAAATTGCATCATTAATATAGCATTGCTATTTCTGGACACTGGCTTTGATTTGTTGTTCATTTTAACGTTGTTGCTAAGTTTTTGACGAAACTAATTATGATTGTAATTTCTATTTAATTGGGGTCAGAATAAACAGACTTGTTGGTTTTTTGACATTAAACTAAAGTGGCCTTAGTTGTCATCAATCGTTGTCTGCACCATGTCTCCATTAGTTAGACGTCAAGAATGATGGTGTCCTTGAGGAGGTATACATGGGACAACCTAGGATGGCAATGGGTCTTGTATGGAACGGCAAGTAGTCACAAATGCTTTTGGTGAGGCTCTATTATGACAGCGAGTCAAACATTCATATAGCCAAGAATCAAGCTTTCAACAATCCAACTGATACCAGCTCACGAAGCCGTTGAGGAAAGCAAAAAATGATTTTCATTGTACCAAGTTGTGCATGATTAACATCTTTGCTCTAATTGAGGAGTGTTAGATATACTGCATTTATGTATTTATAAAATAGGGTTTTACCCATATTTGGGTACGTGCTGTGGCATTAGCACATTTCCTCACAAGAAATTACTTTGTGATCTGTACAAATTGGATACTCTTTTGATATCTCCCATTATTGTATGTTGTGCGAGTTAAAATAGGTTCAAAGCTAATGCTCATCCATAGTTTTAGGCTCTTTGTATCCGAAAACAAACTCACTGACTTGTTGCATCCGTAGGTTGCAAACCGAAGAACATGCGGTACCATGGGTGCCATTGTAAAAAGCCGAACAGGAAGCCGGCAGGTTGGATTCCTCACAAATAGACACGTTGCTGTTGACTTGGATTATCCAAACCAGAAAATGTTCCATCCTATGCCACCAAGCCTTGGACCTGGGGTGTATCTTGGTGCTGTTGAGAGGGCAACCTCATTTATTACAGATGATCTTTGGTATGGCATATTTGCTGGTACCAATCCAGGTAATATGTGCTCTAAATAATCTATTTTAAGTGATATGGTAGAGGTGGAGATATGGACTGGTTGGGTGGGTTGGATGTGTCAAAATGGGTCGGGTTGGACCGTTGGGTTGATTTGAAACAATTGCTCCACAACATTTGACCAAATACATAGTGACTATTAGTCAAATGCATCCATCAGTAATGATAAAATAGGGAAACTTTTCGACCAATATCAGTAACATAATTTGCATAAGTAAAATCTGTAGTGATGAGTTTGGATGTGCATTGAAATAATCTCTTTGTAGAGTTTGGCACGATTACGATTTTATAAATATTTAAGAAGCTGCTTATCTGATTCTGATTCTCAAGTCACAATAAATAATAATACACTTTAAAACACACATCCTAACACCCCCTTTAGCTTAAACTTTTACTAAACTAAGAATTAGATATTGCACGTATTATGCAGAGACGTTTGTCCGAGCAGATGGGGCCTTCATCCCATTTGCAGAAGACTTTAATATATCAAATGTGACGACATTGGTTAGAGGCATTGGTGAAATAGGTGAAGTCAAGGTCATAGATTTGCAGTCAAGGGTCGGCAGCGTAGTTGGTCAACAAGTAGCAAAAGTTGGAAGAAGTTCTGGGTTGACCACAGGAACCATAATGGCCTATGCCTTAGAATACAATGATGGAAAAGGAATTTGCTTCCTTACCGACTTTTTGGTAATCGGTGAGAACCAAAAAACTTTCGATCTTGAAGGCGATAGTGGAAGTCTGATTATTTTAACAGGACAAAACGGTGAAAAACCAAGGCCTATTGGAATCATTTGGGGTGGGACAGCTAATCGTGGTCGACTAAAACTAAAAGCTGGTCAACCTCCTGTGAACTGGACTAGTGCGGTGGATCTTGGTCGTCTTTTGGATGTTCTTGAACTTGATTTAATCACAAACAAAGAGGGTCTTCAAGGTTTATACTTTTTATGCAGTTTGCACCATTTTTTAAAACAAATTTATTATTATTAACTGATTCTTTATCCTTGTTCCCCTAACTTAGGTGCACTGCAAGAACAAAAGAATGCATCAGCAGGAGTTAATTATCCAAATGGCGAATCATCTTCTTACAAGTGTATACCAGCAGAAAGAACAGAAGAGAATCGGTTACCATTTAATCTAAATGACCAAATTGCGCCTCTAGAGTTCCATGTCGAAAGTGGTATTGAATCCGCACCTAACATCGAACATCAATTCATGTCAAGCTCTCCTTCACATCAAACCGGGACCTATGAAAACTCAAATTTGCAGATTCACCCGTCGTTGAGAAACAGGTCGGAAGAAATTTCCATCAGCTTGCAGTCTAGTGAACCAGAACTGAAGAGGAGAAAGCAATCTGATGAAGAGGCATAAGTTGTTGAATCTGTAAGTATCTCTTTAAGTTTTGTATTCATTGGTTAATATTTTTTGGCCCTGGCATGATTGGCTGCTAAGGTTGCCTACCGGTGTTTAGATTGTAGAGTTGTTTAGATGAAACAATGACTCAAATTATAAATATATGTACATTTTTAGTTCTATGCTGTTCAAAATGTACTGTATTGCAAGTATTGATGATCAATAAAACAAACAGTTTATGTTCTACAAAATTCATAACGTACAATGTTGTTTAACTTATGTTTTTGTTTTTTAACGGCTTAAATTATACTAAATCCGCCTTTGGTGGGGCTCGAACCCTTGACCTCAAGGGAAACAATAACTTAATTCAAATGGCTTTGTCAATTGGATCCAACCCTTACCCATGTTTGATTTGTTTGTTACCTAACGGGTATTTTTTAAAATTCTCAAGATAATCGGTATTCCACTTATTGATTTGTTTTAAAGTCAATGTAAGTTAACTTTAAGTCTATTAGACCATGTGTAATGGCTCAAGTCTCTAAGTGGCATTATGTGTCAACCACGTCATCACTGCAAAAAATGGTGTATTGGTTCAAGCCCCTATAACGCATCTTAAATGCTTATCTAAATATTATTATTTTTTCATTTTTTAATCCACTATTTAAAAAATAATAATAAAACATAAATATATTACTAGTTGAAAAAAATACAATAATCCGCTATTCTAGGAGCAAACAAAAAAAATCCTAAATTAATGTACTTCTCTAAAGTTAGACTAACTAACAATATATAGAAGAAAATAATATGAAATAGCTAGTATTTTGCGTGTCACGGCGAAACACGTCGGGTGAAAACATGCAGGAAACACATAGTGTAAAGCACGATGTGTAAAACACAATAGGTTACACACAATTCATAAAACACAACGCATAAACGAAAATTCCAAAAAGAAAAAAATGTAAAACACATTATTAGAGACGAAGTGTAAAACATTATGCTTAAAACATAATACGCTACACAAAATTCGTAACAAACAATGCATTGTCTTCACCCCCAAGAAAAGAAACTCCAACCATGGTAATTATGTTTTCTTTCTCTCACCGAACACCCCCCCTTTTTTTTTCTCTTGCCCATTTGGGCATGTATCTGAAAATGCAAAGTACGAGAACTTCAAGAAAAAAATTCGGTGGGCAAAGGCGAAGGATTTGAAGGGCCAAGGGTGGCCTTGGCCTCCCATTTTTTGGCGTGTAGTGGAAATTTGCGATTTTCGTAGATAAATTGAGTTGGGGTTGAGCCCAACCCCGCGGATTTGCCACTACCGATTGTAACAGTGATATCATAACCCAATTCGGAGTGGTGGCTTGGAGCGGAGGGAACTAGACGTGACCAACGATGACATTGACCCTTAAAATGGTTGAATATTACAGATTGAAACTATTGTAAGGTATAAGACTTGTCTCACAACGGTTGGATGAGCAACAACTATAAGTTTTATAGACCAATTGAGTTCCCTCATCTACCAGACTAGCCTTTTGAATTGAGTTATCCTATTTGGAGTACAACATGAAAATTTAAAGAGTTTCTCTTAGAAACTATAAATCTACAACTTAGGGTGACTAACCCTACTCCTTGTACTTGTTAGTTTGTGAAAAAATAAACACCTGAATTTAAAATAGTCAATCCATGCAATAATCATCTAATTGATTCTCAGTCCGGAAAGACGCATAGAGGGTTATATATATTTGACATATGTTATAGTTAGAGGAACAACATAAACAAAGCATGACAGGAGTGCCTAGGTGGTAGTCGACGAATTACAAGTTCATATATACAAGCTCGTAACCGGTTTTTAGATGAAATTCTGATTTGGTGTTATGCAATTAAGTTATTATGCTACTGTCCGCAACCATAGCTGGGTCATTGTGTTAATACGGAGTCAAGTTTGTGTAATAGGGTGGTCATGGGTCGGTTGGGGGTGTAATTTTTGTTTGGACTGTTCTGGTGTTGATTGGGCGGTTGTTTGGCGGATTGTATATTGTATTGGCCAGCTCCTTGCTGGTAGTTTTGGTTTTGAATAAAAGTTTCGTTTGATTTGTCAAAAAAAAAAAAAAAAAAAAAAAAACAAAGCATGATAGTTGATGGCTCATTAAGAATCAATAAATTAAAGGTGACATGGTAACAACTAGGGCACTCTCATTGAATTTTCTGATTAATAATTTGAACCAAACTCTATGACTTAAATTTTGTTTATCGGTTTGGGTAGTTACTAGACCATGTGTTGCGGACGGTGCTAAGCCCTACCATATAGACACACCGGGCACAACACAACACATCACAACGATAAGGGTGCGGTTGGACGCTAAGAGGCAAACTGTAGATGGTTTCGTGGGCGTGTTGAACTCCCCACCACCACCATCTATGTAGCGTTTAGATGAAGATTTTTTTTTTTCATTTTACATTCACAACACATATATTCTTATAATTTAAAAACCAAGAAAAAGTCAAATTTTGGTTATTTTCCACACTTAATCCCCTCTTATTAGTTCATTAACAAACAACTTACGTGTAATCTTTAACTTTTTCACCAATTTATCTTATAACAAAGTAACTCTATTACCGTTAAATTTCAAAATGATACCGGATAAAAAATTTATCCCTTTGCCCTTCACATATGTTCATAATGATCACCCGATCACTCACGCACCACCACTTCGATCCATCACCACATAGTCGTAGTGTTACTAGCTCGGTTAAGAACCAAACCACATCTTTCAATGAACCGGGACAACATCTTGAGAAAATCTATACCACATGGCACTAGGCGAGGCCTTCCTCCCCCTTGATTTCCCTCCAAAATCTTTTTCTCTCTCATGTGCAAGGCACATGCACTCCCCCTCCTAATTTTTAAACGTCAATAACTTTTATATACAACATTTTTAATAAAAAAATACATCAAATTAACAAGTGTTGTATTATCTTTCTAACGAGTACCATAGTACTATACAAAAACGAAAAAAAAATGATTTTTTGTGGGTTTTGTTAATGCAGGAAAAAAAAACATAATGTGCTCGGGTAATTCATTAATCATGTCCACCCAAGTCACTAATCATTTTAAAATAGTATATATGTTTTTGAACCTACTATTACATATAAGAACCCGCTAACTACATATATATTCACAGATGTAATTAGTTTGGTAAAAATCTATTTCTTTTCTATTTTGATTGGTTTTGCTAGAAACATTAATTACAAAGGTTGCTAAGCCCATCAGATGTAGCCTATGATTCTTAGATACCATGTAAATATCTATCTAATAAGTGATAATTAATCACCCCACCATGCACACCTTAAAAATCGTTTCTAATGTATGTACTTTGTAATCGACTGACATGTAATGATTATTGAAATAGATACTTAAATTATGTATTAGTAGAGAAAATAATCCGAAGACAAGAAAAGTTACCATCTTACAATCTTCTTAGACGATAGCACTTAGATCTTTTTTATTTATCTTGGTGTCACCCATGCAATCGATTGTATATCGATAATAAAGATTGAACATGTATGTCATTCTTTCATGTATGCTCACTATAGAAATCAGAATCGCCTATCATCATCATCATCACCACCATCATGACATATCATTTAATACCGATTTGATTGTTTTTTTCCATGTTCACATCGTTACTTTGTAACGTCTTGAGGACGTGACAAAGTTGTATTACTACTTCACTCGAGCAATATGCGTACACGTAGAATTAGAAGTAGGTTTTATGAGTTATCGAGTGGTAATCCTTTACAAATTTTTTTTTTTCTTTTGAAAACCAACTTATTCCTTTTACGGTACACACATTTTATCACTTTAGATTAGATTTGTCGGTCCCGTGACCCACCGGAGATAAACTAGTAATAACAATAATATCCTTGATCCATCTGTCTCACTCGGAGCTTGAAAATCTGCCCATAAATCGTAAATCCTCCCTCATAATCTGCTGGAACGGAGGTAAAATCATAAGATTTAGGTCAACATGTCGTCATCGGAGCCTCCGCCGTTCCAGGAATCAACTCGATGCGATGTCTGTAAATGCAGTTTCAACGCCTTCAGACGTCGGGTATTCTTTTTTCTTATCAATCTTTGCTCGAATTTATTGTTTTCTTTATCTATTTTTGTAGTTTTTTTATTGATTAATAAGATATATTGTACTAATTAGGATTATAAGTTCACAATTCTGTCTATCTCTTAATATTACCTTTTATGTGATAAAATAGAATATGTGAATTTTAGTTAAGAGGCACTGATTTGATTGATGACTGTGATATGAGGAGAATTACATCAGCAAGTGTTGATGATTGATTAGAATCATATGAAATGACTGGAATCGCTACTTAACTAGCTGAAAAGCGTCAAAGTATGATTCGGTTATGGACTTAAGTAAAAATTAAAGGGCTTGTTGGAGTCTTTGACAAGAGTAAGTGATGAGTTGGAAGAATTAATTTGTGATGCTGGAAAAGTGAGAATCGTTAATGATACGGAATTACTGATATAGGAGTGGATGGAACTGCTTTATGACACTAGCATGGCTTTATAAAATCTTTAATAACTAATAAGTTATGCAAGTTCATTTTTTTGATTGTTGAGAGGCCATATTGTTGAGAAATTGTATGAAAGTTTTAAAAATGCGATGCCACACATTCTCGATTGGGCTCATGGGCTGTCCTGAAAATAATTCAACTTTTCCATTTGGAATTTGCGATTTTGCTTATTTTCACACTAGCAATGGTTGCATGGTATTGGCGATATCGTCATTTTGCCTTAGCATTTTTTCTAATTTTGTAGCATCATTGCCGAAATTGTGGCCGAACCTTGTGCGCTGAACATTCATCGGATCAAATGGTATGTTATCTCTCTTCTTTATGCAAATCCACACATCTGCAAGATAGTTTGTTAACAAATCATTCTAATAAAAGCAAAACCGTTTAAAACATTTGATATCGTGGGCTCTTTCAGGCTTTGCCTCAATTTGGTCTTCACTCACCTGTTAGAGTCTGCGCAAACTGTTATAATGATGCATCTCGGTGAGTGTTACAGTTTGTGGCATTGTGCTCCATTTTTGCTATATTGACTTCTTGATATGCAAGTGTATGTTAAATAGTTTTTATTGCTGGAAAAAAATTGCATAGATTTTTCCAAATGTTGATACCTCATGTCTTTGTTATGACAGCTTGTGTTTTAGACAACACTTGTAACATCCTTATTTCCTTTTCTTATATTCACAATAATCTTGACTTCAAGTCTTCAACCAATAGATAGTTGCAATTTAATGTTAGAACGCTACATAATCTCATATATTATATCCACCACGAGCTACATGATCATTTTAAAGATACATATTGTTAAGCGTTAGCTCTTAATGCTAATCGCTTCTTTTATTACACTGATTTTTTTAGTAATGGAACTGAGTACACCAACCAAATCTTCTAGAAACCTTGTTCTCTTTTCCAATCATAATATGTTATTTTTGGAGTTATAATCTGATAGCTAGGGACTAGTGTTTCTAATGTTGGATGGAATTTGATTGTAACGATAGGCAACGAATGGATTCAAGATACAGAAATCACCACTCAATATATCCATTGGGCAATTCAAAGTTGAATTACGATACAAAAGAACACCATGCAATTCAAATCGGGATTCCGCAGACCACCTCCTAATTGGCCAAAGCTAGAATATCAATTGAAATTTAATCTCAAGAACACGAGACAAATAAATTCTAAGTAATTTCACTCTGTCCTTTTTCTCATTCAATCTCCGAATTACATAGAATGAAAAGGAACTGAAAACAAACCCGCGTAGCATAATTTTAGGAAATAGAAACTGACTAAAACAACTAAATAAAAGAAACATAATTACAAGGAAAAAAATGAATTTAAATAAAGAAAACTGCAGGTGTAAACGTGGGGGCCGTGCATGCATGTGGATGTTGTGGACTTGTTGTTTAGTTATGGTGGATCTCCAAACATAGGGAAATGGATGGCCCATTTTACCAGTTTGTTTGCGGGTCGCTGGCATGTCCACATAGAGCTGCTTATTGGCCCGGGTCTGAATATACAACATAATCCCTTGTAAAATTATGTTTAATGAATAAATGGGTGGGTTTAGTCATTCTATGAGTGTATGCTAAGATAACACTTGTTAACTTAGTTATGTATCTGTGTAACTACTGTACTGTATCAGTGTATTGGTTGTTGGAAACCTCAAAATTGCACAGATTTTGTTTTCTATTTGTACCTCATACATGATGGCTTAAAGATTATATGTTATAGATTTCGGAGTATATTTATTTACTTAATTGAAATATTTTCTTTTTTATATTTGGTTTCCTGTTTCTTGATTAAACTATTCTATATTCATACAGAAAGTTTTAATGCTAAAGCAGATTGTTGATTCTATGTATTCCTTTCTATGTAGCCCTGGAAAATCCGATGGAGGTGCTTCTGTGAATGGAGCAAATTCTGTGACAGATGCAGTTGCAAGGCTAGATATTAGTTCACCATCAAATTCTGATACCATACAAAGTGGTGCTCCAAATTGCACATGTGGAATGCCTTTATGCATTTGTGAGGTGGCATCAAATGATGATGCGCCACCTGTGCAGGCAAGTGATGGTCATTATATTTCACCTTCTACTGTATCTTATTATCCTTATATTCTTATAAGCTTTTGTTTTTTTTCCTTGCAGCCTAAACCTGTCCCAACATCCACAGCTCCAAAGAAAGTAGAAACCGCACCTAGGAGTAGAGCTTCTTCATCTAGCAAGTCCAGGTAGATACTCAGACCTCAGTTTGCCATCAGGCATAATTCCATAAGGGACCAAGATAAGTTCATTTGGACAAATGTGAATACATTTTAACTTCAAAGTTAACATGGAATCTTTTACACTGTTGTCTGAAAGTTCTTATGGGCCATTAACTTTTTTATAAGCATCTTTTTTTTTTTTTTTTTGAAGTTAGTTTGTGTTACATTGATAATTCAAAAGGGAAAATTGAACAAATAAAGCCGAACTTAAAGGAGCATTTCAATTCATTTTTTAAGTAACATACAATAACTTTGCAGTACCGGACAATCATCCAACACTGGCTCAGAAAGACCACTTGCGCATTATGAAGTTAATGGAGAGGTATGCTATCTTGACGTACATGTGTAAGCCATTGTAGAATAGATACTGGCAACAAAATATATACATTGTATCTATTTATTTAGCTTTCCTCTATGTCATTCAATAGTAGCTAAAAATCTCTCACCATATGTAATACTTGTTCAGTTATCACCCATGTCATCCTTGTGCATTTGCTAACCTATGTTGACAGTTTTAAATACCTGAAAATATTGTCTGTTGTTTGGTAGGGGTTACGTGAAGCTATAAAGAACGGTGACTTGTTTGCTGTCAAAAAGCTTCTTGGTGAGGTAAGGAAGATAATTTCTAATAATTGCTAAAAACTGTTTTAGACTTTCTTACATATACATGCCTGTGGTCAAATGGTTGACATTCCAATCCAACATAATGTTGTTTCTAATTTGAAGGACAAAAAAAGAACATAGTCAATGTGTATATATTCCTATTGTACTTGCTTTCATTTGAATGACAATGACTCAATTATGGGATAATGGAACACCTTCCATATTTCTAACCTGGGTGCCTTTTCTTTTGAGGAATAATCTTAATATCTATCTGTCCGTCACTTTTCAGCCGACAAATCCATTGGGCCCATGAATGCATGGCATCCACATGGACCGGGCAAACTTTAGGCCTTTCTGCTAGCAGGCCTGGGGCCCTGAGAAGCTGATAGCACCTATGAGTTTTGAATATTAGACCAGTTGAAACATTTTTTCTAGCCTTAACCCACTAGGCTTAAATTGTGTGTTTTTAATGTCACTATTTTGTGCTGAACTTTTATCTGTTGTAGGGAGTGGATGCAAATTACTGTGACAAACAAGGATTATCACTCTTGCATTTGGTTCTCTCTCTCTCTCTCTCTCTCTCCACACACACACATATACGCCTGTGTGTGTGTTTATGCAGGTGCCATTTTCTTGATTCTAACAGCATTTCTTGAATATAGGCTGCGGTTTTTAACAAAACTGAGATAGCTTTTGTCCTTATGGAAAATGGAGCAAGTCTGGACTACAAGAATTTTCAGGGTATATTTAATTCAGTCCTTGATATATTTTATGCTTAATATGTGTTTTCATGATTCAACTTTTAGGGACCCTTTCTTTGTTGTTACCCTTGGCTTCTACAAAAATTGTTACACTGATGATGTCGCACTTACGCATCAATCTATCACAAATAAACGCTGATTACTTTTTTTTTTTTTTTTTTGCTTATTTATTTTCATGAGAATACAGCTAGCCTTTCATAAAATACGGTTTTAACAATTACAGGGAAAATAATTGAATCCGAGTTGTTTCTCATTTGAACTTTAGGAACATAAAAACCTAATGTACAAGATGTAATTCATCAAGTACAAATTGTAAATTTATGGTTACACATACATAATGCAGTATGATGAAATTCATCATCTTTATTTCAGGGGAGACTCCACTTGATTGTGCCCCTGTAACATTACAATTCAAGATGAAGAAGAAAATGGAAGAAATTAAACAGTCCAAGTAAACATTAATATGATGGTAGTTGGATGATCCAACATGATCTGGTGACCATTTTGTGTTTTATTTTTGACCCATTCTCTTGTTGGTTTGCAACTGTCTTTTTGCTTTGTAACAATACCGAATTCTGAACTAATTATCTGGATCAATAAAAATCCTATTCAGCTTGCTTCTTTTTTCCCCTTTTTTTTGTACAAGGAATATGTTGTAATGTTTTATTTTTGGGGGTGGCCTTTTTATTGAGGGTCTCCCCTTCGTGTGATTGAAAGTAATCTTCAAAAAAAAAAAAAGGTGGGAAATAAGAGCAAAGTATTGTTTGAACAAGGACCGCAGATGGTGTATTGATGAAAAATAAAAATCAATACAAAATTTCTTAAAGTTAACTTAGGATTTAAAGTTCGGGTTGGTCGGTTTTTACGTGTTCAGGTTTTTAGGATTTGGGTGACTTTGAATTTGAGTAGGTTCCAGATAAAAATGGATAGCCCTAAGACTATGCGTAGTGGGGCGTTACCCACCTGAATTTTGAAAACATAGCGCCCCCCACACTGAAACAGTGGGGCGCTATAGTGCAAAAAACCGGGTGAGCGTTATACACATAACGCTGGTGTTTGAATTCTTCAACCAATAGGAACATGACACGTGGACAAGTGGGCCAAAGCTTTGAACGGTCATATGACCGTTGTTGGTTGAACGGCTAACTTTTTTTTTTTTTGTTTATATATATATTTTGTACACAAACTATATACATATATATATTTTCTAACCAAACACACAACAAATACAATACACACACAAAATACCACATTCAGTTAAAAAAAAATGGGTTCCCCCGCGTCCTCATCTGTTGCGAGAGAATACTATAAAGAGTTTTTATTGAGGATTTCATTTCTGGCCGGGCGGCAAAGGCGTGTTTTTACGCTAATGGAAACTACTACCCACACGGGTACTATTTGGCTGACGGTATATATCCGAGGTATACCATTATCGCTAAGACCTTCAGTAACCCGTACGATGAAAAACGGGCACACTTCAAACAGGTTCAAGAGGCGGCGCGGAAGGACATAGAGAGATGTTTTGGGGTTCTTCAACAGCGTTGGCATTACATAAGAAATCCTGCTCGTGCATGGACCACAGACAAGCTGCGAGATGCTATGTATGCATGTATAATCATGCATAATATGATACTAGAAGATGAAGGTAAAGCGATATGCCAAAATTATGTACCCGAAGCCGTTCAGGATCTACCGCAAGCCAATCAGGAAGAAAGAATACAAAACGCATATGCACTTCGTGACCATGAAGCCCATGACGAGTTAACGGCAGATTTGGTCCAACATGCGTGGTCGGTTAGGTATATTCCAAATGAAGGCGAAGGTGGAGGCGAAGATGAAGAAGAAGGTGAAGAGGAAGGTGATGATGAAGAAGAAGAAGAAGAGTACGATGAAAGCGGAGATGAAAATTAATATTACTTGTAATTTTTTTTATATTTATTTACCTTTTTTTGGTGTGTTTTTTAATATTATTTGTATTTTTTTTAATTTAATTAATATTACTTGTGTGTTTTTTAATATTATTTGTAATTTTTTTAATTTTATTTACCTTTTATTTTAATTATTTTGAGTTAAAAGAATAAAAAAAATAAAATCCACGTGGACCAATCAGATTCAGGGGCTTTATACATAAAGCCCCACCACTACACCCCTTTTTCAGTTTCTCTCTCCATGCTGACTCAGCAGCCACGTGGACCAATCAGGATGGGGGGCTTTATACATAAAGCCCCCCACTACACATGGTCTAATAGTGGCATGATTCTGTCAATACAAAGCATATCATTAATTCTATGTTAACAAAATATTTATGTTATCAATTCTAGCTAACACATGCATAGAGCTTAATCAAAAAGAAATTCATGAGAAGTTTCTTTTTATATGGTAAATTTACTTCTTTTCCTAACTTTGATGACCAATTCGTCCGCTTAAGTCTTAATAGCGTAACATTTTGTACTGTCTTGACCATGTAACATTATTAAAAGATGAATGTTACATCAAGTTTTTTATAATTACACATTTTATAATTCTGGTTATACAATTGACAAACTCAATGCAATTTTATACGACCTGACTTCTTCGGTACCAGGTTGCGCATCTTCAATTAGAAACTTTTCCTTACTAAACATGAGAAATGAGAACCTTTTGTCGTCAAACTCACTCATCCCACAATTACCTTATTATTCAACAAGGTCGAGTAAATGCAACTTACACGTGACTTATGATCCAGGTGATATAATCATATAGGTTGTGTG
The DNA here is from genome assembly GCA_032199755.1 of Ambrosia artemisiifolia. Classification (NCBI taxonomy): domain Eukaryota; kingdom Viridiplantae; phylum Streptophyta; class Magnoliopsida; order Asterales; family Asteraceae; genus Ambrosia; species Ambrosia artemisiifolia. The sequence goes on from CM063512.1 coordinate 40,270,424, forward strand.
ACATGAAGAATATGGCCATACGGGGTGCGTATGACTATATTAGTGGTCAGGGATGGAGTTATGTAGAGTGGAATGGGGTCAATCGACACCATTGGTTTTTTTAAATTATATAAACTATGGTATGGAATTTTCGATTGACCCAAACCTTTTTTGAACAGTGACACCGTAAAAATAATTTGGGAACTAGATATCATATAGGAAGCTTGGTGGTTGGTAAGCACAACCCCTTCGTAACGATTTGGAATTGATTTGTGTGTCGGGTCGTAAGGGGGTTGAAGTTGTATGCTTGATTCACATTTTGAATGTTAAAACTCAAAAAGTTGCCTTTGAGACGCTAATTGTTAACTAATATATTGTGTCAAGCATATGATTATCATCTTTTGTCCAAATAGTACCAAAATTATACGCTACGGACCAGTCAATCTCATCTTTAAACTCAATTGAAAGCAATCCACCACTGTTGGTGATCGCATCACCCATCTTTTGGCCTGTATAGTTTGAAAAAAAGCAAACTCATATAAAGTACCCATATGACATGCGAGTCTATTTCTGACCATTATAGTTATATAGTTTTAATACTTATGATCAGTTAAAATATGATTAATTATATACATATTGTTACCACTATAAAAGTTTAACATATATAAATATAATGCTGATATAAATTTCAAAACATAATTTCGTATTCATACATACATACATACATACATAAATAATTTCTTCAAGATATATGTATATCAAAAGAAAATTGTATTTTCCAAATAATAAAGCTATTAAAAATGAAGCATTACTAAGAAATGTTTAAGGAAAAAAACAAATAAAAATTAGAACATTTTGGGGATATGCTTGGGTATATGGTTCAGGTAAACAAGTATGCAGTTGGGTAATCAGGTTGGGTATCAGTGTATCACCTAATCTCATACTCGCTCCATACACGTAATTCTTGTTCTACTCTCATACCCAATAGGTATATTATATACCCGACCTGGATGTTTCCGATATACCGTTGGGCTCTTCTTGTTTTGCCATCTCTAAACACGTAACACGGCCCGTAATCCATTTCTAGTCATGTCATGTGACCCGCACGAAACCTTCGAAGAGAAAGTGATCCTTAGATTTGAGAAGGTTCTTACTTGCATCTTCGAACGCTGTGAAATGCGGCGGGCCTGAAAGATCTGGTCAACTTCCTGTCACCAAACCGTCGTTGAACCTTCTTACAACAATATTAATCTGTTGACGCCACACTTTATCTTTGAAAAACATTAGTAAACAACAATATTAATATATCATTCGTACACATGTCAATCTATCAATAACCATTACACCAATTCAACACAACTTCATGTTTGAAACGCAACTCATTATAGCTGCCAATCTATATATATACACATCAACCCGTCTCTACAATATTGACACGCACAACTTCATCTATACGTACGTACATCCATGAATTCAATCAAATTCTACTTGTTCATAACAATTTCATTAACATCATCAACAACATCACTAGCAATTTTCTCTAGACCCGGATGCAACGACACATGCGGCAACATCCAGATCCCATACCCGTTTGGAATCGGGTCACGTTGTTCTTTCAATGAATGGTATTGTCTCATCACATTTAAATTTTAAAAATTTATTTTATATATTATCTTTTTATTTATTCATCTTTATGTCTAAAGTTGTTAGAGCCTAGTATAAATATTATTTCTCGGTTAACTTTTACGTTTAGTTTTTAGTTTGATTTTTCTTTTTTTGCTAAACATATTCACTTTTATAAAAACCAACAAGAATTACAAGTGAGCGGCCTATTAGAGCCTAGTATAAATATTATTTCTCAGTTAACTTTTACGTTTAGTTTTTAGTTTTTTTTTTTGCTAAACATATTCACTTTTATAAAAACCATTAACAATTACAAGTGAGCGGCGGGTAATCAGGCAACAAGCTGCGCCGCTACCCTTTTTTTGTTAATCTTTGAGTTTCTAGCCATTTGATTGCTTTTGCATCTGCATCAGGTATACTGTTGATTGCAACTTGAACACTTCAACACCCTATCTTCCTGCAATAAACAACCTGCAAGTGTTGGCTTTAAACTTGGATAATCAAACAGTAATCGTTAATGTTTCAATGGTTTCTGATTGTCAAACCCCTGTTCGAAACAGCAGTCAGATACTAAGCGTTAACTTGCGCGGGAGCCCATACTTGTTTTCTCAAGAACATAACAGATTTACGGTTGAAGGGTGCGGGAATGCTGTGATTATGGAGCAAAATAACTTGCTCACAGGGTGTTCCGCGATATGTCAGAACACAAATAGTAATAGTAGTAGTAGTAATAATAATAGAAATACTTGTTATGGGATTAATTGTTGTCAAACGACGATTCCTTATTATCTTGAGACATATAGTGTGAATGTTTCGGGTTTAGAAAGGCGGGGTCCGGATGGAGGTTGTGGGTCTGCTTTTTTGGTGGATGAGAGATCTTATGCTGTTGGGAGGTTTTTGGCAAGTAACGCGTTTGTTCCAATTTCGCTTAAGTGGACGCTGACAGAGCGAGAAGCTAGGGGGATGGGTTGTTCTAATGTGGGAAGACAGAAACTTGATTTGGGTAATGGGACTAGTATTGAATCTTATAAATGTAGTTGTTTGCCTGTTGAAAGAGGGAGCGCGTATTTGGTTGATGGATGCGAAGGTATGTTTTTAAGCAGCATGTTTTAATAGTTTGATATATATATTCGGGTGCAAATGATCTTGTTTGTGTTTGTGTTTGTGTTGTATGTTTTTAAGGTAAAGTGTGTTTGTTTTGGTTTTCAGTTGTTAGAGAATGTGCCAATTGCACTGGTGAATGTCAGGTAATTGAGATGGGGAACATTACCTGCATTCCTTATCCTTTCTCCATGAATCGAAGCAAATCATCGACGCTTGGTGTTATTCTAGGTAAAACTATAAAACCATTGATTACTAGTTTTTGCAGTCAAAGCATTTAAGGGGTAGCGTTGCAATAAGGGCGCGCCTGAACGCTTCTAGCAGATGTTAGATTCCATTGGTTTTTTATCTTTATCCCCTTGAAGGCGACCTACGTAGCGCAGCTTTATCTATTCCCATTGATTAAGTTTCTTTGACATGGCTTATATGCAGGTGTTAGCATAAGTGTGGGGGTATTGTTTCTTACAGCAGCCATCTTTGTGCTATACAAAGTAATCCAAAAAACCAAAGACAAAAGACGAAGAGAACGGTTTTTCAAACGGAATGGAGGTATACTATTAAAACAACAAGAATCGGCTGATGAAAGTTTAGTTGATAAAACTACACTTTTCACTGCCAAAGAGTTGGAAAAAGCAACCGATTATTTCAACGAAAATAGAATACTTGGCCGGGGAGGTCAAGGTACGGTCTACAAAGGCATGTTAACCGATGGGAGAATTGTAGCTGTTAAGAAATCGAAAATAGTTGATGAAAGTCAACTAGAGCAGTTCATCAACGAGGTTGTCATTCTTTCACAAGTCAACCATAGGAACGTGGTCAAACTCTTGGGATGTTGTTTAGAAACCGAGGTTCCTCTTCTAGTTTCTGAGTTCATCTCAAACGGGACATTGTTTGATCATATTCATGGTAACAATGATGAATTTCCGCTCACTTTAAACACACGGCTACGTATTGCTACAGAAATAGCAGGAGCGCTTGCTTATTTGCATTCTGCAACTTCAATTCCTATATATCATAGGGACATCAAGTCAACCAACATACTTTTAGATGACAAAAACCGAGCCAAAGTTTCCGACTTTGGGACTTCAAGATTTGTGTCGATTGATCAAACCCATTTGACCACTTTAGTCAAAGGGACATTCGGGTATCTAGACCCTGAATATTTCCAATCAAGCCAGTTTACCGAAAAGAGTGATGTTTACAGCTTTGGAGTCGTTTTGGTTGAACTTTTGACCGGTGAGAGACCGATATCTTTAACAAGACTCGGAGAACATAGAAGTTTGGCTACACATTTTATGTTGGCTATGGAAGAAGGTCAGGTGATGTCAATTATTGATTCAAGGATTGTGAATGATGGTTCTCAAGGCGAGCTCATGGCAATAGCAAACCTAGCAAAGCAGTGTTTGAACTTAACTGGCAAGAATAGGCCGACAATGAAAGAAGTAGCATCGGAGTTGGAAAGTATCAGGATGGCTCATGTACCTGCCACGGTTCGAACAAACGTTACGAATTCTAAGTACAATGCTGGACAACAAGAAGAATTGATCATGTTATGATTTGTTTATTCCTTATCATTGTTTTATTTCTTTAGATTTTGGTTACATATATTATAAGACTATACAGGTTATATAATGTATAGATTTAATAGTAATCATAGAGTGTCATATTATAGCTTCTTATTTTTTTAAATCAAACTATGTAAGACCGGGTGTAATGGGCGTTAATTGGGGCCTTAAATCCCAATTTAGCGCCCTTTACCCAAAATCAACCCCCCCTGTTAAATATTTAGCGCTGCACCATCACGGTCAAATATTTTTTCTTTCCAATTTCAATATATTATATATACACAACACAATGGCACACCACAAAACCACAACACCATACCACATTATTTCAAAAAATGACTTCCCCTACAACCTCGTCATCCGTTGCCAATCATTATTTCAAAGAGTTTTTAGGCGATGAGGGTGAGTCGACCAACGAGGAGTTGGAGCAAGATGCGGTTACGAGTGCGTGTATACTCGCGGCGAGATATATGGAAGAAGCTAGTACTCCTACACGTCCAATTTTGCAAAGACAAGTTGTCGAACAAGACCGGGTTGCGACAAATTCTCGTTTGATGAAGGATTACTTTGATGAAAACCCAACTTACCTCGACCCAAAGGTTTTTTAGGCGTCGTTTTTGGATGCGTAAACGTTTATTTTTACGCATTAGTGGAGACTTGGAAAACGCATTTGGTTACTTTAAGCAAAAAGCATATGCGGGGGAGGGGACGATGGGATTTCCCGTTATTCAAAAGCGTACTTCAGCACTGCGTGTACTTGCCTACGGTATCAACAACAAGTATTTAAAGATGGCTGAGAAAACAACACACGATACGTTGGAGTATTTTTGTCAAGGTACACTACATTTTTTAAAGTAAATTCATTTATCTTTTTTTATTTAGTTTAATAACATATATATATATATATATATATATATATATATAGGGTAGGGTTCAAATAAGAACTATTAACCATGTAGGAACCATAGGAACCATTTATAGCCATTGATATTGGATGGCTTGATGGTAAATAAGTGAAAGTTGATTTAATTAATTATTTTATAGTAGGGGCAATCTTGTACATTTATAATCCCACAAATTTAGCTAATTAATTATAACCAAATTATTTAATAAAGCAGTTACAATATTGTAACCGATTCCTACATTATTGCAACTCGTGTTCTTTTTCAATGGTGCTATCTTTTTCAAATAACACACTAATGAAAAAAAATTGATACTATCAACTATTCAAGTCAAATTAATAAATGTATATCAGTATAAACCAATACAAATATCTATTACTACTATTTAACATATTTATACATATGTGTATAGACAATCAAAACATATTTTTACATATGTGTATACAACACCTATGTACAACTTTCATAGTTATACACAGGTGTATATTACAAAATTGTATATTATAGAATTCGTATCGTTCATAGTTATACACAAGTGTATATTACAAAATTGTATATTACACAATTAGTATCGTTCATAGTTAGTAATACACAACGACATTCTTGTATGATGCAAATATTTTCGTATGCATTTACATTGTTAATGTACACACATGTACTGACATTATATACATGTGTGTATATTATCTTAAGTATCATAAATTTACCCAACGACACTCTTGTATGTAGCAAATATTTTCTTATGTATTCACATTGTTAATGTACACACATGTACCGACATTATATACATGTGTGTATATTTTCATATGTATTCACATTGGTTAACAGACATGTTAGAACTAGTATCGTACATACGTGTATACTTTGTATGGGCACCTTATGAATTCATTTGTTCTTTTTGTTCTCACATTATATACAATGGTGTACGTCAGTTTATTTTCTGTTTTTTTCATTTACCATCATTATCGTTGACGCAGATATACATTGGTGTATATCAGTTTCTTTTTTTTCTTTCATTCATCATCATCAACACAGGTAGTTGTTCAACACTATACATATATGTATAATAAGCTCCAGAGATGATCGTTCACCATTGTACAAAGTTTTTGAGATGATTGTTCAGTATTGTATTTGTACATATGCATACATTAGCAAAAACATTATCAAAACCATCAATTGTTTATTCTACATAAATGTATATACATACTCTTCGATGAAAGAAAAATAGATAGGAAAACAATTATTACATAAAGGAGTCTCATATGAATCTTCGTCGCTATACAGATTCTAATAACGACCATTTACTTAACTTTAATTATTTTTTCAATGCAAATTACTTTGAATATATAATTTTAATTGGAGAAACAAACAGTTGGAAACGAGTTTGTGGCTTCAAAGGTTTCCTTCGAATGATCTCCAGCTTCAAATTCTTCATAACTTAAAATGTTTTCCATACTCAAGATTATGAATCGTAAATCGCAGATTGCTATACGTGTTTCGTTGATAATTGTTTGCGGTATGGAAATCAATTTGTTTGATCGATGGTTTTTTTTTGTTATTAATGAGAGATTTAAGGAAACTAACTAACTAATAGCAAGGAAAGGCTGGAAGTCAAAATAACTGCCAAATATATAATTATTAATTAAATTAAACTATAATATTTAATTGTTTAATTACCTAACTACCCCTTAGATCAAGATCAATGATGGATGGCTCAGATTGGTTCCTAAGGTTCCTAACTAGGCTAGTGGTTCTTATTTGATCTTAATCCTATATATATATATATATATATATATATATATATATATATATAGGGTAGGGTTCAAATAGGAACCAAGCCTTTAGTAGGAACCATAGGAACCAATCTTAGCCATTGATCCCAATGGCAAGATTGTAAATAAGTGGAAAACATATTTAATTCTTTATTTAATTAAAAGGGTAGAAGTGACTTTTTGTGTAGGAGTAATTGTAGGTTATTAAAGGTATGACAACACCATTAAAATCTCACATCAAAATATACGTATACATCAAAAAACCAACCAATAAACAAAACACGAAGAAGATGAAGACTAATAATTGGTGTACAGGTATGTATGAATATCCAAGGTTCTTTCTTATTATTAATCTTTTCTATTTTCGGTTGTGATTTTTATGGTTTTCTTTTTTATTGTCCAGATTCGATCTGGAAAATTTATAATAGAAACATGTTTTTGATTGTTTTATTATTTTATGTTGGTAGTCGATGTTGGTTTTGTGTCGTAAAATGTTCGTGGTATTCTAATGTGTAGTTATTAAAAAATCGTAATTGATCCAACGATGAAACCCTAATTAAATATTGCTTGGATATGAACAGACGAAGACGACGAACATCTTCTGCAGTCGTTTAGTATACACAGTTGTATATAATACTCTCAATGAGTAGACTTGAAACCGGATATGCAGTGGGTAATAACGTTTGTGTGCTTTTGAGTATACACTAGTGTATATAGGGCGAGAACATGCATAAAATTGATAGGAAAAATGTAGTGATTAATACGTCGGTGTATATCACATATATAAAGACTAAGTCATAAAATATATGTGTGACACTAGTGTATAATATCCTGGTTGTAAGCTACAAATGTTTGATACTAGAATGTATTGTTTATTACGTTGGTGTATTTAATTGCGAAATCTTATATAGTTATTAATTTTAATTATGTATTTTTTGAATTCTATTCAGGTTTTTGGTTCGAGGGCAAGTTGACATCAATTAAAAACACTAGTGATTGTGGTTTCAAAGTTGGACAGTGGTTGTGTTTTAATATTATTCAGTGGTTGTGTTTTGATAACATATATGTTTTTAGTATACATAGATGTACATCTTGGGTTAATGATAACTTATACAACTGTGTATAATCATTAACCCAATCAACTATAGTTTTCTGTAAAAAAATACACGTATGTATATACACTAGTGTATATTCAAAACAAACAAAACAGTATTAAACACTACATACTGCGTATAAGGTTTACACATTGAAAACCATTATATACAATTGTGTATAATCAAATTAAACCCTATATGTTCGTCGAGGCCAATTGATCACATCTGTATATCACAATTGTTCAATGTTTCATTCAAACGTTCAAAAATACCAAAACAAAATAACTTTGTAAATCAATTTTACAAAAGTCATTCTACTTAACTTGATTTTCAACACTATTTAGAAACATGGACGGTGAGGGTGTCTCATGTAGAAGAAGCGATGCTGTTATATATTATTATACACTAATGTATACAATAATAGGCTGTACATTTAACATTTATTATTGACACGCCTAATTCTCACACAAGCCTTGCAATCAGTAGATTTAATGTTAGAGGAACGGGATCTATCAGACTTTTCCTTCACATTTGTGTCACCCTCAAGAGATTTTGGTGTCGCGGCCTTCGAGCACAAAATGTACCTATTTACAACCACGCCATCTAATGTTTTACGTGTAGACAAACGAGTTCCAAATCCGGCGGCCTGTGCATAATTTTCATACATTATAATTGCTTCATCCAACGATCTAAACTTTGCACCTACACGTGGTTTGACATCATCTGGTACAATTGGCGTCCAATATCTCGTCCCACCAGGGGATTCATATACATTGCTTGATGAAGACGCTGAAATAAAGAAATATGACAATTAAATATAATAATTCCAATTTACTTCTTGATAACTGAGAACGACAAGGTTACTTACTAATAATATACAATAGTGTATATCAACATGAACTGAGAAGGACACTTTAATTACTACTAATATACAACAGTGTATATCAAGGTGAATAATAACATATATACACCACGAACTGATAACATTAACAAAAATAAACATACGACAGTGTATACAACAGTGTATATTAACGTTTAATTTGAATAAAAACATATATAAAACCCGAACTAAGAACTAATAATATACGCCAGTGTATATATAACATATATAAAACACAAACTGATAACGACAAATGTAATAAACTAATAATATACAATAGTGTATATTAACAATTAATGCTTCGTATTTCTATCTTTACGTAATTCCAAAACTGCTATAATCCAAAATCACAAACTAACTTGAATACGAAAAAAAAACGAATTAAAAAAAAATTACAAAAATACCTTGGTTCTCAACACTATTTAGCAAAAAAGGATGTGATTGTGATTCATGATCTTCAATATCGTGAGAAACTGAATGAATGTTTTCATGATTATTGTCATTATCCATCGCGAACTATCTTAAAACGATTGAACCCAGAATCGAAATTGATTTGTAATCGTGAATTACAATCGTGTATATTCTTATTGTAATTTTGTAATCGTGAGATCGTGAATTACAATCGAAATTGATTTGTAATTGTAATCGTGAATTACAATCGAAATTTTGTAATGTTGTAATCGTGAATTACAATGAAGATATGATTATTATTGATTGTAGGAAGTTATGATTATGAGGAATTGTAGGAGGTTAATGGCAGGAAGTTTTGAAAACTTCCAATATTAAACCTTTTTTTTTTTAATTAAAATATAATAGATAATTGTTTATTTACATATCTACCCTTAGATCAAGATTAAAAATGAAGGGCTAGGATTGGTTCCTAAGTTCCTAACTAGTGGCTTGGTTCCTATTTGATCTTTTCCCTATATATATATATATATATATATATATATATATATATATAGGGAAAGGTTAAAATGAAAACCATTTCTTCATGAAAGAACCATAGAAACCATTTACATCCATTGATCTACTTTGATCCTATGGTTATTATCATGCCACCTAATGCTTTTGTCATTTTGTGCCCACTTGTCCAAGTTGTGTGTAAAGATAATAATAAAAATTTTATAAGGGGTATTATAGTAAACAAACATACCTTCTCTCTCTCTTTTAATTCTTCCCACCTGACACCCTCTCTCCTCCTGCCCTCTTTCTTTCTCCAAACAAACGATTTTTATTTTCAAAAAAAAAAAAAAAAAAAAAAACTGTAAACCCTCTCCCTAGAACAAAAATGGCGATTTGATTTTCAAAAACCCACACACACAACCCGACTGATCAAAGATCAAGATAAACGCGATCGATCATATTATTTCTGACAGAAGCATATAAAAAGGTAAGTCGATCGTTGTGTTGCCTTTTTTTATTTTTTTATTTTTAGGGTTTTTATTTGATTTGTTTTGCAAGCTTCTGGATCTATGGGGGGTTTTGAAAATTGTTGGTGTCACTGTTTTGGATTTGTGTTTGCATGTGGGTTTTTGGGTGAAAATTGTTGGTGTCACTTGTTCCTTACACTTGTGTAAGAAGACTGAGAAGTTTTTGGTGTTTCATACATTGTGCCATCTTTTTAGATAGTGCATCTTTCATTGGGGACGGGTTTGTTTTTTTTATACTGTCTTGCTGTTAAAATATCTACTAAAACTCGTTTTTTGACACCTGTGTGCCAGTGATTTTGAGCGATGGCTGCTGGTGCTAGAAGTTCGAAGAGGAAACATATGTCAGATTCGGGTGTTGTCGATGCGTCGAGCGAAACATCCGGTATGTGGAACACACAAACATATAGTGTATTTTTTTGCATTCTGTTTGTTATGCATTGAATGAAAAAACCCCGCAAGCCCTAAATCTTTACACAGGTGTCCACACGCCGGTTACAAGGAGTGCGAAGCTGCAGCGTGTTCAGGTGATTTCGTCGACGTCTAAAACTCGATCAGGGGCGAGGCACAAACCGGCGTTGGACATAGTTGAGTCGCACGTTGAAACACGTAAGCTTGTTGTAAAAAAAGAGCCCCGACGAAGGAAAGTAACAGCAGTGCAAAAGAAGACTTCGTGGAATAGTTTAAAGACACGTTCGTCCCCGCGCCAGTTGTGGTTGGCCGTGTCTAACTTAAGCATCCGACAGAAGGCCATTGTCCGTCAGATGGGGTTTGGTGACTTTATAGGGTTTGTTGTTAATGGGATTACAGTAAAACTAGGACACTATGTTGTCGATGCTTTCCACCCAAGGACGAGGACACTACACTTTGGGCAGCATAGGGTGGCGGTGGATGCTGCATTGGTGCAGCAGGTTTTTGGTATTCCGCGCGGCGGCTTGAAGTTTAGTTCACTTAGGGAGTGTGGCGCTTTACACCCCAAGTTGCAACTTTGGCGTAATTGCTACGCCGGCAAAGAATATGTTTCGCCAACGTTGATTGCAGAAAAAATCAGGGCTGATGACTATGACGATGTTTTCTTCTTCAAGGTCGACTTCATTATGTTGTTTATTACCACAATGATATCTGCTACGCCCAGCTGTCTTTGCAAGGACAACATCCCGATGTGCTTTACTGATGATACGGACTTCAGAAACATAGACTGGTGTGATTTTATGGTGGAATCTTTGTCAACGTGCAAGACCAAATGGCGCAGGGATGACCCATCTTCTGCCTTCGTCGGCCCGCTGACTTTGTTCACGATCAGCTGCCATTTTTTTTATTTTTATTTTTTAGTTTTAAAAAGCATATCCTGCAGAATATAATTTTTTTATGTTTTCACCCCCGAAAACAAAATCTGGCAGTTGCTGTATGTAGACACCATTGCAATCAAAGGGGTGAATACAAAGGCTGACGTACGCGCGATGCATTACTGGTCGTTGGAGTTGCTGTCTCGGAGGCATGAACATGAGCTTAACACTGGTGGATTCCGCCTGGGGCTAAAGAAGACACTAACTGGTATCATGGATGGCGACAGGTGTGAACCTAGTGACGTCGAGGTAAAAAAAACGAGTTTTTTCTGTTGAGATATTTTGTTAGGTCATTGTGGCGTTATTTTTTTTATTATTTAACATTGTTGTTTTATGTTGGGTTACTTTGTGCGCACAGGTGGAACTGCAAGGTGCGCGTGAGAATGTGGCTGAATTGAGGCGTGTAAAGCTTGTTGCCCAGAAATGTTTGCGTCTGTTAGCAATAAAGTATCCCGCCGATGCTCGTGTTGTGTAGTTGAACGCCGAGTATGCAAACATATTGTTGTTAGGGGATGATGTGTACAGCGATGTTCGCACAGATCCAACTGGTAATGATGCAGGTACGAAAAATAAACAGTTTTGTTTTTATATTGTTATTATTTTTTAATTCCCTAACCCATTTTTTAAAAAACATGACTGTTGCGTTTTTTTAGGCAGTGACGATTCATCCGAAACAGAGGGAGAGGACAGGTGGCTGTTCACTAAGTTTGCGCCTGCGGGTGGTTCGGCACCCTTGGGGTGCGCACAACAACAGTACTGATGGCAGTGTCTACTTGATGCAACACATGGAGATGTACATAGGCGTCCAAATCGCCTTCAGGTGTGGGTTCAATATTAATGGTATGCGAAAACGGGCTCAGGTGGATGATTTGCGGAAGCGGTTTGCGGCGAATATTCTGCTATCGGCGACCAACATTTACAAAAAGCGCATTTTGGAGGGCGCGCTAAGTTTGTAATCATGGAAAAAACCAAATTTGTAGTTCATGGATGTTAGTGCACGATGTCCCTAGGCTAGTATATTAGTTGTTTGGACGTATTTCGGGGTGTTTGGAGGCGTTTATACGCGTTTTGGAGGTTTCAAGGGTCTGAGGGCGAGTAGCAGAACACTGATAGCGATTAGGGTCCTACTCGCTAGCAGGTACACGCGATTAGCCTGTTTTGGCAGGCGATTAGCCATTCTGTCATGCGATTAGCTGCTAATCGCTACCATCTGCTGCTGCTAATCGCTAGTAACGTGCTGGTCGTACCCGGGTGGTATAAATACCCTCATTCTTAACCCTAGACCTCAGTTCTTGCCTCACACACTCTCCAAACACCCTCCCCTGGTCTGAGAAGTCTGATTTGATCATTGTAAACACTCGAGCTCTGTTTTAGTGATTAATCTATAATCTTTTGACCCGTGTGTGTGCTGTGATTACTCGTTTCATTGTTTCAATCGTTGTTTCTGTTATTAGATCATCTTAGAGGGATTCCGCACCTCTAGGATAAAACCCGTGATTGTTGGAACGCGAGTTCGACGGTCCTAACAAGTGGTATCAGAGCCGAGGCTCTTATCACGGGTGTTTTAATAACAAAAACGAGCAAAAACAGGTTGGTTTTGGTGTAAAAGTTGAGATTTTTAATCAAAAACCTGTTCTTAGTTTGAAACTTTGAGTTTTTATCAAAAACCCACATTTTTCAAAACTTTAGTGTGTGTTTTTCGGTTAAAAACGTGTGTTTTTGATCAGGTTTTGCTCTAAAACTATTTTGGTAACTTGTCTAATCATTTGGGATCAAAATACAATGTTTTAGATAAGATTTTGAGTCAAAATAGGTGATTTTTGAGCAAAAGTGCGGCTGCAGATCAGATCAGGCGATTAGCAGATCATAATCGCCTAACCACATCAAGCAATTAGGGTTTGCTAGCAATTAGCAGCTAACCGCATGCACTGTGCATGCAATTAGCCATAATCGCCTGTTACCTCCTAGCGATTAGGGTCATAATCGCCTGCTACTATTCACGCGATTAGCCTAATCACGTGACATACTCAATTGCCTGAAAATTCATAATCGCCTTCATTTGCTAGCAATTAGCCCTAATTGCCTATATTTGCTAGCAATTAGCCCTAATCACGTGACATACCCCATAATCGCCTATATTTGCTAGCAATTAGCCCTAATCGCCTATATCACCTAGCAATTAGCCCTAATCACGTGCAAAAACCTCATAATCGCCTAAGACACATAGCAATTAGCCCCATAATCGCCTAAAAGGTTCTGAAACATAAAAATTGACTAAGTATTGGACTTTTAACATACGTTAACATACCTTAACATATGGCGAACCCTTGGGGACATCTGAGTCAACCGAGAACTCAGTATAACCAGCAAATGAACAACCAAATGAACAATCAAGCAAACGTGCCCACGAACCCTTGGCAGTTTTCAGCTGAACGAAACGCGCAACGGATGCAACAAGCGCAAATGCAAGCGAATGTTGCCGGAATCAATCCGTGGGCGCTAGCTGCTCAACAGCAGGCAATGAATGCGAATCCTTGGGCACTCGCAGCTGCTGCTAACTCTCAGACAAACCATCTGTCGTCCGTTCTTATCAGTGACTTAGAGACGGGCAGTTCTAACCGAGCACCGAAACTGCAATATATGGCAGATTATCATGGTTGGAAAGGCAGATTTCAGTCTCATGTTGAGGGTATCGATGGCTTGGTATGGTCAGCTATCGAGAATGGGTACACAAGGCCGCTGGTTGAAAACTCTACTACTCCGATCTCAATAGAAGACATGACTGAAGATCAGAGGAAGAAGTATAACTATGAGAAGAAGGCGATGGCAGCGTTGAAGCAGGCACTTCCCAAAGACATTCTTCAGTTCGCGCAGTGTACTACTTCGCAGATGCTTTGGTTAGCGCTTGCTGAGCGTAATGAGGGGAATCAGAAGACACGGAAGGTGAAGGTGGATCAGTTAAAGAAGGAGTTTGAGAACTTCAGTGCGATGGGAAATGAATCACTGAGAGATCTGACAGCTCGATATTATCATCTGATGTCCGAGATGTATCAGTACGGAGTTATCTACACGTCAGCAGAACTTGTGGAAAGATTTGCAGAGGCGCTCCCGGCACACTGGCATCAATGGCTGGACATTCAGAAGTCCAACAATGTTTATCAGACACTCTCCATCAATGAGTTCGTGGCCGAGCTGGAGAACAAGGAGATCGAGGAGATCAGGAGAGCTAATAAGCCGCCCGTTGTTCAGAATCCCAGCATCTACTATGGGAATCCAGCTCAGGATATCAGTGTGGGTGGATCCAAACCTCAGACTGCGTTCATGGTTAATCCTGATCCAGTCTTTGCGTTTGACAACTATGGACCCCCATCTGATGTTCCTCCACCTGTCTTTCCTTGGGGTCAAGGAAACCAGTATCCTTCTAATTTTAATGCTAATACTAACCAGTTTGGTGTTAACCCGTTTGCTCATCTTGCAGCACCAGCTCAGGCAACCCCCAACTTTGGTGGACCTTCTTCATCAGGGTTTGGTGGTGCTTCATCTGCTAACTTTGGTGGATATGGAGGTGCTTCTACTTCAAATCAGGGTGCTTATCGGACCAATCCTGTTGCAGAACAGCTGAACACTTCTGCTGTCAACCTTGGTCAATTCCTATAGTGGCTTAGTTGCGGGGCAGATCGGAAATCCTTATCTTACTCAAGAAGATTATGCCCAGATCGACAAAGATGACATGGATCTGATAGACATCCAGTGGCACTTCGCTAGTGTGGTGAGACGTGCAAAAGATTATATGGATAGAACTGGAAGGAGAGATGTGCTGATCAACAACAACACGAAGTTTGGGTTTGATAAAACAAAGGTCACCTGTTACAACTGTGGCAACAGAGGACACTTTGCCAGAGAATGTGATCGACCGAGACAGCAGGGAAATCAGAATCCCTTCAACAACAACAGAGGCAATCAGAATAATCAGAGGCAGCAAGCTCAGACACAACCGAATCAAAATGCTGAACGAGCTCTTGTCCCAGTTAATCATCAGAACCAAAGGCCTCAAGCAAACAACAATCAAGCCTTGGTAGTTCAAGAAGATGAAGTGTTCAACTGGAATCACCTCATCACTGGTGAACAAGCTCCTCAGGGTGGTGCAGCATGCTTTGCCCAAATTATGTCTGATACTCAAGAAGAAGTTGAAGAGAGTCCAAGTCAATCTGAAGTAGTTATTTCTGAAGTTGAAGCTTTGGATTGTGATTCGGACTGTGATTCTGATGAAGGGGTGGACTTGGAGGATTTGTTAGCTGAAGCAGACGCCTTGATTAGCAAAAGGTCAATACTTGTGGATGCTGACTGTACAAAGAACAATCTGACTGATTTCTTCGGACCAGTGAAGACGGCTTCTCATTATGCTTTAATGGCCCTTACAGAGTCGCCGAATCAGGTATGTTCTTCCTCCAATTCAAAATCTGAATGTGTTGATTGTGGTAAGCTTAAGTACAGAATTGATGTCTTAACAGACGAAAATCTGAACTTGAAAGCTGACTTAAGTCAATGCCAAGAGAGCAATGAGGTTTTGAGAGCTAATGAGAAAGCCCTCAAAATCACCATTGATACTCTTAAGAAGGACTCCATTGAGTGTGATCAGCTTAAACTCAGAATCAAAGAATTAACTGATGAGAATCTGAATTTAAAAGCTGATGTGGGTCCATTGCAAAGGTCAAATGATTCCTTAAAACAGAAAGAGAAAAATTTTCTTAATACTGTTGATAACTATAAGAAGGATGTTTCTGAATTGTCTAAAACCCTAGCTAACAAGCAAATTGCTATTAATAATTATATAAATGAGGTTGAAGACACTAAGAAACATTTGGCCATTGTCAATTGTGACTATCAAAAGATCAAGAAGAAACTTGAGAGTTACCTGAACTGCAAGTATGTTCTTGATCATATCATTGAACACTCAGATAAGGAGGGCAATTCCACCAGTCCCAAGTATGCTCAGTGTCCTCCTCCGGTGAGATTTGAACATCACAATGATATCTTACCGAAGGAAGAGTTTATGGACTTGGCAGCAGAAGCAGCTAAAGCTGCAGAAGTGCCTAAAGTGATGGAAGTAGTTAAACCTGCCAAAGTCACTAAGGCTGCTCCTCCTGCGCCTAAAGTGACAGAAGCACCTAAACCTGCTGAAGTTACTAAGGCTGCACCCACTGCTGTTGCTGCCAAACCTGGTGAGATTGCAGATGATGCAAGCGTCTGCGAGACAGACTGTTCTGAGGATGAGCTTGATGAACCAGAGAGGTATGCACCGGTGAAGGATACGGATATTCCTGTCCAAAATCACATTCTGTGTGAGCCTGAACCGAAAGTGCAAGCCCCTGCTGGTAAAACAATCAAAGTGTTCTATCAATTGAAAGGGTCTGATAAAATTTATGCTGATGAGGAATTTCCTTATAAGAACCTGGCACCTGGTCTTGTTGGTAAAATCTGGCAAGAGTCTACCATTAAAATCGAAAAGGAACAATGGGGACATGTGAAAAGGGGTCAGGGTAATCAGTCCAAAAGAAACAAAAGTAAAAATCAAAAGAAGAACACTTTGAATCCCAAAATCAAGCTCAGGAGAACTCTCCCAAGAAACATGTTACTCAGTTTGTTGGATCTTCAGGCAATGAGGTTGATAATTATCCTAAGACAGACTGGCAGAAAGAATGTCTTAAGGATTTAAAACATAAAAACACCTTTGCCACGAAATCAAACAAAAGGGGTAATGATGTAAATACTCCACCATTTGAGGAGTATAGATCCTGTCACAAGTGCGGGGTTCATGGGCATTTAGTTGCTGCTTGCCCCGAATTGAGACACAAGAGGATCGAAACAAATGATGCTCCTAGTTCTAGCAACCCTAAACCGCCTGTTTCTCCTAAGCTTTCTGAGAAGCAACAGGGTAAACAGACAGTTTATGACACTCGTAACAAGATTGCTATGAACCAAAAGCCAGTTGATGGCAAGGGTCCGCAGTCGAGGGGGAGCCAAGTTCCTAAAAAGGTTCAAGCAGCGCCTAAGCCACAAGCACATGCTGCAGCTAAACCTGAAGGCACCCCTAACACTGCTCCACGTGCAGTTAAGTCTGAAGTGGATCCAAAGGCTGTCCCACCACAGGAATCTGAGGCTGGACCTTCTAGCCCCAAAGCAAAGAAGAAGTCCAAGCCAAGGAGACCGGGAAAGACTTGGAGACCCAGGTCACCGACTAAAGAAGGAGGATCATCTGTTAGTGTAGAAACTGCCAGACCATCGGAAGCAACACCAACTCCTAACGGAAGGTGGGTTGAATTTCCGACTTTGGATGTAGATGGTAGACCCAAGACCGTCAAGGCTTGGGTCCCCCTTAACCACTGATCTTTGAATGTCGTGCAGGGAGTTCCACAGGGCCTTATCAGCAGCCTATGGATTGTTGATAGTGGAGCTTCTGGGCACATGACAGGCGACTTATCTCTGCTATTTGACATCAAGAATATCAATGGGGGATATGTTGCTTTTGCTGGTAATAAAGGGGGTTACATCACTAAAGAAGGCAGTATGGGGAATGGAATCGTTAGCTTTGAGAAGATAAGCTACGTGAAACAGATAGACCACAATTTGCTGAGTGTCTCACAGATCTGTGATAAGAAATACACAGTATTCTTTGATGACAATGCGTGCTTCATTCTGAAACCTGGCTTTAAGATTCCGAAACAGTGGATTATGATCTCAGCTCCAAGAGTCAACACTTTGTATGTTCTGGATATGAGTCAGGCTGTAACAGCTAAGGGGGAGGTCACTTGTTTTCTGTCAAAGGCTACAGAGAAGGAGTCTATTATGTGGCACAGACGAATGGGGCATATTCACTTGAGGAAGATGAATCATCTGGTTCAGAATCAGCTTGTGGAAGGTGTCTCTGTCAAGAATTTTCATTTAAATGACGTCTATGTATCATGTAAGAAAGGGAAGCAGAAGAAGAAATCTCACAAACCTAAGAAGGTCAACTCAGTCAGTATGCCTCTCGAGCGGTTGCACATGGATCTGTTCGGCCCAGTCAATCGTAAAAGCAAGAATGGAGATTTATACTGTCTGGTTGTCACTGATGACTATTCAAGGTTCTCTTGGGTTGTATGCATGCAGCATAAAAGTGAGACTTTTGAGTTTTTGAAGAATCTGTTCACCAAACTAGGAAACATTTATGGGCTGAAGATCCGCAGGATTCGAAGCGACAATGGAACAGAATTCAAGAACAATGCTATGGAGTCACTATGTGCAGAAAAGGGTATTCATCACGAATTCACAGCGCCATACACTCCTCAGCAAAACGGAATTGCAGAAAGAAAGAATAGAACTCTTATTGAGGCTGCCAGAACAATGCTCGCAGATTCTAACTTGCCTGTCATGTTTTGGAACGAGGCAATTTACTGCGCGTGTTATACTCTAAATAGGGTTCTTACGGTTAAGAGGTTCGGCAAGACTTCTTACGAACTTCTAATCCGTAGGAAGCCGAACTTAGAGTTTCTGGAACCTTTCGGTGCTCCATGCACTATGCTACATCCCGATGGGAAGTTTGGTGCAAAGGCAGATGAAGGTTTCTTTGTTGGATACAGTACTCCTAACAAGAGGGTATACAACAAAAGAACCAATAACGTTGAGGAGTGGCTTAATGTCGATGTTCAACGTTACACTGTCAATGCACGTGGTGCTGGACCCGACTGGTTGTTCGACTATAAGAGTTTGTTCGATTCTTTCAACCTGGATAATGTTGTAGATGATGCTGTGGCGCAGATGTATTACGAGTGTGAAAACGCAGCTAGCTCACCGCTAATGCGTCCGATCGTGGTTAATGCGCCTGCGCCTGCCGCATCTGATGCTTCTACATCTATAGGTCCCCCTGATAAAGCCGCAGCAGTTGAAGTTGAGGAAGTCTTTCAGGAAGCGTCAGAGGTTATGGAATCTTCTTCAGATGAGGAATATACAGAATCTCGGGAAACTCTTACTGAAGAACTGGCTGGAAATGGTGAATCTGCCAATACAGCTCCAGTTCCTCCTACAGGGAATGATCAAGCTGGTCCTTCTTCTTCAGCAGCTCCTGGAATCGGTCTACAGATTGATTTCTCCGGTTTTAATTTGCAACCCGCTGCTCCCTCTAGTTCAAGTGCTGCTGAGACGAACATCTCTCAGGGACTTGAAAATCTCAATCTGCGGTCGGATGATCCAGTGCCGGCACATCCGGAATCTCGGATTCACGACACTCATCCACTGCAGAATGTGATTGGTGATCCGACTGGTAGAGTGATGACACGTAGTCAGCTCAGGAATGCCAGTCCAAGTGACAACTCCGCTACCCTAGCTCTTTATTCGGAGATAAGAAAAGTAGGTCATCAGAACGATTGGTCTTTTGCTCTTTATGTGTCTCAGGTGGAACCGCGATCCGTCCAAGAGGCTTTGAGAGAAGAACCATGGATTGAAGCAATGCAGACAGAGCTTCAGCAGTTCCAAAAGCTAGGAGTGTGGGACTTAGTTGACTTACCTCCAGGCGCAAAGAAAATTGGAACAAAGTGGGTCTATAAGTGTAAACGGGATGACC
Organism: Ambrosia artemisiifolia; assembly: GCA_032199755.1. Lineage (NCBI taxonomy): Eukaryota > Viridiplantae > Streptophyta > Magnoliopsida > Asterales > Asteraceae > Ambrosia > Ambrosia artemisiifolia. The sequence goes on from CM063512.1 coordinate 40,290,715, forward strand.
GCGGGGTAATTATCAGAAACAAGGCTCGATTAGTTGTCTTCGGCTTCCGTCAAATCGAAGGAATAGATTACAACGAAGTATACGCTCCAGTTGCGCGCCTTGAAGCTATCCGGATGTTCTTAGCTTACGCTTCGTACAAACGGTTTAAGGTGTATCAAATGGACGAGAAAAGTGCTTTTCTGTATGGTATCGTGAAGGAAGAGGTGTATGTTTCACAACCTCCGGGGTTTGAAGATCCACTGCATCGTGACAAGGTTTACAAACTGAACAAAGCGTTGTATGGGCTTCATCAGGCTCCGAGAGAATGGTATCAAATGCTCAGCAGTTATTTGATCTCCAATGGGTTCAACCGTGGACTCGTGGACTGCACCTTATTCACCAAGGAAAAGGATGGTGACCGTCTGCTGGTACAGGTTTACGTTGATGATATTATATTTGGGTCAACTAATGAGGTTTTGTGCAGGGAATTTGAAAAGTTAATGCAGGATAAGTTCGAGATGAGCTCGATGGGGGAAATGCAATTTTTCTTAGGCTTGCAGGTAGATCAACTTGAGTCGGGGATCTTCATCCACCAGACAAAATATGTTGCTGACATCTTGAGCCGGTTCCAGATGGAAGACTCTGCTGCAATAGCCACCCCTATCCAAACCAATCACGGGATTGGTCCGGATGAGAAAGGACAAGCCGTTGATTCCTTTCTTTATCGAGCAATGATTGGCTCGTTGATGTACCTCACAGCTTCAAGACCCGACATAATGTTCGCAACCTGCCTGCTGTCAAGATACCAGTCCAGGCCGAAACAGTCCCATCTGGTTGCCGTGAAGAGGATCTTACGTTATCTAAAGGGTTGTCCGACCAAAGGTCTTTGGTACCCTAATGACGATAAGTTTGATCTCGTTGCTTATAGTGATGCTGACTATGGCGGATGCAAGAAAGACGCAAAATCCACATCGGCTGGATGCCAGTTCTTAGGAGGTCGACTAGTCTCGTGGCAGTGCAAGAAGCAAGCCTCTGTGTCCTTATCAACTTGCGAGTCGGAATACATAGCTGCGTCCAGCTGTTGCTCCCAGGTTTTATGGATACAACAACAAATGAGAGACTACGGTTTGAAATTTCTAAACACTCCTATTTACTGTGATAATGAATCTGCTATAGCGCTTGCTAAAGACGCGGTAAACCATTCCACGGCGAAGCATATCTATGTTCGGTATCATTTCATACGCGATTGCTATGAAAAGAAACTGATAGATATGATCAAAATCCACACGGATTACCAACGTGTCGATTTATACACCAAAGCTTTTGATAAACCTCGTTTCGAGTATCTTTTGGTTTTAAATGGCATTAAAGAAAAGCAGGATTAGATCCTCATTGGCAATCGTTTTTGTAAATATTTTCTTCAAAAACAGAAAAATCCAAAAATATTGTCGTTTTGCAAATTTTTAGATTTTTAGGGGGAGAAAATTCAGAAAAATACAAAAACATCAGAAAATGCAAAAATCAAAAAAATGAGAAAATTCAAAAATTCAAAAAAAATGAAAAATGAAAAAAATGAGTTTCTTTGGTGGAAATAGGGAAGATGATATTAACCAATCAGTCGGACTGTCTGGACCTTTATCATCTTAAAAATATTGGATCTGATAAGTAGCCTCTACAATGATGTGTTGGTAGGCTCGAAATCATTTCCAAGTTCGGCACGGTGATATAAACCTAAATCTACTGAGAATTGTGTGGATTAACGCCGCGTTGGCATATGGTCTAAAAGCCTTAAATCTTGTTGATAGAATGCCAAAATCCGAGGTTTCTGGTCTTTAAGAGGTTGGTACATCCGGGGTGAACTGGACGTCTCTCAGAATAAAATGGGGTGGCATAAGTGACGTACGTTGGGTTAGCAGCCTACAACTGAGACACCTCTTTGCCATACTCAGTAAAAGAAAAGAAAAACAAAAAAATAGAATAAATTCTGATAAGGAGACGTCTGGGAATCCTATAAGAGCAAAAAGTTCATGAATGCCAAAACCATATTCTCAAAGAGAATCGCTCTAAGGTATCAAATCATTAATACCTAAAGCATCGTACCGTGAAAAATAAAAAATGTACGGTATTTGACTTGAACCCTGGTCTGGATCTCACTGGTTTCTTTGCTGCAGCGTTCTTGCAGACCTGATCACCACTGAGTCCATTCCTTGTAAATACGGATGACAACAGCTTATTCACCGGTTACGAGGAAGCTTTGTGCATGCCTTGATACGGGAATATGTCGCGTGTGCGGGGAACACCTTTAATCAGCTTTAATATTACCTTAACGTATCTAAAGTGCCTAGCGATAAAACTTGATTTTGAGTTTAGGTGGACAACAATACTGACAGTTGTTGTAGGATGCTTATTGGTAATTTTAATCAAAAACTGAAAGTATAAGGTTTCTAGTATAGTCCGTACACTGATATGATTCCCTAACTATCGAAACTCGCAAAAATATAATAGTGTACAGTTAGTTGTTTTCGCGTTTTCGCTTATTTTCTATTTCGTTTTTAGTAGATCAGCTATTCTTGATTGCCGATGATGGAAACCTAATCCATTGTAATCTTACTTCTTCAAGAACAAAACGCCAAAAAATAAAAAGGATAATTAATTGAAAACTTGTGTTTTTACCGGGTCAAAACCGTGTATTTTACCGAGTACAAGGGTGAAAAATGAAACATTTTCAAGTTTTTGAGTCATCATCTGAGTCGCGTGTGAAATCGGGTTGAAAAACGCATGTTTTGAGCCTTAACGGGTCAAAAATGCATGTTTTGGTGCTGCAGGGGCATTTTGGTAATTTGTGGAAGGGGGTTTAGGCAATTAGGAGATAATCACTTGGTAGAGCAGACGAGTAGCCCTAATCGCGTGAGGCTATACACGTTTAAGTCATACTCGCCTAGATCTTTAAGCGATTAGCCTCTTTTATTTCTCAATCACCCTTTATGTTCATACTCGTGTGCTAAAGTAAACGATTAGGGATACTCGCATGACCATGTTAGGCGACTATGCATACTCGTCCAAAACTTACTAGCGAGTAGCCTTACTCGTCTCCACTGTTCACGCGAGTAGGAGTGGGTATAAATTCAACAGTTAGTCTTTTTCTTCTTCATTCTTCTAAAACACTCAAACTGTTGAACCCGTTTCCCTCCCATCCGATCTTACACGAACCCTTGCCATTTTTTTCTCTTGATCCAGAAAACGTTTCATCATCACTAAAGTAAGAAACCCTCTAAGTTTCAGACCCTAACATGATGGATTGAAGATGTTAATCGGGTTTTTAAGAACAAAACCCTAGCGTTTTTACTTGTGATCAGAAAACATCTAAACCATGTTCTTTGATACAATTTGATGCTAAGGGTTTCTTAATCGGCTCATATGGGTTCTAACCATACCAAAATTTCAACCTAAAACATCTCAGATCAGAAACCCCCAATTTTAAACTCAAGAACCCTAACTTTCTTAACTGTTTAATTAACCTTTTAATTGAACCGTAAACTGAAATTAGGTAGAGGGGTTATCTTGACCGGTGTGTTTAGGTTACAATGCAACCAAAACCCAACCCAATCCGACCCATCTCGAAGTTTGGATAAAATTGGTGGGTTCTTGACCTGGCATGCGATTAGCTTGGCTAATCGCATGAACAGTACACGAGTAGGGCAGGCTGTTTAGCTAATCGCATATAGCTTTAGGCGATTGTACCTAATCGTATGCTATTGTATACGTGTAGACTGTTAATCGCTTACAATGTGCCTACTCGTGTGAAGGTAAGGGCGATTAGCACTGCTAATCGCCTATAAGCCTCTGTTGACCAATTTTTGTCCAAACTTCGTCCGTTTTGTCCGATTTTATCATATCTTAACCTGTTCTAATGATCGTGTCGTGTGTTTTGTCTTATAGAATCATGCAGTACGGTACGTCGGAGAAGCACAACTGTTTGGCATTTCTTGGACCAGTAACAAAGCCAGAATGCAAGTTGTTCGAAGGTATTATCGAGTACTTGAAACGATCAAAGATCAAGTATGCTATCTCTACTGAATACGCGGCCTACAAGGACATCATCCGGGAATTCTACCAGAATGCAAAGGTCGACAACAGCACTGTTCCTGCAACTGTTAAAAGTGTTGTGCAGCAAAAGGACGTGGTTATCTCAGAAGACTTGATTCGTGAGGTTCTAAAATTTGAAGATGACAAAGACGATCCGATTGTGTTCGATACTATTTTGATTCGCGGTGGTTTTCTTAGAATGAAGTATACAGACGATGTTCGTACTCAGAAGATGCTGCAAAAGGGTTGTTTACCGCCAGAGATAAAATATCTAACGCACGTTGTGCTAAAGTGCATCGGCCCTCGCAAAGGAACCTTTGATGCGATCCGGGACACTTTAGCATCAGCGATCGTTGCGTTAACGTTGAACAAGCCGTTCAACTTCTCTGGGATGATTATGCACCAGCTTAAGGAAGTGATTTTGCAGAAACCGACAAAGCACTCTTTCATAGTTTATCCTCGATTTCTGCAAATGATCCTTGACCACCAGATTCTAGATTTGGTGAAGCATGATGATGAGTTGCTCGAGATTAAGAACATTGATGAGATTGAGCTGAAGAGAATGCTGCAATATAAGAAAAAGCCGAAGGCGGAACATCCACCAAGTCGGAAATTGTATGCATTTCTCGCGAAAGATAATTATGAGGCACCACCTGGGAATAGGTGGAGACACGACGACAGTGACTCTGAAGATGATATTCATGTTCATAGACAGGTGTTCAAAGGTGATGATATTATTGGCAGACCCACTGATGAATTGGGTCCCAATGAACCGGGCAATACGGGGGATGATGAGCATAGACGCGATGATGACATGTTTGATTATGCGTCTTTGGATGTCGATGCACCATCCAGCTCAGGTAAGGGAAAAGAAACGTTGGATGAAGGCCCGATTAATATTGAAGACGTTGATGATGAAGATGACGACTCAGAGGCAACTGAAGATGATAGGCCTGATGTGCTCAGTTTGGAAGAGGATAGGGCTCTCACAGCCGAGGCGAGAGATCTTGCGAGGGATCCCACTTTCACACCAGGAGGTGAGGATCTTATTGCTGATATCGATGCTGATCTAAGCACGCCTCCTCCTCACAAGAGACAGAAAACCAAGGCAGCGAAGGTTAGTAGAGGTCAGAAAAGGATGTCAAAGACTGTAGTTGCGCCTGAGAAGAATCCAAAGAGATTGAGGGGAAAACGTACAGCTTTGAATCTTCCTGATACATTCGGCTCTCCAACCTCTTCTACCACACCAGCAACAACAACAACAGCAGCAACAGCAACAGAAACAACAACTACAACAGCAGTTACTTCTTCAGCTCCTCTATCTTATGGTGCAGCTATGCCTGCAGGTATTACTATGTCTATGCCTTCTTCGGTAGTCTTCACTGAGCAAGTCTCAGCTACCGTTGAAGCGACAGGTTCGCAGTTGGTTTCTAATCCGGTTGGTGATCATATCCGGAGACTGAAGGAAGCTGCAAGAACCAAAGCAGCTAAACCTTCAGGCCAATCTTCTTCTTCTACTTCAGCTTCCAATGAACAACTCCAGCGTAATGTCAGTGAACTCATGGCTTTAGTTGCTGCACAGTCGCGGGAAATAGCTGAGTTAAGAAACAAGAATGCCCAGATTGAAGAAAATGAGACGGCGATGCTTGAGTTGATTGGCGAGACTATCACTGCCAATACAGATCTTAGAGCTACTGTCGACGCACTTACTTTGTCTAATCAGCAGATTCTTGAGTCGAACAGGCAGCTTATGGAATCACACCAGCAGTTAATACAGTCGAACCAAAGTGCCTTGGCGAGACTGACAGGTATTGAAGGTAAGTACAATGACCTCCAGCTCGCAAATGTGAGCAATGAGCGCAGAATCACCAGGTACAGGAAACAAAATACTAGATTAAGAGCTAGGTTAGATGAGTTGTCTGGAACTCAGCCTAGGCTCACTGGTGGTTCTGAGGCTGGAGCGAGTACAGCTGGTGATGATGATGAAGATAGTGAAGATGATGATAAGGATGATGAAGAGGATGATGACAAGTCTGATGATGATGATCAGGGTGATGGTAAAGGTGATGGTGGTGACCCTGGAGCCACAGGCGGTGGCGGGTCATCGGGTGGTTCAGCTGAGAGACGAACAAAGAAGCGCCATGATCGTCGAGGCGATGATCCCGAGGCAGGTTCTTCTGCTCAGGGGGAGCCATCACGCAAGATGAGCAAGATTCAAGAACTTCGCGAGCAACTAAAGAAGAAAGCGTTGATTCAGGTTGAATATGTTGAGCCTTTAAACTGCTATTTTGCTTATGATGATGAAGGCTACTTGCTCCCATCACCTGCCATGCCCGAGTATGATCTGGAGGAAGGCGAGATTCTACCAGAGATGACACCAGAGGACTTAGCAAAAGTTTATGGCTTTACACCTGGAGAATCTTCCAGTGCGAGCCAAAGTGTCCCTCCTGAGTTGCATTCTGATAATAATGAGGTAGATCTTGAAGATGGAACCAACGTCCCAACTCCTGAGTATGTGGTAAATGAGTCGGGCGCTGGTATTCCAAACATTGATGAGGAGATGGTACGAGAGGCTGAGGAAAAGTTAAAGTCTGACTCTGCTGATATTCCTGATGAAGTTAAGATTCGACAGGATAAGATCAGGGAGCGCTATCCCAAGTGGTTTAAACCTGAAGAAAAGAAAAGGCCGGTTGAGCGAGCCGCCGTCTTCAAGAAGCGATTGACGAAGATGTCGGGTAATGTGATAAGCTGGGCATATATTGGTCACACAAGGATGCTAGGGATAAAATGGCAAGAAGGCGTGTTGTACTTCAAAGAATATAAAGACATTCTGAGCTTGCCGTTCTGGTATATTCGTGATCTTATTCGTCTTGATTATCCATTATATAAAGAAAAGGCTCCTCCACTTTCGGGTTTTTACACTCAACTGAAGAGAGAAAGCATAGAGGGATGGAAAGAACTCGAGCCTCAGTATCCCAGATCATACCAAACAGACAAAATTCATCCTTTCACTCTAAAGCCAATCTGGGAGCACAAAGTCAAGCCACCGAAATGCGTTTCAAGGATTCCCATTATTCCACTTGAACAAGACTTTACCACGAAGCTGTATTACTGGCACTATGATGCAGCTACTACTGAAGCGGTGATCGTCTTGGGCAACAGTCCAAATCCATGCAGGAAGATTAGGATTTGGGATCCTATGTGGCTGATTAATTGCTCAGAAAAGGATGTGGAGATGTTGTATCAATACCCAATCATGCATCTACCTGTTGAAGCCGATCAAGCTATGAAGTTTCAGAGAGTGATCCGGTTTTGTTATGCGAACAAGGTTCATGCAGGATGCGACTGGTCGAGGATCACGAGGGTGAGAACAACATCAAGCTGAAGACAGAGATTGAAGATGCTGCTTGTATTTTTTGTTTAGTAGTAATCGTTTTTGCTTATCGAGTCTGTAAAGTTTGTTTGCTTTGGTATGAACGATGTCTTTTGGTTATTTCTGTACGTATACTAGCCTGGTCCAAGGGGGAGTCTGTTAGTGCACGATGTCCCTAGGCTAGTATATTAGTTGTTTGGACGTATTTCGGGGTGTTTGGAGGCGTTTATACGCGTTTTGGAGGTTTCAAGGGTCTGAGGGCGAGTAGCAGAACACTGATAGCGATTAGGGTCCTACTCGCTAGCAGGTACACGCGATTAGCCTGTTTTGGCAGGCGATTAGCCATTCTGTCATGCGATTAGTTGCTAATCGCTACCATCTGCTGCTGCTAATCGCTAGTAACGTGCTGGTCGTACCCGGGTGGTATAAATACCCTCATTCTTAACCCTAGACCTCAGTTCTTGCCTCACACACTCTCCAAACACCCTCCCCTGGTCTGAGAAGTCTGATTTGATCATTGTAAACACTCGAGCTCTGTTTTAGTGATTAATCTATAATCTTTTGACCCGTGTGTGTGTTGTGATTACTCGTTTCATTGTTTCAATCGTTGTTTCTGTTATTAGATCATCTTAGAGGGATTCCGCACCTCTAGGATAAAACCCGTGATTGTTGGAACGCTAGTTCGACGGTCCTAACAATGGATAACATGTCTAGGTAGCTTTTGGTTTAAGAAACAAGTTTGTGGTTGTGCTTTTTGGTTTAAAAAAAACAAACATGTATTGTGTGTCTCCGTATATCTTATGCATTCTGCGTTAAAAACCAATGGTCCTAGGGTGTTTTTTCACCGACGTAGCCCCCTGTACTTATGTATGTGTTTGAACGAAATGCAAAAAAAATGTACATATAAAAATGTGTTTTTATTGGCACTATTACCTTGGATGTTATTTTACACTAGGGTTTTTGTCCCCCTGGTGTGTTTTATGTCTGTTACCCTTGGGTGTTTTTGGCACTATTAACCTGTATTTGCTTTTTTACACTGGTGTAAACAAGAACACCAAACTTTTTACTTTTGTTTACATAAACTTACAAGTCCTAGTGTTTGCATATAATAGGACTCTTACCTTCATTGTTATTTTTACACTGGAGTTTTGGTCACACCCCTGATCTATTTCATGTATTTTTGCTTAAAAAAATGTTGGTGTTGTTTTTTATGTGTCTTTCGCTGGTGTAATTAACTTCTATTTTACTATTACATTGGGGTGTGTGTGTGTGTGTTACCCACCCATTTAAAAATATTAACCAACCTCGTGCTTTTACACTGATGTAAGACACCTCCCCCCCCCACACACACACACCCTGTTTTGCATTACTATCCTGCACTATTTTTTGATCAACCATACAAGGATACACAAAAAACTTTAAAAACACTGCTGTATTTACAAAAAAAATAAAAGCACCCCCTACTCATTACATCCCCATACATACTTATCTAGAAATATATTAGCATGCACAAAATATCAAACATACAAAAACCCTAGTCAAAAATGCTAGTTCCACGCATGATGTATATGTGCGGACCCAAAAACATTTTGACCATTCACCCAAAGCTCTTTTGATGCTAAACATGTCCTTGAGCCACTCATTGTCCGTGAGCCCATTTTTGTCCAGCAACTTCGCCCACCGACTTTCAAAAGCTGTAGGTTTGATGTAGATGTTCCATACTAGCTTATATATTGCCGCTCGAACCTCCGAATTGTCAACACCAGTTCCTGCAAGCTGTTAACATGTGGAACCTGTTACACATGCCACACTTTACACTGGTGTATCAGAACCCCCCACACAAACCAAAAGGGTAAAAAATACCTTGGTTTGTAGTTTCTTCATGATGTGCCACATGCTCAAACGATGTCGAGATTTAGTAAAGACAGTTGCTACAGCTTGCTTCATTGCAGGGTCCTGGTCAGGTAACACCAAACGTAGGATGTTTGCCACGCGCTCCGAGGAAGTTATGCAAACAACCAGTAATAGGACTCCATAGTTTCGTTGTATAAGAGCCAAGCCCCGAAAGGTAACACATCGTTTGTTGTTGTCTACGCCGGTGAACGAGACAAATATCTCGTTGTACCTAGAAAGAAGAAAAACCATGTTACAAATATATCGGCCAAAAAAAGGTTAAAATTTTTTATCTTATTCAAAGGCGTGTAGCGACTTACTTGTTGGTTTGGTATGTTGCATCAAATGCAAGCACGTCGCCAAAAACTTGGTAATTGATGTTGGATATCTCATCAGCCCAGAAAAAGATACCTAAGTTCGCCATTTACAAGATTGTACTTGAAAGAGAAATTCGGTAGGTTCTTCACTCTGTCGTTCAACTTGTCGACCATCAGCTGTGAGTCTCTCTCGCCAGTTATGGTGCCCCCTTTTAATCTAACCTCGATTTTGTGCGCAACTGTTGCCCCTACTGTGTTGATGCTAACCCTGTGGGTTATCCTACCTTTGTACCTCTTCACAAATCCTAACCCATATTGTTCTCCATCATCACCTATGAACACATGGCCAATTTACATCAGTGTATAAACAACCCATACCTTTGAAAAATTGTATAAAAATTACATTTACACAGGGGGTGACATTTTACACTACATATATGCATTTCATATTAGATTTGTAAAGAAAAACAGATTTATGTAATTTTCCTGCAACATATCAAAACTATCATCTTTATATAATCTAACTGTAAAAGCATCATTATTTTAAACAACCCCTAAGTAATCCCTTTCAATACACACACCCAAACACCCCCTAAATCCTTTTCAATACACACACCCAACCCCTAAATCCCTTTATATAAAAATTCCAAACAACCCCTAAACAATCCAAACAACCTCAAATCAGACCCACAACTAAAAACTCCAAAATTCATATTAGATTTGTTCAATGGCTTCACTAAAAACCCAAAATTATTAACATATTATTTGACTCACCTTCGTATTCAACATCCACTGCAGCGTCCCCAAACGACATTAACATAATAATAAATAACAAATAATAATAATAATAATAATAATAACAATAATAATAATTAAAAAAAAACCTTACCGGCAAAACCCACCGGTTGTCTTCCTCCGTCGTCGTCCTCCGTCACTCCACCATGAACCACCGTCGTCTTCCTCCCGTCATCGTCCTCCGTCGTGTTCCTCCGTCGTCGTCTTCCCGTCGTCTTCCTCCGTCGTCTTCCTCCTCCCCCCTTCAGATCCGACAACAGATCCTAAAAAAACCCCATCTTCGTCGAACAAACCACCTGAAACCACCCCCCATCTTCATCGTCACCACCGTCGCCTTTGTAAAAAAACCTACCACCATCGCCATCGCCTTCCTACGTCTTCATCATCACCACCGTCGCTTTTGTTATTATTATTATTATTATTATTATTATTAGTGATCTGAGAATTGAGAGAGAGAAGATAGAGATAAGAGAGAGAGAGAAGAGAGAGAGTGTGTGTGTGTTGAATGAGAGAGAGACAATCTGGCAGGTTTATGTACTCTATTATTATAATAAAACAAATTTAAATTAATTAATTAAGGCTTAGGGGTGAATTACCTTATTTACCCTTGTATAATAACAACAAAACAATAACACATGTCATGTTATTATTGGCTACATGGGGTTCTTTAGTTCTTGCATGAAATGGTGGTTTCTAATAGAACCTAATCCTATATATATATATATATATATATATATATATATATATATATATATATATATAGGGGAAGTATATGGAAGAAACCCACTTTAGATGAAAAACCCCAAAAAAACCCATTGAGTGGACTATATTCATCAACATAGATTTGATAATATTATATTAAGAAGGGTAACTTAGTCATTTCCACTACCCCTCTTCTCTCTTTCCCTATATATATTGTTTCCCCCTATCTATCCTCATTTTATTTTCAAATTCAAATACCCAATTTTTTCACTGCCCTCTCTCTCTATACTCTGCCCTCTCTATGTCTCTCTCTAGAACCACCTCCACCGCCACCTTCCACAACCACCATTGCCACCTCCGGCCACCACCTCGCCACTCCGGTCACCACGTCCCACTAACAGAGGTGATATTATTATTGTTATTAAAGCATCGAAGTTTCTTAAAAAACACGTTTAATGTTGTTCATTTAGCTAGCTGTTTATTGCATGTTTAATTAATTATATCGATTTCTGATACGAGAATAATGCTTTGTTTTGTTTTGTTTTCAGATAACCAATAATGGATGCTCCTGAAATGAAGTTTGAATTGAGCAATATTTCGTGAGAAGTGTGAGAAAGATTAAGAAATAACATGTAGACATTATGTTTAGGATTTAGAAGTGATGTACTGTGTTGTTTTGGCTAAAAAAGCATCAAGCATAACAATTTAAAACACAATGTAATGTCTTATGGTTATTAAATTAAAAACACAATTAAAACATACTACTTAACACTTAAAACACACTGCTTAATGTTCTTGGCATTGTGTTTTAAGTTTTTAAGCCTAAAATACATGATTGGCAAACATGTAAATAGTGTTATAATCTTATTAAATAAATATATGGTGTGAGGGTATATATGTAAAAAAACTAAATTTAAATTAAATGCTCAACAAATAAAACCACCCAACCATCAATAATTGAGAGTCATTCTTGGAGTTTCCTTAATAATCGTTGCCCTAAATGGAAACAACTACAAAATATGTTTGTTTTCACTTTTGTTTCATCAAATCGTAAGGAAAAAGAATGAGATCATCGGATTTGAATAACATTGGTCCAACGAGTGAGTGGAAAAAAGTCATATTTTTTTGTTGGATGTGTTTTTTAATATTAGGTTTTATTGTTTGTGGTTGTTGTTTTTTTGATAGGATGAGTTTTATAATTATATGATAGTGTTTGGGGTTGTTTGATTTTGTGTTTAATGGTTATTACATAAAATACTGTGTTTTACATGTTTTGTGTGTTTAACGACTTTTTATGGTGTTGTGTTTTATAGGTATTATATCCGTTTAAGATGTGTTTAACTTGAGTTTAAAACACAACGGGTTTAGATGGGTAGTTAACATGAGTTTAAAACACAATGAGTTTAAATGGGTGTTATAAACACAATGTTTTGACAAAACACAATCAGATGGTAGTTAACATGAGTGTAAAACACACAATGACGATTTTGATAAAACACAATATGTTCATTAAAAAATTTAAAATAAAAAAGTTAATTATTATTGTATAATTACTTCAAATTCGAAAATACACAATCAGTAAACACACTAAAAAATCGAAAATATTTGAAAACAAATATCCCCATAATCACTCCCTAATTTAAAAAGATTTAAATCTAATAAGTTAATTATTTGTGTATAATTACGTTTGTAACCTTTACATTAATTTATATTAGTGCCACATGTCACATTGAGAGCCCTTCTTACCCTTCTCACAATATCAACCTTTTGTACCGGAACCTTTATATATATATATATATACTAGTAAGAAACCCGCGCGATGCAGCGGCGGCAAAAATTTACAACGTGGTATTTTTTCTGCTATTTTATGAATTATTTCGTGATATACTGTAAAATATTTATGTTAGTTTTCTTAATCACGGCATTGGTATACTCTATACGTCATGAGCCTTACAGATATCATTTATATAATAACTAATTCCATATCGTGTGACTTATGAAAAAAGTATCAATCAGTTGTTGATACGCTTCCATGTATATTTGACCAATATTATTATGTAAGTTAGAAAAATAAATGTTTAATCATAAGTCTTTAGCTATCATAGAGAAGTGGAGAACCATAAGCTAGAAAGACCATATATTTATAAATGGCATGCATTAGCCGACTCTACCATCTCAGTGTTATCATAAATACACCTGTTGACCCAAAAGTTAGTGTGTTTAAGAGTTTAATTGGTGGCGTTTTGTAATATGTTAGGATGAAATGGCCCTTTAAATGAATTTGGGTTGATAAAATAGTTGCTACTTAGAGTTGTATGGTATAAAAGGTTTTAAATAATTATAGATGCAACTAAAATGATACAATAAGGTTAATAAGAACTTGATCAACTACAAATGAAAACATATGTAAAACATATTAACAAGTGAGTTAAAACACTTAAGTAAAACTATGAAAGTGTTGTTGCGTAGGCATTAAACGTATGGGTGGAAGCTTTAATAGGCCCAATAGACCAATCTAAACATGATAATTTATATGGTTGGTGTTCAAATAACTTGGTACTTATTATACAATATCGTAAGTGATAGGAAGAAGGAAAGGTGCGACTTTACAGGAGAGATGAATCCTTTGTTTTGAGCCGTGGATAAAGCAATTACCCTTTTTCTTGTTTGATAATTTATATAGTTTGATCATTATTCATCAAAGCCGCCTGCCATCTGCAGTGATGGACAAAAAAACCTCAACTACATTTTAGAGGGGGCAGTCTGACACATCTACAGAGGCCAGAGGGTGGTGAGCAGACCATTTTTCTGTTGTTTGACCATTTTCCATCAACCATTTTAAGAAGTCTTACAGTCTGCACAGTTTGCAGAGGTATTGGGTTCCTGTGAAAGAAACTAAAAGTAAAAAAAGATACAGATACAAAGCCGAAAATGGGTATGCTGGATACAAGTAAAGCAAAAGCATTGTACATTGTACATATATAAAAGATGTAATCGCATTTTTCACATTAATAATTACTAAAAAAATATGAGTTCTGAACAAAAAGAGGGTCAGCCAAACATCATCCAAATCAAAGGCCTATATATTGTGAAAAATCCAAGTAACTAAAATGGACATGGAGTTTAATTCGCCCATTATAAGTTTTAGCAATTTTAATTCTATAATTGTAGATGGAGTTCTTTTTTACCTGTGAGCATTTTTGGACGGAATAGCAGTCTGCTATATGCTTGCTTGCTTCTTTTCGATCAGCCACAAATTAATCATCTAGCCAGCTTTTCTGCTTGTCTCTTTATTTCGTCAATCACCGTATCCCCCGTAGTTGTTCTAGTCTCAATACATATCTAAAACGTAGGTTGGTAGCATAATGGGTCATATTTTTAGAAACAGATTATTTTCCTAAAACCTTAAAGAGAAATCATGACATTTTAGATCATTATACAAATTATTCAGCAAGTTTTTTTTTTTCAGAACAGACATACGCAAAACCAAACTAATATCAGGGCGACCTCTATTTAGTAGTGTCGTATTCATGAAAACTTTAAGAGCCTTAGCGACTTATTTATACACTAACCGATCAATATACAACCTTTTTTTTTCCAAAAAAGAGGTGCTAACATATTTCATTTCAAACAGTGGAGCTTTCTATGAAGCATGAACTTTCTGAATCTTTCAACCAAACGAATAATGAGCATGAAAACCTTTAACATCCTATTTCATGGCTAAACTGATGTGTATCAAACAATTTCATCAGATACATATTTCATGTAGTCGTGGATAGGTTGACTAAGAGGTCAAAACAAGTAGGTTAAAACAAGTAGGTTAGCTTTTTTAGAAAAAAATAATGAATTGTTGATGAAGTAAATGTGATTACAAAAACATCTTTACAATAACAATCAAATCTCTCATTTAGCAATTTGGGAGCTTGTATGAAATAGAAATATATTTTGGGTAGACTTTAACCCATTTGACCAGTGTTAGATTAAAAATAACCTGAATGGCCATAGCCTTGGATGAATGGGTTAAATTGCAACCTATATTATTCCAGTTTATAGAGATTGAGACTACTAACCGGTGTCACTATATCTCCAATGAAACGATGCAGCACCATCCCTTGACCCTGTCGCCTTACGCTCACGTCTCATCTCTCCCGCAAAGAGAACACAAACCAGAAATATTATTTATTGTTTAGCATATAATCAAAAACTAAAAAGGGTAAAAGGAACTATATATAAACCATCTTTTTAAATTGATAGCTATTAAGGTGGACCAAACTGGTAGCGTTCTTTAAAGATAAAGCCACATTAGCATCTTAATCAAGTTAAGCATTAATGGACCGATAGAAAAGGTTTAACTTTAGCATTGTGCCTAGTTTGATAGTATTCTTTAAAATAACCAAAGCACGTGTTCTCTTGAATAACAATTTAAACTTTAAAGCACATAAAACTTGTTGGCCGTTCAAAAAAAAAAACAATTTAGACTTTAAAGCACCCACCCACCAACAAAAGGTTCATGGGAAGGCTACAAAAAGCTTATCCATTAAAATGTTGATCTAATTAATATAAAAAAAAAACTAAAAGCGAAACACAAAATAATAAATGTATGTTATTACCATTGGGCCAGTTAGGAAATCATTTGATAACTTATTATCAATGAATCGAGATTATTTTGGCCAGTGACAGACTTCTATAGCTGTCTAAACCAGAAACCTGCAAAAAATTTATGTACATCCAAGGAACAAAGGTCATTTTAGATAAAAGAAAGTATGAAGATGCCTCCCCCCTGTTATGTTCTATTTTAATGTCGGCTAGTGGCGATAACAGTGCCGATTGGTGGATGGGTGCTTTAATGGTGAGTGGCGCAGGACCACTCGAACCCAATTTAATATATCGTATGAGTGGCTCACTTTGACTCATTGTAAAATTTAAATTGACCCAAATAAACTTATTTCTTGATGAATGGACCAGGATTGCCACATGTACACTACATTAACCAACCCAATTGCATCCCCATCTCTCTTTGTTAACCACAGGGTCACTATGATATTACACCTGCACCATGGAGCCATGGACATAGTTTCCCTAAAACATGAATTGCCCCCCCCCCCCCTCCCAAAAAAAAAAACATACATACATGTGGGGGAGGGGGCGAAGTATGTTACCCATATCTAATAATTAAATGCTTATATCATACCTAAATAGTCAACTGCTTCTTGATGCAACTTGAGCTCACAACGAAATGCATACGACACTTGAACATCCATGCCTATTTATAACATATTTTTAAATAGCAAACGTTTAAAATTCATTAAATTTACAACAGAAAACTCAACAGTGGACTCACTTAAATTTTGATTAATATTAAAGTAGCCATAAAAATTACATACCCGAAATGATTAAAACCTCAACCTGCACTATGACTAAAATCACCTTTGTCATCAAATTGCAGCCAATGTATTCAGGTTTATCCAAAACCTGTAGTTTGACTAATAAAAGTTTAACAGCTGATTGTTACAAATTTATCCCTGGTAAATTTGTTGCAACTGGCCTAACTGTAACCCGAGATTTACCAACTACCTTAGTTGCGATAGAAGTTTTATTTCAGATAAGAGATATTAAAGGTAAGTAACAAACCTGAGCCATATAAAGCCGGTGTGGGGTTGCTATTACGCTGCAATTTGATGCGAGGCAAGCCTGCCATTGCTGTTCTAGTTCCGTGTGACCTTGTTCAAATGAAGAAAGCAGGTGCAGGGCCGCTGCTCAAATAAGGATCCCTAACTCAAATCAGCTTTATATCTCTGTCTCTCAACTCACAACCATATATATTGTTAGTTTCACAAAAATGGCTATGTTATGTCAAAAATAAGATTATTAGTTCTTAAAGGTCAACGGGTTACCCAGATATTATTTTGAACACCCAAGACCTTTTGCTTCTTTTTTTATTCATTAGACAATACACACATATAAATATTCAAACTTCTTGTTCTTCTTTTGCAGCCACAACTTCCATTATATTTTGAAAAGGAGCATAAACACTAATAATTAGCCTAAATTCAAAAAGGATCAGAACACTAAATTTGAACTCAACCCGCGACCAATTGCTTCTACAGTATGTTTGTTGGTGTTATGCTAGTTTGAACTCAACTCATTCAGCCTGTTTATACTTTGAGCTAAAAAATTTTTATTCTACCCATATAAAATAGAACCTAAATGGATTGAAATTTCAATGCTAAACAAATTAAGAATGTGTGGTGTATACATGAACCTGCGCAAAATTAGACTACCCTAAGGTCGCTGCAACACAATAGAAGACATTGTGCTTGAATAAGAAATGGTATGAGAAACTCATAATGATCAAATATCAGCACTTAAAAATAAAAGAAGCACACATGTCTAAATCACCACCACCATGAAATAAAATTAATAATTGCACTTAACGCTTATACACGGACTATAAAACAATGTGGGGCACGTACAAGTAAGAAATTTCAAATCAATCATAAAATTCCCCAAATCTTCGATTGCATTTGCTGTTGTTGTTTTTCAACTACTATTAAAAAAATCTACACCAATAACATAGAGAAGAATTTTAGGTAAAAACAAACAACTATTAAAAGATCATACGAACCAAAACACATGACAATAGTATATTTAAACATTTAGTATCTGGTTGGATAATTAAGATCTCAGAAGAGTTGACCAACTTATCACGTAATCAGAGATAACAAGCTCGTTATTGCAGCTTAAACATCAAAATTCAGAGCAACTTATTAAGTTTTCGAATTTACCAACGCTATTATAGAACCTCATAACAGCTCCCCCATTGCAGCAGAAACCTCACTCTAGATCTACATCGAAGTCAACCTTTTAGTCTTGGTTAGGGTTTTGAATAACGAAATAGTGTTTAGAATCATAATAAAGTGTTACTAACCCTTGGAGAAGGACGAAAGCTTCGCTGATTCGGTGAGATAATCATGGATCTGGTGAAATCATGATGAAATCTGGTTGATGTTCTTGAGTCGCCAAATAGAGAAAGAGGGGGTAGAAGCTTTTGAAATGTTAGGTCTGTTAATGAAACCCTAATCTGAATCTGAATCTGAATAATGTATCCATCCCGTGCCTTTTTTTTAAGCATGGTAGTCTTGTACATGATGCATCACATCTTGCACTCTTTAGAAGTTTAAGAGTTTTTATGCATTGGAGGCTTGTACCACATGCTTTCAAGGCTTGTAAAGTGGCAAATGACCATTTCTGCCCTTCCTATATGCTTATTAATATAGTATAGATATATATATATATATATATATATATATATATATATATATATATATATATATATATATATATAGGTAAAGGTTCCCATACAAAAACCTTATATTGTGAGAAGGGTAAGAAGGAATCTCATATTGACACGTGGCACCAAGGTGAAGGATAAATAAGTAAATTTACACAAATAATTATCTTATTAAATTTAAATCTCTTTTTAATTTAGGAGTAATTATAGGGATATTAAATTCAAATTTTCTGTAAAATTTTTTTTCTAAACAAACGAATCTGATTTTTTTTAATTCTGGAATACAATCGCTAGATGTATGTATGTGTTCTTCCATTTGTGTTTTAACTTGATTGATAATTATACATTGTGTTTTACTGCAAATCCAATCAACAGAAAATATAACGTGTATATTGTGTTTTAATACAATAAGATTAACTTTGTGTTTTAAACATAAAACCCATATAAACATGAAATCAACATCTGAAAACTGTTAACCTGATGTGTATAATGTGTGTGTTTTAATACTTTTTGATAAACATAAAACACAAACAACAATACAACTGATTAACAATGTGTTTTAACACTAACTTATACACATTAATCTCAACTGCAAACAAATCAAAGTTCAAAACACATCTAAAACATAAAAATACAACTTTTCTATCAAACATCGATCCAAGAAGCTAAAACACAATACCAAGAATCTTCTCTGTCGGCCGCTGAACCAACAATATCCTCTGTCGTCGTTCTCTTACTTCTCCCCACGATTTGTGAATCCGAAGTGAAAAAAAAAACTATCATTTTTAGGTAATAACACAATGAATAGATGATGGCGACGGATTTAGAACGAGATTCAGTATGAACGGATTCAGAATGGAGGTGATGGCCACGGATCTAGAGATTTATAGTTCCTTTTGCAATATCCTATTTATTCTCTCAGATTATTGTTTCATCATCGAAAAGTAGATAGTTAGGTGATTAGGTGATGGGCTTTTGGTGTGTTTATTAGATCTTTAAATGTATATGTGACTAGTGTTTAATATTATTTAGATATGATATATAGATGGTAGTTCAGGTTGGTGGGGAAAGAAAAAAAGAAGGGTTGGTGGAGATTTCTTGGAAAGGGAAAGAAAAATAACACAACAACCAAGAAGATTAAACACAATGAGAGAGAGAAGAAACAATCATCGATGAGAGGGAAAAAAGAAGCAGGAAGAAAGAGAAAGAAAGAGAGAGAGAGAGAGAAATTAAATGAGATGGAAGAGAGAGAGGGTTTTATTAAATGAGTGTTTTTAGATGAGAAGGTGTGTTATTACATTACTACCCCTACATCATAAAATTATTTAATAATCTTATAACACAATTACAAAATTGCCACTCCTTTAATCTCATCCATCCATTACTTTGATCCAATGGTCATTTTTCTTTCTTACCTTTCTCACAAAACACATCTTTTGTATGATAACCCTACCCTATATATATATATATATAGGAAAATTAATTTGAGAACACCTATATTTCGTGCGAACCGCGAGAACGCCATCTAAAACCATTCAAATCAAAATATTCTTTTTACACTTGTCTTTATTACTAAAATACAATCCCAAAAACACAATTTACATGTAAAAATTTAAACGTATACGGAAATAAATTGTTTTTACACATGTGTAAATTTACCATTTATGCATGTGTAAACTGTTTCATTTACACATGTGTAAAAAGTTAATATTTGAGTGTTTTTGCAAGAAAATATGAATAATTTGGAAAGAATATTCATTTTGTAATGTTATATTTTAATTATAAATAGGTTTGTATTGAAAAAAAATGATTTTGAGAGGTTTTCTAATTTGTTCTCACGGTTCTCGCGATATTTAGCGTTCTCAAGATAACCCTCCCCTATATATATACATATGTGTGTGTGTGTGTGTATATATATATAATAAACTAAAATGAGTGTGATACATGGCACTAGGTGAAACTTTCACACTCTTTGATTTCTCTCCAAAATTCTTTTTTTAATTATATTTTAAACAAAATCGTAACTATTATTTAAAAATTTCAATTATGTTAATTACTATTTTAATCCTTTTCTTTTCCTTATCCTCCACTCCCCCCTCCAATTAGTAAATTTTATATACAATATTTTTTTTAAAAAAAAATACACCAAATTAACAAGCATTTTATTATTTTTCCAATGAGCACCATAGTGCTATACAAAAAAAAGTCTTTTTTAGTGGATTTTTGTTCATGTTGAAAAAAAAACACAATGTGTTTAAGTAATCTATTAATCATGTCTAGGCAAGTCGATCACTAATCATGTTAAGATAGTATATAACCCGCTAGCTATATATATATATTCACAGATGTAGTCATCTTGGTAGTAATCTCTCTCTCTCTCTATATATATATATATATATTGTGTTTTGATTGGTGTTGCTAAAAATATTGATTACATGGGTTGCAAAGCCGATTAGATGTAGCCTATAATTTATAGAAACCTGGTAAATCTCTAGCTGATAAGTGATAATTAATCGTCTCACCATGCACACCCCTTAAATCAATTATCATCATGGCATCTCAGTTGATGGTGTGAAATTCAAATTTTAGGGTGTATGAATCCAACTTCTCGTAACTCATAAGACAATCTTACAATGTTAATTAAAGTTTACTTAATGAAACTGATGGTGTAGGGTACTCAATTGGGCCAAGCCAATAGCCCAAGAAGCCAAAATCATTAAATATAATATTGGGTCAAGCCCAAGTCCAACAAGGAAGCCCATTAGGGTTTTACCCATCCCCACTCTATAAATAGGAGGGCAAACCATGCCATACAACTCAGATTGGTCACAATCTCAGACCTCTCCCACTCTCTCTCTCTCTAAATACTCTCTCTAGAGTTAACTCTCTAAGAATACTTTCAGCAGCAGAAGGCCGAAGCCTCGAAGCCTCAAAGCCTTCAAGCACGCAAGTTGCTGCTGTACATTCTTAGAAACCTAAAACCATGCTGATTCCACAACTAAGCTGGCCCCGACAGCCACTATATGTGGAATCACGATCTGTTACTCGCAAGTCTCAGCCTTCCTCAGGCTTACGTGGTTGGTCCTTAGTTGTAACTTGGGATCAAGAGTTTCTTTCTTCAACATCATACTCTTATTTTTTTATCTTTTCTTAAGTTAACCAATAATTACAACATTCTGACTTTGGGTTGATCCCAAATCAGAATCATAACAACTAAAATATCAAAACTCTTGAACCTCCCATCTACGTTTACAACGTAGAGGGACACCACGACTTGCGTTTGGTGAACCGAAACCCTTTAACCCTTTTACCTCTTCTGACGAGTTCTTTCATGCTGCTGGTCTAACCCTTTAAGCAGCAGACGAGGTCAGAAGCTTGACGACCTTGGAACGTTCAGACCCTCTCCAGATCTATATTTGTTGTAGCAACAAGTTGGCGTCCACCGTGGGGCCGCGCTACTTAGAACATGAACTCTTTGTAGTTCGGTTCCATCGATCTATATCCTTTGTTCTTTCTACGAAAGGAGAGGACGTTTCCATCGAATTCACTTCTGCACCTCACACATCTTTGTTTTTCATATGCTGTGAACAGCACCAAGATCTTGTCCGCCATTTCTGTTAACTAGATCCATCTTTGAAAGTGCGATTCGCGCCCTCGAGACCATTAACGGATCTATGTTACAGATCTGTGGTTAAAAATCAAAGCTAATGAAACCATGAATCGGCGCCTCCTCACTCGTTATAGCATATAAATCCACATTTTCCCGATATTTTTTCACCCACTTAGTGTTTATCCGATTCAGAAGAATCATTATCTATTGGTGAATGACCATGATCTTTTCATGGTATAGCTTCGCATAAAGAGGATGGTGCGTATATTATATGCGTCATTTAAATAATTTTTGGGAAACCCCATAAAAACGAAAGTAAATTCCACAACGTTTTCTGTCATAAAGTAATGCCAAAGTTAAGCCACTTCTTTTATCATGCATTCGTCAGTTTAGGCACAAATATTAAAGCCTATTTTTTCTAAAAGTTCATCATATTATATACTAATAAATTTGAGGGACATATTTCGATGCATACATAAATAAATATGGCAAAGCTCTTTGGTATTTTTGTAAATATCTACATTAGTGCACAGCTCACATCATGTGGTGCACATGTTTACACGATTTATTAAATATAAAAATGATGGGGCACATGTTTTCATGGTATATGTACAAACACACAAAAGTATTAAAGTAATATTCTGGAAATAGGTAAAATCTATTTGAGGTGACATAACATGCATCCATCACCCATTAATTGTCCCTAAAAAGATAGAAAAGTAAAAGGTATTCACTTTTTACCTTTACTTTGTGGCCTGAAGCATAAAGGAAAATACATCTTTAAAAGAAAAGTCAAAGCCTACTTATTAGGCCACCTTGAAAAGATGATAACACTTGTTGTCTTTTATGGCTTACAAAAGCTGACATGTTAATTGCCTTTTAATATGGCAAAAATATTTAGGATTTTCATTTTCTTATTAAATAAAAATTTATACTCAACAACATGCTATCAAACATACTTTCCCAATATATTTTCGTCACATCTTTTTAATATATTCACAAAAGTTACAAGAGTGACATTGACTTGGTCAAAAATATTGGGAAATTAAATTTACATAAAAGGACAAAAGTACACGCTTTTACCCAATGGATAAAAGCATGAACCCTTTAACCTTACTATGCACAGAACATATTTCAGCTTTTCAGACTAGGTTTATAGGTCCACTCTACACAGAAGCTTTTTAGCTTTTAAGCTATTACTCACTGCAAGTCTATATATTACTGTTCACAACAGCTTTATAGCTTACTGTACCTACTGCAACCTTTTAAGCTTTTAAGCTACTCTTCAACCTGGGTGCATAGGATACCGTGTACTACAAGCCTTTAACCTTTTCAGCTTTTAAGATATTAGTCACTACATCCACATAACATTTTTACGTTGCTAACCACTACAACTCTTCAACTTACCGAGTTTTACGGCCTTTTAGGCTACATTCATCAAAATTTTCACAGAACTTGGAGGCTAGTGCTCATCAAAGCCTTCAAGCCTTTCCGGCTACTGCTAAATCGAAGCCTTCAAACCTTTTAACTTCGCTCATCAAAAATTTCACAGAACTTTTAGGCTACTGACCTTCAAAGCCTTCAAGCCTTTTAGGCTACTACTCACCAAAGCCTTTAAGTCTTTCAGGCTACTGACCATCGAAGCCTTAAATCCTTTCAGGTTATTGCTCATCGAAGCCTTCAAGCCTTTTAGGCTACGGTTCTCTAAAGTCTTCCAACCTTTCAGGCTATTGCTCACACAAGCTTTAAAGTTATTTCGTCTACTATCCATGGAAGCTTTAAAGCCTTCCAAGCTACTATTCCCTAAAGCTTGATAACCTTTTAGGCTATTCACATTGAAGCTCTAAAGCCATTTGAGCTATTGCCTACTAAGGGTTCACATAAAGCTTTTGAGAAATTTTGATCCAATTAAGCCACTCATTATCAAAAGTATTAAAGCCTTTCATGCTACTAACCATAAATACTTCACAGCCTTTTAGGCTAGTATTCGAAAAGTTGTTAAAGCCTTTTTAGGCTACTTCTCATAGAAGCTTTACATCATTTTAAGTCGTTATTTCCTAAAGCTTTACAACCTTTTAGT
Source organism: Ambrosia artemisiifolia (assembly GCA_032199755.1). Classification (NCBI taxonomy): domain Eukaryota; kingdom Viridiplantae; phylum Streptophyta; class Magnoliopsida; order Asterales; family Asteraceae; genus Ambrosia; species Ambrosia artemisiifolia. Next base: position 40,314,841 of record CM063512.1, read on the forward strand.
AATTAATAACAAAAAACTAAAAGATATGTGCATGCTTTTCCCGACAACCCATGGGGGTTAAACAAAAAGTGAGTGTTATCAAAAGTCAAAAGAGAATAGCCCTATAGCCTTTTAGCTTTTCAGACTAGACATAAAGACCTAGTTATTTCACTGCTCGTTGAAGCTTTAAAGCCTTTTGGGTTACTATTTATCAAACCTTTACAGCCTTTTAGGCTAGGGGATTCATTAAAGCTTTATAGCTTTTCATACCACTATGCGTTGAAGCTTCACGGCATTCAAATTGATTATTCATGGAGCTTTGCTATTACTTAGATCAGCTTCAACTTCTAACAGCTTCAAAAGCTACACATGAACCATTTATACTAACGACCAAGTCAAAACAACGTTCCTTACCAATAGCTACAAATACAGTTATGATGCAAACATCGTAACATTTTTTTAAGCCTAACATAAGGAAACGTCAAAATAAACATATGGTTCAAAACATCAACCTATGGATCTTTAAATCGCCAACGTTGCAAGCTTTCAAACAAGCTTCTATTCCGTGAACGACCTAATAAATCTGAAATAAAAACAATTTCAATCTGAAATAAACTAGTAAAACGCGCCTCTAGTCATAAACACCTTTTACCAAGGGCTTATATGAGTAAGCTGACATGCTTGAATAAAGCAAATAACCCCCGAAGCAAATAAGCATATCAGCTCAGAGGGTTAAAGGATAACATGGCAAAAGGCTTCCCCTAACAGCAACCTATATAGCAACAAACCTTCGAAGGAGGAACAAAGAGGTTAGATATACAACAACACTTTGATATCAGTCAGAATCACTCATCACCATCTCATGACTACTTCTGATTGGGGGGCTGGTGGCTCGTGTGGACAAACCTACATTTGAAAGAAGTTGAGAAGCAAAGAAGCAAAACAGTTACACATGTCAACTTATTTACTCAAATGCTGAGATTCCTTCAAGCATCTTACCATAGCAAAGAAACACGATAACTCAAAACAACAGCCTAGCTACTTTCTTTCGCGGAAGTTCAGAAGCTTAAAGGCTTACTATATTGGGTCAACATTATTCAAGGAAAGGCGAACCCTTTATCAAGACTAACCTTGTGTTCAAACAACCTAACGTCTCAATGGGACACGCATGCCACCTAAAGCATATGCTTTTCTCCCATTGAAAAGATAAACAACTCAAGGAAGGAAAAGCCTCTCCATGCCAACAAGGTCACTTCAAAGGAATGAAAGAAAAGATCGTTGCGTACACAAATCAACACCTCCCATACATCCTCCCTTAACACCACCTTAGCTACAATGTGTGAACAAAGTTAGAATCGTTCATCCAAGAGGTTAGAAACCTCAAAGGTCCTTACAAACTCTAACCATGTAAACACAAGTGGTTTTAAGCTTTGTAGGTCCTCACAAACTATAACCTCAGAAGCTTAGAAGGTTTAAGCCTCGCAGGTCTACATTAGCCATAACCTCCAATGCTTAGAAGGTCATGGACTTCAAGGTTATCAACCCGGAAGCCAGGAAGATTATAAGCTTCACAACGTATCACCTCTTTTGACTACGAAAGCCCGACAACAAGTCAAACTCGTTACCAACGCAAGTTTAATACCTCAAGGATGATAAAAGTCAAAATACCTCACATGTTCATGATAACATTGGTAGACTTGACATGATTCTTACATAAACTCCTTCGAACATGTCATTAAAAGCTTCAAATACTTAGAAATTTCAAAAATAGCTCAGAAGCTTCAAAATAAACAAAACAAGCTTTAAAGCTCAAAAGCTTCAAAAAACATTAAAAGAAGCTCAAAAGCTTAAACACTTCAACTACGGCAAGCTTAAAAGCTTATATGCTTCAAATACAACAACTAAAGCATAGAAATTTAGAAGTTTCAACAACTGAAGCTTACAAGCTTGAAAGCTATACAATAATCAGAGGAGGACAAAGAAGCTATACATATCATGACTTCTGCTCTAAAGCTGAAACGGATACAAGCATCTTGCTAATATGCAACAACTTATCAATCCTTGGACAAAAACCATGATTAGAACAAGGCATACGTTCGCCTCCAGTACGAACACTACTTGCAATTTAAAAAGCAAAAGAAGAACTTAATAAAGGAAGAAGCTATCAAACTAGCTATAAGTGAAAGTGTCCTTGTAACAAACAAGTTCTATGCTAAGAACTCCCAACTAGGTAAACACCTATGATAATGTTTGTCTTCTACTAAGGCTTTAGCATGAACAAAACATACACCAACATAGATTATCCAAAGCAACCTACTCAATCGCCGAGGCTCTTGCTAAAACATCAACGCTTCTCACTTGCACTAAGCGCAAACGCCTGCCCGAAAAAATCTCTATCGAAAGAATGTTACCTAAGCTAAACATGAATACGAAGTCTGAAGCTTCTAAGCCTTCAACCATCTTTGGAGATTTAGCAACTACAAAGACTACAAAGTCAAGATAAGCTAACCCAAACCAACTTGAGAAGCATGTCAACACTTAAGCAACTCACGGAATCGCGAAAAATGCAAAACAAGATGGGGATACATAAGAACAAATTAGTAATCATCGATCTAACTTGGTAACACCAAGAATCGCAACCACTAATTTATTTAATACACCTAAGGCTACAAAATAGCCATAGTAAAAAGGATCAAGCCCCATAGAAGCATAAAACCAGAAACGTAGAAGCATTGAAGCATCATGCTATACATAAAAGAAGATTAAGGACGAATCAAACCGCAATGTTAAGGCGTTGAAGCTGTTTGCAAGATAACAAAGCAAGCTACTTAGCAACCAAAGTAGATTTGTTAAAACACCAACACCTTGCCAAAGCACTTTGATACAACACATAAGAGTCTTCCTAAAAGACAACTTACATGTTACAAAAACAAAACCATGGAAAACTTGGCCCAAAATAGAATGAACGACACGTTGTGCTCAAAGCTCACAACGGTGGATCCTACAAGCTTAATCGACCAAGAAGGAAAGAAAGTCCTAAAACATTGGGACGAGATCACCTTAAAAGGTTCAATGTAACCACAAATGGCCAAGAGATTTTTACCACTTCTTTGTGTAAACATTTAATTATCATATGAATGAATCATAGTATTCTCTATCAAGATTTGTCTTTCTATCCTATAATCAGGTTGAGAACCTAGTAAGAAACTCCATGGCAAGGGCCATGTAAGGGGATGAGCTCCCAGGCCACATCGCTCAATAGGTTCAAGGGTTGAATGGACCTATATAAGGGGTGAGTTCCTAGATCAATCCAACTCCATGAGACCTACAAAGCTTTTTCTTTACATGTCTCATAGACGGGTTTGAGCAGCCTACACCAATTGTTCCTTAAGTTTTAAACAAACTTACGAAAAACCAAAAAACACTACATAGTGTACATAGGATAGGTGGCGACTTGTTTGTCTAGACTACCTTAAGGATAGGTGACTGCAGCACTTAACCTTTTAAGGTGCTACCGGTAAAACATTCCCCAACAAATACAAAGACAAAACATGCAAACATTTAAGCATCCAAACATGCAAACACGCAAACATGCAAGCATCCAAACATGCAAACATGCGAACACACACAATCACAAAAATATATTAAGGTACAATTCAAAAGTGAAACAATCTCACTAGGCCATACACAAAATAACATACATGAAAGTTAGCATAAATGGCCATGATCGGTCACCATTTACTACATATCAAGCCCAAACAGCTTGAAAGGTTCATAATACCACAACCACATGTTAATGTTCTAGCCATACAAGGCTAACACCAAACGGAACCCTACAAGGTTTCCCAAATAACACAACGAATGATATTTTACCAAAATGGTGCTAAATGTTTTCGTGTCGAACATCATCCATTATCACAGAGAAATATTGTTGCAACTAATGCAAAAACAAACTTAGTCATGACAACAAAAGAAGCTCAACTTCATACAAACGAAGCTTATAGACATGCTCTATATATCAAGCTTTGAACGAAGGAAGCTCATATCAATCTTCGAACGAAAGAAGCTTACAAACATAAATCATAACTCAAGTTTCGCATCAAAGAAGCTCGCAAGCAAGGTCATACACTCAACTTCCTATAAACAAAGCTTGTGAATAAGAATCAAAAGCGAAGGTTCGTAAACAAAGAAATTCGCTATTTAACCTTGTTTGCTTCTGTCTACTTGATTCCATTGCTTGTATCATAAGAAATAATTTATCGCACAACTCTGATAGCACAACGAATTAGGCTAGTGATGGATTTCACCCATAAGCTTAAAAGATAAAATCCACAAGCTTTTCAGCTATCAAGCCAAGCCACTTTGTTTAAAGGATGAAATTTTTATCCTTTAGTCAACAAAAACAATAACTTTGCTTAAAGCCTTCAAAGCTCAGAACACATACAAGCTTTTTATCAAGTCAGGTCACAACAAGTCAACCTTCAAGGCAATATACTTCACCTTCATGTGCAAGAAGCCTTCCTTCGTACACATGCAACTTTCCTTCTGTCATATGAAGCTCATTTGCTATCTTGCTTAGAAATCGACCATTCGATCAATATAATAATCCACTCTATATCGGATTAACTTCCCGACATTTGTTCAAAAACGCGAATTGCTAAAAACCTCTGTAAGTGCACCTAGCTACAATCATTTAGTGATACTTAGCTACTTTGTTGATGCTTACAAGCATTTAAACTGCCATAGTCATTTGATAAATGAACCATCTTCTAAAGGCTTGTGCCCCAAAATAAAGATATTTCCAAAAAGTATTTTACAAAATTATGGGAATATCGTCCAAAGGAGCATACATGTGGGATATAGATGGTTTTAATCACACAACTCGAAATAACTTCGCCAATACAACAAACAAGCTTAGATAATTAAGCTCAAAAGGCGAAAACTGAAAAGATCAATAGCCGATATGCTGAAGCTAATACAAGCTAACAAGGAAAGAAACAAGTAATGGAGAAATATCCAGCTCCATAGCTTCCATCCAAATAAGGGCTTAGCAAGCTACAAAGCTTATCAGCTTAAATCCTTATAAGCTTTCAAGCTCATCAGCTGCTTCCACCAAACTAAGGGCTTATCAACTTAAATGCCAATAAGCTTTCAAGCTCATCAGCTCAAACCCCCTAATAAGCTTTCAAGATCATCAACTTAAACAAGTTTCAAATTTTATCGGTTTAAACCCTAACACATTCCAAAACTCATTATGCTAAGGTTTGATTATTGATATTTATCCTACTTACACGAAGGTATCTACAAATGAACACTCACCAAAACAATAAAAGTTGGAAGAAAGCGCAAAGATAATGAATAGTTTGAGTCTAGTATAATGTACATGCATACATACATTAAACTAGACTGGGGGGCTGATGATGTAGGGTACTCAATTGGGCCAAGCCAATACTCCAAGAAGCCAAAATCATTAAATGTAATATTGGGTCAAGCCCAACAAGGAAGCCCATTAGGGTTTTACCCATCCCCACTCTATAAATAGGAGGGCAAACCATGCCATACAACTCAGATTGGTCACAATCTCAGACCTCTCTCACACTCTCTCTTTACTCTCTGTCTCTAAATACTCTCTCTAGAGTTAACTCTCTAAGAATACTTTCGGCAGTAGAAGGCCGAGGCCTCAAAGCCTTCAAGCACGCAAGCTGCTGCTGTACATTCTTAGAAACCTAAAACCGTGCTGATTCCACAACCAAGCTGGCCCCAACAGCCACTATATGTGGAATCACGCTCTGTTACTCGCAAGTCTCAGCCTTCCTCAGGCTTACGTGGTTGGTCCTTAGTTGTAACTTGGGATCAAGAATTCCTTTCTTCAACATCATACTCTTATTTTTTATCTTTTCTTAAGTTAACCAATAATAACAACATTCTGACTTTGGGTTGATCCCAAATCAGAATCATAACAACTAAAATATCAAAACTCTTGAACCTCCCATCTACGTTTACAACGTAGAGGGACACCACGACTTGCATTTGGTGAACCGAAACCTTTTAACCCTTTTACCTCTTCTGACGAGTTCTTTCGTGCTGCTGGTCTAACCCTTTAAGCAGCAGACGAGGTCAGAAGCTTGACGACCTTGGAACGTTCAGTCCCTCTCCAGATCTATATTTGTTGTAGTAACAGAAACTAATCCCAAAGTCATTTAATTACTTCAAATTTAAGATGCATTGCAGTATTGCACCTTGTTAAATTAAAAATGAAGTAAATAATAAATATCCTATCACATGATATGTTAATATTAATTTGTTAACGTGTTAACTAAAAAAAAGTAGAGTTTTGCATGCGATCAACGAGAACAAGGCACGTAATCAACGATCCCTCATTGTTTCTGCTGCAATATCTCCCTCCTCCCCCCTCTCTCTCATGACATTATTATTCTTATACATTTAGGTTTTCACTCTCTTACCACCTTTTTCAATTTCAATTCTATTTTACATTGTTATAGTTGAGGTTTTTATATAATAATTTGAGTTCTGATATTGTGGATTTTATTTGATTGGGTGGGAATAAGCTGAGGGTGAATAGAGGTTCACTTTGTTTAATTAGGTTTATGTTTGAATGTTTGATGTGGATTGTGTTTGAGAGGTTGAATTTGAACATTGGTTGAGATGGAAGAAAGGAGTGTGAATAATAATAATAATAATAATAATAATAATAATAATAATAATAATAATAATAATAATAATAATAATAAGGAGAATGAAGGCAAAGATGGGATGTGGGCTTTGCAGTACAAGTTTGATCAGCCTATGGATGAAGAGGCTAGCAAGCTTAAGAATATGTACACAGAGAGGGTATACCACTTTCTTCTTTTAATCTACTATTTTTTTTAATATGCGTTACTTGTTCTATGAATTACCACGATGATGATGATCTTTTCTGAATGTGTTTTGTGTTATATACTTAGGCATGTAAACAGACCGAACATTTATGAATTGTCTAGCAGAAAGTTCCTTTACATTCGTTTCTTTAATAAACGGATGAACATGAACAAAGTTTTCAGTTCATTTAATTAAACGAACGAACATGAACACATGTTTTGTCCGTTCATTTATGTTCCGTGAACATCCGCTTATGTTCGTTTAAACTTTAATAAATATATAAGAGTTTTATTTATGTAAATATAAACATACAAAATGGGCTTTCTAATTACTTTTGCTATTTTGACAAAAAAAAAACATATAACAAGTTGATGAGGTTTATAACAATTGGGTACTAAATTTACTGACCTTGAGATTGACATACTAATTATGATCATTAGGTCTATAAAATTTGCCTGAGGTAGATAGCATTGGTATGATGGTTCATCTTGCTTGGTTTAAGAAAATTGAGTTTTACTCTATTTATCACGTTTTAGTTTGTAATTTTTTTTTTACTTTTAAGAGTTTTGAGGTTTTATCATAAACAAGTTCTTGAATTTTTTGTTTTTCTTGATTGAGAACTTATAGCGTTCTACTACTTTTCGTTCGATATAAAAAGTGCAACATATTTTATTTTGGGATGCTTGTATTTTATTGCTGCAGTGTGTGATCATTACAAAATATTCATAGCATTTGCTCTGCTTTAAGTTATCATTTTCTAAGACATTTTGAGACATTCAACATGTAACTAAAACATACATGCCTGACCCGGTCAAACTTTGCAACATAAGATATGCAAAAGTAGCAAGGCTATGACTTTGATGGTGTGGTTAGTATAGTTATGGAGTTCATAGACCTCTTGTTAATATCATCTGTTAAAACAGAACTGTTCTTGGATGATGCTTGTGCGACTTGCGTTTCAAAGCCTTGGTGTTGTGTATGGAGATTTGGGAACGTCTCCTTTATATGTATTTTACAATACTTTTCCCAAAGGAATCAATGACACCGAGGATGTTGTTGGTGCACTTTCCTTAATCATATACTCTCTTACACTTGTGCCACTCATCAAATATGTTTTCATTGTTTGTCGCGCAAATGACAATGGTCAAGGTACACCTATTTCTACGTTTCAGCTCATTGTTTTTAAAACCTTCAAGGGGTGGCGCAGTGGTATGCGCATCATTCCCCTCTAGCAGAGCTCTCATGTTTAAATCCAGCTTTAGCCCCTTGAAGGCCTTAAGCCTAGCGTAAGCTGCGGTTTACTTGATCCCACTGGTTAGCAGGGCATTGTTGGGGCCTTATGTTTTTCTCTAACGGGTTTTCATGGTTACAAAAAAAAAAAAGATTTTGAAACATTAACATCCATCTACTAGTTACAATCAGATTTTCCATGTAGACAACTGGACTTACGAACGTTTGATTCATTAACTTTCCTTTAGGTGGAACATTTGCTCTTTACTCGCTACTGTGTCGCCATGCAAATATAAAAACAATTCCAAACCAACATCGAACTGACGAGAGGCTGACAACTTATAGTCGCACCCCAATTCATGAGCACTCGTTTGCTGCAAAGACCAAGAGATGGTTGGAAGCACATGCATTAAAGAAAAATGCACTTCTTGTACTTGTCCTTGTTGGTACTTGCATGGTCATTGGAGATGGTATTCTAACTCCAGCTATTTCAGGTAAACTTACCAAGTTGGCAAGTTATTCTTTCATATTTAATCATCTTTAAACGAAAATCTTAATCAAAAAAATTTGTTTTCCGCAGTTTTATCAGCTTCTGGCGGCATCAAGGTAAACCACCCGTGGATTAAAAATGGTATGAAACCAAACATCCTTATGCTTTGTTCAATATAACTTGCATATAATATACTTATGAAGTTTTTTTGTTGCAGAGTTTATTGTGGTTATTGCTGTTTTCATACTAGTAGGATTGTTTTGCCTACAACATCATGGTCCTGATAAAGTTGGATGGCTTTTTGCTCCAGTTGGATTGATTTGGTTTCTATTAATCGGAGGAGTTGGAGTTTTCAACGTTATAAAACATGACGTTACAGTGTTACGCGCTTTTTGCCCGTTACATATATTTTGGTACTTTAAAAGGAGAGGAAAACATGGTTGGACTTCCCTTGGAGGAATCATGTTGAGCATCACAGGTGTTTCAATATTTTAAAATTTTAGAATTAAATCTTGATTGATTGTTTTTATAAGAAACTTAGGTTGGAAATGAGATATTGAACCTATCTGATATGCTTTTTATTGCTGACATGGAAAGGGACGGAGGCGCTATTTGCTGATCTGTCACATTTTCCACTTTCGGCGATACAGCTAGCGTTTACATCTGTTGTGTTCCCTTGCCTTCTACTAGCTTATTGTGGACAAGCAGCCTACCTAATGAAAAACAAGGAACAAGTGCATGATGCATTTTACCGCTCTATTCCAGGTTTGTTAAATTAATTTTATGTACTGCAAATCTATTAGACGTCTGTCTTATTATTGACGAATAAATACAAATAATTTGTATCTTAATTGGTATCTAAATTACAAGGAGTTGTGTTATGGTTAATGTTCTTGAAATATGAAGTAAATAGATATTGTTATTGTTATTGCAGAGAGTATATACTGGCCAATGTTTATTGTAGCAACATTAGCTGCCATTGTCGCGAGTCAGGCTTCTATATCTGCTACATTTTCAATAATTAATCAGGCGTGTGCACTCGGGTGTTTCCCTCGGGTCAAAGTTGTTCATACATCAAGGAAGTTTCTTGGGCAGATATATCTTCCAGATATTAATTGGGTCCTAATGTTTCTTTGCATTCTTGTAACAACTGGATTCCAAAATCAAAGCCAAATTGGTAATGCTTATGGTAAGTTGTATATTTGTTTTTTTTTAACGCAATAATACATTTTTGTCAAGTTTACTGTCTGTGTGCGTGTGTGCGTGTGTGTATATATATATTAGAGTTTTCATATCAATTCTCTGTGTTGACAGGCACGGCGGTTGTGATAGTCATGTTGGTGACAACGTTCCTCATGATATTAATCATGATACTCGTTTGGAACTGTAACTGGTTTCTCGTCTTCATCATGACATTCTTATCATTAGTGGTGGAATGCACTTACTTTTCAGCAGTCGTCATCAAGGTCGATCAAGGTGCGTGGGCCCCACTTGCGATAGCAGCTGTGTTTCTTCTCATCATGTATGTATGGCATTATGGCACAGTAAAAAGGTATGAGTTTGAGATGCAAAGTAGGATATCAATGGCATGGATTCTGAACTTGGGCCCGAGTTTGGGGCTGGTCCGTGTTCCAGGGATCGGGCTTGTGTACACCGAACTAGCCAGTGGGGTCCCACGTATATTTTCACATTTTATAACCAATTTACCGGCAATCCATTCTGTAGTCGTGTTGGTGTGTGTGAAATCCTTGCCAGTTTACACGGTCCCTGAAGAGGAAAGATTCCTGGTGAGACGAATCGGGCCAAGGAATTATCATATGTTTAGATGTGTTGCAAGGTACGGGTATAAAGACCGCAAAAGGGATGATGAATTTGAAAAGAAAATAATTGATAGCGTGTTTATGTTTTCAAAACTCGAGTCTTTAATGGATGGAAGCTCGGATTCAGATGACTACAGTTTAGACGATCAAGAAACCGTTCATTCTGATCATAACGATACATTCTCATCTGTTGTTGACATCACAGTTTTGTCAAATGAGTCTGTTAGCGACGCGGGGTCACCCTCTAGTCACATGGAGATGGATGAAATAGAGTTTTTAACGCGGTGTAGGGATGCCGGGGTGGTGCATATACTAGGCAACACAATTATAAAAGCAAGAAGGGATACAAGTATTTATAACAAGATTTGTATTGATTACTTGTATGCATTCTTGAGGAAGATATGCAGACAGCATAGTGTCATCTTTAATGTTCCTCATGAGAGCCTTTTGAATGTTGGGCAAGTAGTCTTTGTCTAATTTTTGTATTTTTTTTTCTTTTAATATAGGAAAATAAATGTATAGAAATTTGTTCATGCTACATGAAGAGATATGAGACCGCGCAAGCGCACGGGCCCACATCTCAACATATGCCAGCACAGCAGGCCTACGTGGGCTTCTAGAAAGCGGCGCGGGATACCTCGTAGCATGACAGCTAATAACCGACAAGAAAGGGACGTCCAGCCAATAAGAGACGTCCATTTCCTGCTCCACGATCGCCTGCAGGTACGAGGTACAGAATAGTACAAGAAAGGACAGACAAAGACACGTGGACCAATAGCGAAGGAACAGCGCAACGAATGACAACGGCCTAATCGTACAGCCAGCTGTCATTCCCTCCTCGACCAATCACAGAAGACCTCAGGTGGCCTATAAATACCCCATGAGGTCAGACGAAAAAAAGGATGAACAATCAGAGAAGGAGAGAACCATAGTTACGAGAATTAGATTATAGTTGAAGCGCTGTAACAGTAGCTATTTGAGTCTTGTAATAGTCATTGAATCATTAATAAGAATCCTGTCTTTACTTGTGCTACTATCCTAGTATACTGTTATATTGGTGTTTCTTCATTGGCGCCATCCGTCTATTTGAGCATACAAGAACGTTAAAAACTTCTATTTCTCAAAAACAGTAACTATGTCTCTCGTACCACCGTTACCAAACTTCACAAATGCTGTCTCCGACACCGACGTTGCCCAGGGAGGCACCGGCCAGTCGGGGAACACAGCAGATATTCAGCAACAGACACCAAACACAGGTCCAGCCGTCACCCCGTCCTCAGGGACAAGGCAGACCCCTTCCTTCCAGTTTATCACTGAAACGAATCAGGTTTCCCCAGCTGAGAATGCCGCGCCGATGGTTAGTCCGGAGGTATGGTATACTCAGCAAAAGGAAGCCCTGAAGCGTGTATACTTCCAGAAACTGAAGGACCAACAACTCCGGGAAGCCGCCCGCACGCTTTCCTACAGCGAGGGACCGTCCAGCGCAGCAAGGAACAATGGCGGAAGCAACCACGAAACTGACCCCACCTGGAGGGAGGACTCAGACGAGTCTCAAAGTCGCTTCACGCGTGACATAAGCCAGCCCTTAAGCAACACCGCTGCGCGAGGGCACTTTATGACCGGTGACGATGACCTAACCAAACCATATTATCCTCCATCGTTCATGGAAAAGTCAAAGTTCACTCCGCGCATTGCGCTGGCGCCCCTGCCACCCAAAACAAAAATCCCAAGTACGTTAGGCAAGTTTGATGGAACAGGGGACCCAGACGACCACCTCAGGACATTCGAGGTTGCAGGAAAATGTGCACAGTGGAGCTTGCCAGCATGGTGTCACATGTTCGCGCAGACGCTCACGGGCGCTGCGCGAGTATGGTTTGACAGCCTACCAAATGGGAAAATAGACAACATCAAAGAATTGACAGACAAGTTCGCGGACCACTTCAGTCAAAACAAACGAATTGAGCGCGACTCAACTGACATCCTGCAAGTCCGGCGACGGGACAATGAGTCAATCGAAGATTACATCACCCGCTTCAATAGGGAAGCTCTGCAGATCGGGCCCATAGGCTTCGAGCTTATGAAAGCAGCCTTCACCCAGGGAGTACGATGCGACTCCCTCATCCGCACACTAGCAGGCTGCACCGGAATGCCCAACACATGGGACGAAATCATGAAGGGGGCTAAAACATATGCAAAAACAGAAAGAGAGCTGTCTGTCTGGAACCGAGTACAAGCACCTCAATACACGGACGTGCAAGCGCAAGCTGCGCGCACCAGACATGGTCGACAGGACAGAAGGGGAAGAGGCTCTGTTTGGAACCGACTCCAAGGAGGCGCCCAAACGGATACCAAACCCATTGAGGTCCAAGACCACAAGGGAAACACACAGAATGACCACAGGTCAGGAAGAAGGAGTCACAACAATTGGACCCCACTCACGAAAACCCCAGCGCAGGTGTTAGCAACGGAAAACGTAGCTTTCCCAGAACCCAAGGTGATCAAAAGACGAGATAACTTAGACCCAGGAAAGTTCTGCGCCTATCACCAAGACATCGGGCACGACACAGACAAATGCTATCAGCTGAAGCAAGCAATCGAAGAGGCCCTAAAGTCCGGAAAACTTGGGCACTTGCTAAGAAATGTCGAGCGCAAGCAGCAAGAAGGGCCACCCCAAAAGAAGATCAAAAATGTTAGCTTGATGATCCACTCTGACAGAAGAAAGCAAGCAAAAAGAAAGCCTGACCAAGTGGCAGAATGGAAAGAACAACAAGTACGTTTCCCAACAGTCAAGGGCGGACCTTCATCCACCCGAGCACTGGTTATCACAGCCATTTTCGATCATTATCGAACCACTCGCGCGCTGGTGGATACAGGGAGCAACTCTGACATAATGTACGAGCAATGCTTTAACCTCCTAGACGAGGAAGACAAGCAGCGCCTGCGCCCAGTCAACTCCCCTATCATGGGTTTCTCAAACGAAGTCATATCACCTCTAGGGGAAATCTCTTTCCGTCTAACAATAGGGGACAAAGCGCATTCAAGAACAGAAGACGTCACCTTCCTCGTTGTGCCAACAAAGTCTACCTATGACATCATTTTAGGGCGAGACGCAATGGCTGCCTACAACATGGTACCGTCAACGATACATGGAGCCATTGGGTTCCCAACACCAACGGGCGTAGCAATCATATGGGCCAACAGAGAGTGCGCTATGACAGAAGAGCCACATCCCGCCAAAATGTTAAAGGCCACCCCGCGCACTGAGCCGGAGAAATGGATCCTCAACACGAAGTTCCCAGAACAGACGGTAACACTGGGGGCAGCCATCTCAGAGAGCACACGGGAACGACTAAAACAGCTCCTGCGAAAGAACTTGGACGTTTTCGCATGGCAACCATCAGACATGGTGGGAGTCCCGCGAGAGCTCGCCCAACACAAGCTTAACACATACCGCTCGGTTGAGCCGATCGCACAAAAGCGCCGGAGCATGGGCGCCGAAAAGGCCAAAGCAATGAACGAGCAAGTCAATGAGCTACTGAAGGCAGGGATCCTGCGCGAAACCAGATACCAGACCTGGGTTGCAAACCCAGTCATGGTCAAGAAAAGCAATGGAAGCTGGAGGATGTGTGTGGATTACACTGACCTCAACAAAGCCTGCCCAAAGGACTGCTACCCTTTGCCGGAGATAGACTTGAAAATCGACTCCCTCGCGCCATTCAGATTCAAATGCTTTTTGGACGCCTACAAAGGCTACCACCAAATCCAAATGGCACCCGAGGACGAGGACAAGACTGCTTTTCGAACAGACAAAGGCGTCTTCTGCTACACAAAGATGCCATTTGGGCTAAAGAATGCAGGAGCCACCTATCAACGGCTGATGGACCGCGCGTTCGCGCTACAAATTGGCAAAAACCTCGAAGTCTATGTAGATGACCTAGTCATCAAAAGCAAAGAAGAGGATCAGATGTTGAAAGACATCGAGGAGACCTTCAAGCACCTGAAAGAGATCCACATGAAACTCAACCCAAGCAAGTGCGCATTCGGAATGGAGGAAGGAAAGTTTCTGGGGGTAATCGTCACCAAAGACGGTTTCCGCCCAAACCCAGAAAAAATCCAAGCCATAGCACAAATGCCATCTCCATCAACGCTGAAGGATGTCCAAACCCTGAATGGACGCTTGGTCGCCATCAACAGGTTCCTCTCCAACCACGCAACCAAGTCCATCCCATTCATTGAAACACTGAAGAATTGTCTGAAAAAGAACCAATTCAAATGGACCAGCGAAGCAGAGAAGGCCTTTCAAGACATGAAAGCCTGCCTAATGGATCTCCCAACGCTCACCGCGCCACTACCACGAGAGCCTTTAACAATGTACCTATGCGCCACAGAAAAAGCGGTAAGCGCAGTGCTCATGGTGGATCGCAAGCTGGTCCAAACCCCAATTTATTACATCAGCAGAGTCCTGACAGATGCAGAAACCAGGTACACGACGATGGAAAAGTTGGTACTAGCCTTAGTGCATGCATCGCGCAGACTGCGTCGATACTTCCAGGGACACCCAATCAATGTGCTCAGCGACTACAAGCTGAACAATGTACTTTCCAAACCAGAACTGTCCGGGAGATTGGCAAAGTGGGCAATTGAGTTAGGCGAACATACCATCTTCTACAAGTCCAGACCAGCAATCAAGGGACAAGTCCTGGCGGATTTCATCGCCGAGGTACCACAAGAAAAAATAGAAGAGTGCAAGGCTGAGCAAGGCCCACAGCAACAATGTGAGGACAAGGCTATTTGGAACTTATACACAGACGGAGCCTCAAACGAAGACGGCGCGGGTGCGGGGGTCAGGCTCGTCCACCCTGACGGAGCCGAGTTCACCTACGCAATCCGCCTAGAATTCAAAGCAACAAACAATGAGGCTGAGTACGAAGCTTTCCTTGCAGGCCTGCGCATCGCGCAAAAACTGGGCGCCAAGCACGTCTTCGCGCATGTAGACTCCATGTTGGTGGCGGGACAAATCACCGGGAAGTATGATGCCAAAGACCCATCCATGGCAACATACCTTCGCCACGCGAAGGAATTAATGGCTACTTTCTCAAGCTGCACCATCGACCACATCAGTCGCAGTCAAAATAAACCAGCTGACGCTCTAAGCAAAATGGCATCCACAAACTTTGGCCATTTAGCAAAAGAGGTCCGCGTGGAAGTGCTAGCCGAGCCTTCAGTACCACCTAAAGAGGTCCATGTAATTCAAGTAGGTATTGACAGCTGGATGACCCCCATCATCTCTTACCTCACTACAGGCACACTGCCAAGTCAGCGCGCAGAGGCAAGAAAAATACAACACAAAGCGCTACAGTACCAAATGCAAGACGGAGTGTTGTATCGAAAATCTTACTTGGGGCCATTGCTGAAGTGTGTCGATGGGACAGACGCAGACTACCTTATCAGGGAAATCCATGAGGGGATATGTGGTATACATGCGGGTCCGCGCATGGTGGTGGCAAAGATCATGAACGCCGGCTACTACTGGCCTGGCATGCATCTGGATGCGCTAGAAACCATTCGACGATGCGATTCTTGCCAACGCCACGCGCCGAACACCATGCGCCCCAAAAACGACTTAATACCAGTAACATCCGCATGGCCATTTCAAAAATGGGCCATCGACTTGGTAGGACCATTCCCCATGACAACAGGCAAGCGACGATACCTGATCGTTGCAATCGACTACTTCACGAAATGGATAGAAGCCAAGCCGTTAGCAGAGATCAACGCAAGCCAGGTAAAGAAATTCATTTGGGAGTTCCTCATTTGCCGTTTCGGCCTACCCATGGAAATTGTCACAGACAATGGAACACAATTCGCGGATCGGGGACTCCTAAAGTGGTACGCAGAGCTGCACATCAAGCCCATCTTTACATCAGTCGCACACCCACAGGGTAACGGCCAGGTTGAGCGCGCCAACAGGAGTATCGTCGAAGGCATCAAAGCGCGCCTAGGGACGAAGGGAAAAGCTTGGGCGGAGGAGTTACCGAGCGTGCTATGGGCTAATCGAACGCTAACAAAAACGAGCACCGGCGAAACCCCGTTCAGCCTCACCTATGGCTCCGAAGCAGTCATTCCGGCCGAAATAGGCTGCCCCTCTGCAAGAGTCCTGTCCGCGCGCCATACCGACAACGAAAAAGAGCTGCGCACCAACTTGGATTTACTGGAGGAGCGTCGAGACTTGGCAGCAATCAAAGAGGCCAACTACAAAAAGAAGTTGGAAAAGTACTACAACGCCAAGGTCAAACTGAACACCTTCAAAGTCGGCGACTTTGTCCTCCGAAACAACGAAGCCAGCGGAGTGCTTCCAGCAAGCAAGCTCACTCCCACCTGGGAGGGTCCATACCGCATCACCGAAGTGTTAGGGAAAGGAGCATATAAGCTATCAACATTAGAAGACAAGCTGATTCCACGCACGTGGAACGCAGCACAACTAAGAAAATGTTATATGTAATCACCGCGCGCTATGTAATGAAGGCTGTTTAGCCATTTAATATGACGATCGTTTTTCTTTCCCTAACCCAAACCTCTATTCCATTACCCATCACATCGTTACATATATTAACTTGCAATTTCTAAAACAGGCGCGCCATATGGCTAAGATATCGCGCGCCACTTAAACATTGTATGGCTAAGATACAATGTCTAAAATTAAAAAATTGCAAGATAACTTGCAAATTCCAAAACAGGCGCGCCATATGGCTAAGATATCGCGCGCCACTTAAACATTGTATGGCTAAGATACAATGTCTAAAATTAAAAAATTGCAAGATAACTTGCAAATTCCAAAACAGGCGCGCCATATGGCTAAGATATCGCGCGCCACTTAAACATTGTATGGCTAAGATACAATGTCTAAAATTAAAAAATTGCAAGATAACTTGCAAATTCCAAAACAGGCGCGCCATATGGCTAAGATATCGCGCGCCACTTAAACATTGTATGGCTAAGATACAATGTCTAAAATTAAAAAATTGCAAGATAACTTGCAAATTCCAAAACAGGCGCGCCATATGGCTAAGATATCGCGCGCCACTTAAACATTGTATGGCTAAGATACAATGTCTAAAATTAAAAAATTGCAAGATAACTTGCAAATTCCAAAACAGGCGCGCCATATGGCTAAGATATCGCGCGCCACTTAAACATTGTATGGCTAAGATACAATGTCTAAAATTAAAAAATTGCAAGATAACTTGCAAATTCCAAAACAGGCGCGCCATATGGCTAAGATATCGCGCGCCACTTAAACATTGTATGGCTAAGATACAATGTCTAAAACTAAAAAATTGCAACGACAAGCTGCAATCTCCTAAACAGGCGCGCCATACAGCTCAGATATCGCGCGCCACTAAA
Source organism: Ambrosia artemisiifolia (assembly GCA_032199755.1). Lineage (NCBI taxonomy): Eukaryota > Viridiplantae > Streptophyta > Magnoliopsida > Asterales > Asteraceae > Ambrosia > Ambrosia artemisiifolia. Next base: position 40,332,643 of record CM063512.1, read on the forward strand.
ACTTGTACGACTAAGCACAACGTTTCAAACCAAACAATCACAACGCTAAGTGGCAACTGCCTAGGGCCATACCTAAGGCGCAACATAGCCAAACCACAGCGTCAGCTGGTCAGCCTGCAACTAACATTGCACAACAGCAGAAAAAACACAAGGCATACAAATGACACAGCAAAACAATAAATGAAACCAAAATTTTCATTAACATCAAAAAGCTACAAACATGTTGTCCATTAAGTCATTACAAAACTATGAAAGAGCAAAACACACATTTGGCCTATGGCGCCCCGCCCCCCTCCGAAGCATCACTAAAGTCATCTTCTGAGCCAGACAGGTCCAACCTTTCACTTGGACCTGGCGCGTCGCCCTCCGCATGAGGACCAGCATCTGTCTTCTTCATAGCATACTTGCGCCTCGTGTGTGTCAGGCCCTGCTTCTCAAAAGACGACCGCAAAGTATGACACGTCGGTTGGTCCCGGTGGCTCACAACAAAGTCCACCAACTCAATGTTCAGCTTGTCGTACTCCGCCGTTTTCTTCTCGAACAAGGCGTCCAAGTCCTTGTTATATAAAGGGAACTGCTCCAAAGCCTTCCCATCTCTCGCATGCTGGAACCCCTCGAGGAACCCAGCCTTGCGCCCCACCAACTTGGCAGCAGCGTTCACAGCAGCAACCGCTTGGCGCGCCTCATCACAGTTCTTCACGTGATAAGCGACCTATAAAATGAACACAAGAGCCTGTTAAGCATCATAAAAAAGGAAAACAACAGGAAAATAAAGAATAAGAGCAAAAGACGAACCTCCGGGACACAACAAGTCATAAGCCATTCCCGGTCTTCATGCGCCAAGCGCGCCTCGTCACGAACATCTAACGCTTCCCCCTCAAGGTCAGCGTTCTGCTGCTCAAGTTTCAGGTTGGCCTCCTCTAAGCCTGCCACCTTGGTGTCCAACTCTGAAATCTTGGCATCCTTCTGCCTCAGCATCTCGCGAGCCTCAAGCAAGGCATCACGACGCTGATCCAACTTTTCATTAAGATCAAGGATCTTACGCGACGCCTCACCCCACAAGCGCTCAGCCTCCTGCTGCTTCTGCGCTGCAACCTCCAGAGTACGATTGGTTTTAGCACAGGCAGCTGTCCACTGCTGCTCTCGCTCAGACAAGTGCTTGTCGAGCTTATCCCGTTCCTCGCGATAAGTCACGGCATCCCACTTAGCGCGCTTCAACTCCTGCGCCAACCTATCACGCTCTGCGCATACCTCATTAAACATAGTGTCATACTCCTGACGCTCATGGGCCAAGAAACCCCACTGCCGGGCAATCTCAGCGGAAGTAGAGATCAGATTCGCCAGGCTCATCATGTTGTCCTCAAGAAGATCCTGATGAGGACGATTGGCCTGGTGCTCGCGCTCGGCGGGAGGCACAAGATTACCTAGCAGCTCCCGGCAGCTATTTACATCCACAAACCTGGCGCTGGTAGTCAATTGCCAGGAAGGGATGTAAATTTCATCAGGGTTTACATCCGCGCTCTTAAGGCTGGCCCCTGAAAAGCCAGCCTCAGATTCAGGGACTGGACGCTTCTCGTTGGAGTCATCGTCCATGATTTGCAAGCCCCTTGTATCGCCTTCACTAATGTCCGGCGGAGACACGCGATGGGTCTCCCCCTCCAAACCCATAGATGCCTCAGTGACCACTGGAGCAATAGGGACAGGGGGGTCATCCAGCTGCGCCGTCTGACGCGGGGGAGAGGGTTGAACCACCTCACGAACAGGAGACGGCGGCGGAGTCCTGGACGAAAGAGGCTGAACAGGAGGGGTAACAACTCGCTTATCTGGCGAGGGCACCCCTTGAGTCTCAGTCGGATTCACCGTAAAATCCTCATGCACAACAGCCTCGGTCACATGACTGGGCGCACCTTCACCCATCAAGTCAGCTGCAAGCGACACAAAACAAACAATAAGTCAAAAAAAAGGGGGAGAAATAAAGACAAACGCATAGCCATACGCGACATGACACTAAAGAACATACCTAACAAGCTGTCCTCGGCACTATGCACCAAGTCACCCAGCTTTTGTCTCTTTTCAGCGGGGGACAAAGAACCAGTAGAAGACTTACGAGACTTGCTCCGTCTCGAACGTTTCTTCTTCTGCGGAGTCTGCTGAGGCGCAGACTGATCCACTTCAGTCTCTACAGTTAACGGCGCCTGAACAATCACCCCCTCCGTAATGTCCTTCAGCGCAGCCGTTCCCTCATCCGTGAACGCATCTGAAAGTTCAACGTAGCTTCGTTCAATAGGGTTGTAATTTTGAAGATACCTGCTAACGACCTCATGGTCTAAAATAAAAGCAAAACCTTCACCTCGACTACCACCCCGCGCCACCCCAGTCCTTGGCTGCCTCACTAGACGAAGCACAAACTCTTCAGCCTCCGTCTCTTCCCCGCTGTCGTCCGCGTTGAAAGTCGGCAGCACCTCCCTCTCGCCTCCGCCTGCGGGCGACAAACGCGGAGAAGAGGATGCACCAGAGTCAGACGACTCATCACTTGAAATAACAATAAAAGGATAACCCGTCCGCATGAACATGTTCACCGGAGAGGGGTTATCAAAAAGGGAAGAAGGCTCACCTGTCTCAGTTATCTGCAAAGGCGCACTGACACTCTCCGGCGCCACAACCTCCAACTGTGGCCGCACGAGCGTGTCCCAGGCCTTCTCCAAAATGTAGAGCTCATTCTCAGCAAGCTCCCGAAAGATGAACCCCATGTTGTCACCACCCAACAATAAACTATACAGGCTCTCTACATCTGATAAAGAGAAAAAACGAGGTTTAGTAAAAGGCAAAGTTAACACGCCGCGCAATACAGACGGAAAGACATACCTTTCCCATCTTCAGTTAAGTGAGGGTTGCGCCCCTGAATATCGTACTTCAGGCTCATCCCTGCCATCACCAGCGCCGTCTCCGGAATCTCACACAAGTCCACTGGATGCGCCGTAAGGGTTTGGAACCAGTCCTGTTCTTTGTAATCAATCAGCACCGCCTTTGGCGCACCGTCATCCGCGTTCAGGCGACCCATAACCAGGGGAATAACACCCTCATTAATCCAGAAAAACTTGGGCTTCCAGTCGCGAAAGCTCTTCACTCCTGCCTTGGCACAGGGAGCCACCCCTGTGCGGGGACGGCAAGATAGCCAACTCTCCACAAAGCAGAGAGAATAAAAGACATAGAACATGTCAACCAAGGGCTCAATCTTCTGGGAGTGGCAGCAGAACTCGAAGAACATCAGTCGTGACATCAAACCAGGGTGAATCTGGTTAACATGGACCCCAACGGTCTGAATAAACGTCTTTAAGAAACGGGTTACCGGAACCCTAAAGTTGCAATCTCTAAAGTACGTGGCGTAAAGCCCAACCTTGCCCACTGGAGGCTCAAGTATGGTTTTATCTGGGGCAGGAGCCTCAACACCATAGCTAGAAGGAAACCCATATTCCTTCCTAAACTTTCGAAATTCCCCCTTCGCCCACACCGCCGTAACTTCGCCGGCGTGTGGCGGTCCCTTCTTAGAACCGTCATCCTTCCTCTTAGACCCACCACGTTTCTTTTTTGGGACCTGAACAACGTTCTCCATAACGAAAGTTTGAAGGTTTTCAAGAAAAGAAATTCAACTATTGAAAGAGGCAGAGAGAGAGAGTTTTCTTTTTGGCTAAGTTCGAAATGGAAGTGTAAGAATGGAAGGAAGAAAAAACAACCTTTTATATGCAGGTCACGTGCCTTCAGGACGGTTACAAATCGTGTTGCACGACCTACCAATAAGAAAATGCCACGTCAGGAGAGAGAAGGGCAAGGAGCACGCGAAACGACAGGTTGGACCCACCACTCTCTGCAATAGTACAACCGTCAGAGACTTTTCGGCTACCAACCTGTCCCATCCGCCTCGCGCCCTGACACATCTGATGTGTGCATTAATTACTGACGTGCGCAGGAATCCCACTTGGAATATCACCGCGCAGCGCGCAGACAAACTTAAACGAATAAAATAAATAATAACAAACACACAAATTTTCTTTTTCTCTTTTCTTTCCTTTTAGTGCAGCGCCCTGCATGCAACGCATACAGCACACTACACTGGGGGGACTTGAAGAGATATGAGACCGCGCAAGCGCACGGGCCCACATCTCAACATATGCCAGCACAGCAGGCCTACGTGGGCTTCTAGAAAGCGGCGCGGGATACCTCGTAGCATGACAGCTAATAACCGACAAGAAAGGGACGTCCAGCCAATAAGAGACGTCCATTTCCTGCTCCACGATCGCCTGCAGGTACGAGGTACAGAATAGTACAAGAAAGGACAGACAAAGACACGTGGACCAATAGCGAAGGAACAGCGCAACGAATGACAACGGCCTAATCGTACAGCCAGCTGTCATTCCCTCCTCGACCAATCACAGAAGACCTCAGGTGGCCTATAAATACCCCATGAGGTCAGACGAAAAAAAGGATGAACAATCAGAGAAGGAGAGAACCATAGTTACGAGAATTAGATTATAGTTGAAGCGCTGTAACAGTAGCTATTTGAGTCTTGTAATAGTCATTGAATCATTAATAAGAATCCTGTCTTTACTTGTGCTACTATCCTAGTATACTGTTATATTGGTGTTTCTTCACTACACAACTCTGATGGATATATCAGTTAATAAGTCGATGTTAAGCAACTGTCTTTCAAGAACATGTTAAAACATTGTTGTGAATATGAATATAAGGACTAAAAGCAGTTGAAACAAGTCAATGTTAAGTAGTGCAATTAATTTTTCTTGTTAAACTCTCTATCACTGCTCATTTTCAACAACATTGTTTTTATTATTTCTAAGTACTGATTATTCGATCATTTCGATAAAAAAAAACATTACTAAAATTTTATTTGGCTTTGAGTTATTGGTTGATTAAAACATTACGAAGTTACAGTACTAGGTATTGCTTATTGCCATGGGTGACTGATTTAAAGTGTTTGTAGGCAAAAGTGATTAAATAAAAGATAATACAGAGGAAAAAGAGGTAACCTGGTACAACCCAGGCCGCTTATATTTCTTTGTGTCATTTTAACACATACATGCTATGATTAGCCATTGATTTAATTTTTTTTTACCTTTACCTATTCAAAAATTTAAGTGACACGTATTTTGATTTTCCCTGCTAATTTTGTTATCTCACTTCTTTAAAAAAACCTAAACACAAATCTTTATCTAGTTTTTTTTAATATAATATAGATAGATTGAACTACAAAATAATATAACTATTTTTAATATCTCTGATAAATTTTAGAGAATAAAAATTGGTTATAAATCAAATGTATTCATTAAAAAATGTTATGTTACCAATAAGAGTAGTCTAATTCTACATCACCTAAATACCCACAACACGCTCTAAGTTGTCACTACTTGGTTGAAGGAAATTCACAAATTTCATTAGCCAAAAGGCATCTTGGCTGGTATCACTAATTATCACAAGTGAACATTAAACGGATCGATCCAAAAGATAACACAAACATGCAGAGGCGGAGCCAGGATTTCAAAATAAGAGGGTCTTAGATTATCTAAACTAGTACTCATTAAAAAAAATCGAACAACATAATAAACTATTATTACTAGTGGAGAGTGGAGTGAGCCTTAAGGGAGGCTTGATACAAAAAAAAAAAAGAAAAAAAGAAGGATATAATAGAGAGTGGAGTGGGCCTTAAGGGAGGCTTGATACAAAAAAAGAAAAAAGAAAAAAAGAAGGATATAATAGAGAGTGGAGTGGGCCTTAAGGGGAGCTTAATACAAAAAAAAAAAGGATATAGTGAAGAGTGAAGTGAACCTTAAGGGGGGCTTAGTACAATTTTATTGAATATGGACCATAAAAACTTAATTAAATTAGGCCATTGGGGGAGGCTGGACACCCCTTGGTCCCTCCCCTCCCTCCGCCACTGCAAACATGACCTGTCCAACACGGACACAAAGTAAATAAGTTAAACCCACCAACTCGCAGTCTTTTTTGTTAAGAAATAAAATTATAGATTTAAATAGTCCTCAAGGGTTTTCCCTAGTTACACCTTTCAGGTCGAAGTTCAAAAGGCTGCATGTCTTAGTTATAAGGTTTTTATTTTGTAACAAGTTTGGATTCTTAACTTCTTAATAAAAAAGTTTCTTAAGCTGGGTTGCAACTTTTTACCTTTTTACCAAACTACAACGTTTTATCTAATCACAATACCTATGGGATGACGCCGTTTCGGATGTGGGGTAGGGGCAAAGGAGAACCTTGTTTGACAGACTCCAATCATCTCACGATCGAAGTACATACAAGCATTATGGCCATAAACCAAGTTGGCACGACTCAGGTCTGTGTTAGCTTGTTCAGTTTAAAGGTCACTTGTACGGTTTGTTAGTCCAGCTGCGTTTTAGAATAAAATTGATAATAACATATGTTTCATACTTGGAACATATTTGCGTTGATTATGTTATCGGTGCACATACTTAATAAATTGGCCAAGTATGTAAAAGTTAACTACGTGTTGGTTAGCTTGAACAAGTTTCGCTCAGTCTGATTTTGGAATCGTTGGCATGGACGTCAAGTAAAGGTGCCAACTTTATGTAAGTTGATAGCGAGCGTGTCAATTTTATATATTGACGTTAGTGATTAGACAAATATCACTTATAAGTTAGTAGTTGATCTCCCAAAAAGTTTCTTATAACAGTATGAGAGTCTGCTAAACCACCCATTCTGCAAACTCAATGTACGCTAACTCTACTCTTATTCTGCAGACTGCAATCAACACCGCCAGGCACTATCGACGATATTAAGATGAGTGAAAGTTATATGAGTGTGAAACGTCTGAGAAAAAGGAAAAGATCAATGCATTCAAGCGGGTAATTCAAGCGTTTTGACTAAAGTAGAGTTTATGGTCGCAAAGGCTATGCAGAAGTCGAGCCCTATTACACGATTTGAAAAGAATCTATATCTTTTTACCTTGTATAGCTTAAGATTCTGACATAATAGAACAGGATTGCTTCACTTGTAGAGATTCTCCATTGTGGTTTTCAGTCGCTGAACATCTGCCCCAACTATTTCCGACACTTTTTTTCCTCCTACAAAGAAGTGGAGGGTTGGCTGCATATACAACACGCCAATCGTTATTTCCTACAGTATACATATTTATCTGTTTTTTGATTGATATATAAATTACTCGACCTAATTGTACTATATATACTCGTGAGATTTTTCCGTAACAATGTCATGAATAATTATAAAATTAAACAAAAGTTGCTTACCACAGCAGAAATATCTAACTTTTCCAATGCACCCCTCAGGCCTTCCTGCAAACGGGACACAAATAAACATATAAGAAAATTTCATAACAATATATTTAGCCATTTAGGCAGGAAGCGTCATTGTTCAAAGATGAAAGAAAAGATGATCTACAATTGAGAAACCTTTTAAGTACTTATGTTCCCTAAAAAAACTAGTGTCCCTTTGTCTCACCGTAAACCCACTCCGATAAGAAAACCACGTGCACCTTGAGCAAACTTGGACTGATGAATAAAACGAGACCTTATATAACTACTTAAGTAGGTGATTCAAGTTTCATAGACAGTGTATTTACAACCATCAAAACATATTATATTTTGGAACTTCTATAAGTATAATTCGTCTTAAATTCTTTATCAACTAACCCTACATGGGTTTTTAAACCAGTTGCCATCTCTACATACAGCCGCTAAATGATCATTAAATCACCTCTCGTGATGCTTTTTCAGCATGCGAAAATCTGTTGGTGCAGTTGGCTCGCAAATACTTCGTTTTGCCTCAATTTAAACTTCATAAATAATTAATATATTAAACATAATGAGTTACAAAAACTATAACAAGAACAGTCATGCGATTGGTTTTGATTTTTTGAATAACGAAAGTTAGAAGGCTGCAAATACTTGGGAATTGGGATATGTTATGGGCGTCTCTTAATCCGTTCCATCGTTGTTAATAGCGAATAGCGTAAGACAGCGACAAGCTACCTATATGCTACGTAGCAACAACGATGATATACAAGTGCTATTTTATGTTTAGCAATACACTAGAAGAAAATTTTAGAAATATTTTGTGTGTATTTTATCAGTACTTTATCAAAATACGCTGTTTTCATATGTATATTTAATAAAAACAAAAATCCTGCTATTTTATAGCATAGTTTATCGCTATTTATATTCAAACAAAAAAAAACATATAATCCTGCTATTTTCACGCAATGGAGGCACCAAAATCAGCTTGCGACCTATTGACACATCTCCACGCTTAACGCTATAGCGAGTACTATGCTCGCTATTAACAACACTGATCCGTGCAGACCACTTTTTGTAGCCAACTTATTTTTTAACTTTAATCGTTTCATCCTGCTAGCAATAATGTATAACCCAAATCAACCCATTTTCACACGTGTGGGTTTAAACTTTAAATGGCCCCTCAAGTTAAATACAAAGTAACATAACTTTCACAAATTTTAAAGTTTAAACCCAAATTGACCCATAATACGTTTATACTTCCTTTAAGCATGCAAACATGAATCATGATGAGGAGAGAATGCACCCTCATAATCTCTAACTATCTTACACAGTTACACCACAACACAATAATAACACCTACAAGCATGAAGCACGCTTACTTGATCAACATCAATCTTATAGGTGGTGACATTAGTGTATTTCTCAGTCAGCTCCCCAATAAGTGGAGCTATAAACCTACCTGCGCAAGAAGAAATAAACACATGTTACATCTGGTAAAAATATGAATTATTAGGAAACAAGCATTCAGAACATATAAAATTCAACACTATATAGAAAATAGATAAATAGGCGAATTAGATATTCTCACATGGACCACACCAAACGGCAGTAAAGTAGAAGACTGCTGGCAAGGATTCATCTGGATGGCATTTTGGACATATGTGAGGATATGCATGAGTCAGGTAACATATAAGTAAATACTATTGATTGGAAAATTAGATGGATGCACATTTATTTACCTTGCACCTTGCGAAGTACACTATTAAATTGATCTTCTGATTCGACCGTCACCACTCTAGATTGACCTGTCATAATCGTTCTTTTAGTACATGTGCAAAAGCTAGTAATTTAAATTCAAGAAAATGCATGCACACTATGAGAACATATTAATCACAATAGCCTGTATGGCTGTATTTCATCACCAAGAACATGTTAGCATGGATGTTATTAGCCATGCTATAAACACACTGTCTGCATACTAAATAAAGGGTGACAACCTTGACCCTTTTATTAGATTATGGCATGCATTAAATCAAATTAACATCTTGATGATAACCGTTCTTTCTAAACTTTATATGTAAGTGCCATCTCCATTAGGTTAATTGCATCACTTACTCAATAACTCACTTGTAAGCCTTACCCTACAGCAAAGTTTAAAAGAACGGAAACGAGCCTCGAGGCGTTTTCCCTTCGCCTCATGAGGCGTAAGCCTCGAGGCGAACCGAGGCGTAGGCTCGAGGCGCAGTCAAAAAATAAATATAAAAATTATGTGTCTGTAAAAAATAAAATACTTTACCTAGAAAAGTCTAAAACAGCAAAAACACACATCAAAAATAAAATAATTGACCCAAAAGTCTAAAACACCAAAAAAGCACATCAAAAACACCCTAAACCACCCGAGGCGCACATGAGGCACACATTTTCTTAGCGCCTCAGCCCTTAGAGGCGTATGTACAATCTAAACCCCATGAGGCGCGCCCCAGACTCGTTTTCTTAGAGTTTTGCCTCGAGGCACACCTTGAGGCGTACGCCTCACCCGTTTTTTTAAACCATGCCCTACAGCATAACAAAATGAGATTGAAAAAGAACCTTACAACATTTGTTAAAAAATGTTATCAGAGTCTTCTGTAAAATATCATACAGAGCGTTTTCACAATGTGCATTAAGTTGATAAATTCCATAAGTAACGTCATAACACCAAACGTGGCCATTTCAATCATAACTTCACAATGATCAAAACGTGATAGTTGTCACACAAGTATTAGACAAATAGCAAGCGATAGTGATACTGGAAATTAGCTACACGTGTCATAACAACTCACAGATGAAAAGTTCACATGGAAAGAGAACCGTACACATATAACCATGTAAATTCAAGAACTCCTCTCATGCTCAATGGGTAGATAAACAATATACAAAAGTCAATACCTTATACCTACAGCTCCTATTTATAAGTTAATTTTTTTACAAATGTAACTCACACGCCCTCTAAACATTCTCCTAAATGTACACTTGAACACAGTTGTAAAAATCGGAAAAAACCGCCAACTAGTCGGTAGTCAGCTGACTAATCTTAAGCTAGTCAGGGCATTAGTCACTAACCGATCCAAATCGGTCAAAATCGGACCATAATCCAAAACCAGCAAAAAATGCGAAATGTAAAAGTTTCAAACATTCAAACAGATAACTACAATTAACCCTTTCACAATAAGTGACTCTCCAAAACTAAATATCTGCAACCTAAATAATAACAATAATAAATGAATATGTTTAAAACCCTAACTCAACTTACACACACACACACACACATCACAAACATAACAATCTCCTATTAATAAATATTAACAAATAAGATAAGATAATAAAGTGGACCTGATGAGGATGAAGAGCAGTGGTTCCTGGTTGAAGGATGGTGACCAGATTGAAACTTAGAGATTGTAACAGACCATGAGGGTTTGGTGACAGAAGAGTAGGAAGAGTAAGGGATTGTTGCTGGATTAGTGGATAAAGTTGATGTAATTTCACCTACAGATGAGTATAAAGATCCACAGTAAACTCCATTGCGTAGCAGACGACGAACAGCGAACAGTCCCCTCATTTCTCTGTGTGTGTGGATTATGGAATCAAATTAATTTGGTAGTGAATGATGGAGGTTTGGGGGGTGAAAGTGTATATTATATAGTTATGGTGAATTAACCTCCAAGACATCTTAACCTACAAACTTCTTTTTAAACCAACTAATCAAACCCGAGCACTATTGGGGCATCCATCAGAAAAGTGAGTACTCTGGGAGTAATCCGAGTTGCCAAACACCAATTTTGAGAAAAACCCGATAACGCACTTGTCCATAGGCGTGACGGTGAAAATACCAGTAAAATCCTTCTGGCTCAAGAAACGAACCGGGGATTCTCCGGATCTTCTATCATTGTCCACCATGCCTCTACCGCTGCCCTGCAACGATATTGGACTTAACCTATAAACTAATTTCTATAGAGAAGGTGAGGACCCGTATGATATTGACCGTTTTATTTTTAATATCCAGGAAAGTTCCAAAGTGGTTGAGGTTAATGAGGTGTCTCCTGAAGAATATGTTACACCCGATCTTAATGTAGTTACGACGATTGGGGAGATTAGTGCTAATCTGGGAGGTGAGGATGTCGGTATAGAGGTAGATGAGACGGTTGCTTTAGGAATAAACCTGGGTGCGTCTAATATTGATATGTACGAGGCGGACATTGTGAAAATGGTTGGTGAAGAAGGTTTTCAATCCGGTTACCAATGAATTGTATGTCTTGGAATATTAGAGGGTTGGGTTCAGTGGGTAAGAGTTCTTGGGTGCGAAAGCTTAAGGTGGCAAACGAGGTGGGTTTCGTTATGATTTAGGAGGCTCAATTTCAGTCACTTGAAGGTGTGGATATGAGTAGATTCTGGGGTCTGGTGAGTTTGAATTTCAGTTTGTTGATGCGTTGGGTAGGTCTGGAGGTTTGATCTCTCTTTGGGATCCGAAAGTGTTTGTTAAAACTTCAGCGTTTAAAAGCAGATCGATATTGGTGATTTCGGGGTACTTGAAACAAGACGGTCAGAAGATATCATTTATAAATGTGTACTGCCCGCAAAAACTGGTTGATAAAAGGGTGGTTTGGGAGGAAATTAGGTCGTTCGATATGGTGGATAACGGGTTATGGGTTGTGGCGGGTGATTTTAATAGTGTCAGAGATCGTGTGGAACGTAGAAATTCTAAGTTCCTTGTTGCGGATTCGAAAGAGTTTAACGATTTTGTGGAAGATGCTGGTTTGTTCGAGTATTCTTTAAGAGGTCGTAAGTTCACGTATCTCGCGGGGAATAAACTTAGTCGTATTGATCGGTTTTTTGTTTGTTGGGATTTTTATAACAAGTGTCTAATGCAGAGTATAGAGTTCTGGATCGGGTTGAGTCTGACCATTGTCCATTGCTTTTAAAAATTGAGACGCGGAACTTTGGTCCCAAGCCGTTCAGGTTTTACAACTCTTGGCTGAATAGAGAAGGCTTAAATAACGTGGTTGAGGAGGTCATGTCATCTAATTACTTGGGTGATTCGGCTAATGTAAGGCTTCTGTCGAAATTTAAGACCCTTAGAATGAAGATTAAGGAATGGATTTTACAACAGAAAGATGTGGAACTTGAGGAACATAGTGGCCTTAAGGTGGACATTGGTGATCTAGAATTAATTATGGAAGATCGCGACCTAACTGAAGATGAGAGATGGGTTTATGAAGAAGCCTCTAAACGATTGAAAGAGTTGGAAGCTTATAAGGTGCGGGATTTAAAACAAAAAGCTAGAGTCAAGTGGGCGAAAGAGGGTGATGAAAATTCTCGTTTTTTCCATGATGTTATTATAGCGCGAAGAGGATCTAATTCGATTCCTGGATTGTTTGTTAATGGGGATTGGGTGACAAAGCCAAAAGATATTAAAAAGGAGGTGCATAGGTTCTTTAAAGACAAGTTTGTGGAAGATATCAAAGACCGTCCCGATCTTAGAGTATATGGTTTAAAGACTTTGGCTCCGGATGTCGCGGATAGTATTGTGGCTCCGTTTCTTGAGCAAGAGATTAAAGATGATGTTTTTGAATGCGGGAGTGATAAAGCGCCGGGGCCCGATGGGTTTAACTTTCGTTTTATTAAAAAAATTTGGTCTTTGTTTTCAGATGATTTTGTAGAAATATTCAAAGACTTTGCTGAGATGGGGATTATAAATCGAGGTGTGGGGTCTTCGTTTATCACTTTGGTACCAAAAGTGAAGGACCCGGTGGATTTTGGGGAGTATCGTCCGATTAACTTGATTGGCGTTGTTAGCAAAGTTATTTCTAAAGTTCTGGCTAACCGGTTGAAAAAGGTGATTGATAGTTTGATATCTGAGTCTCAATCGGCGTTCATAACGGGGAGAAATATTCTAGACGGGCCTCTCATAATTAGTGAAGTCCTCTCTTGGTCTAAAAGAACCGAGAATGAGTTGTTCATGTTCAAGATTGATTTTGCTAAAGTGTACGACAATGTTAATTGGGGTTTTCTGTTATCGGTTATGAGACAGATGAACTTTCCTGTGATTTGGTGTAATTGGATAAAAGGCGTTTTGGAGTCTGCGAGATCGTCGGTTTTGGTCAATGGTTCTCCTACTTTTGAATTCTCCTGTGAGAAGGGTATGAGACAAGGGGACCCTATATCTCCTTTCTTGTTTATTATTGTCATGGAGGCGCTTGCGGGTTTGTTGAAGAAGGCGTGTTTCATTTATGCTCGGGCCTTCGGATCAATATTCAGAAATCTATTTTGTTTGGGGTGGGAAAGAGTATGGAAGTAGTTAGTGAAAAGGCGAGGATGATGGGTTGTAGTTCAGGAGAGACGCCATTTTCTTATCTTGGAATTCGAGTTGGTGCTAATATGAGTAGAATTAATAATTGGGATCCGGTGGTTAAGGCGTTCAAACCTCGGTTATCTAGGTGGAAGTCGAAGGTCCTTTCTATTGGAGGTCGATTGACGTTAATAAAAGCGGTGTTGGAAAGCTTGCCTTCTTATTATTTTTCTTTATATAAGGCGCCGGTTGGGGTTATTAATAGCCTGGAAGCTTTGATAAAGAAATTCTTGTGGGGCGGCGACTTGGACAATAATAAAATTCATTGGGTAGCTTGGGAAAAAGTTGCTACACCAAAGAATCGAGGTGGGTTGGGGTTAAGTAAACTTGGAAATAGTAACAATGCTTTTTTGTATAAATGGCTCTGGCGTTATCGAAAAGAAGGTAGCGCTATGTGGAGGAGAGTTATCGATGCCATTCATGGATCTACGAGGAGATGGGAGATATACCCGGTTAGAGCTAGATTCTCGGGTACGTGGTGGAAACTTGTTACTAGTTGTTGCCGCTTAAAAGTTGGTGATTTGTATGGGTCAAATTTAATTAGGGGTCAACTTGGTAATGGTTTGGACATTAAGTTTTGGATAGACCCGTGGATTACTCGAACCCCATTGAAATTGGTGTTTCCTGCATTATTTCGGTTAGAGCAAGACAAGTGGTGTGTGGTTGCAGACAGGATCGGAAATAATAATATGTTTGGAGCGATTACTTGGAGATGGACAAGATATCCTTCCATGGACCAAGAAGTTAGAGAATTACTTGATTGCCATCGTTTGATTGCAGGCTTACGTTTGGGTATGGATTTGGATAAATGGGCTTGGGATATTGATGGGCCAGTTGATTTTAATGTCCAGGAGGTAAACTAATTTCTATAGAGAAGGTGAGGACCCGTATGATATTGACCGTTTTATTTTTAATATCCAGGAAAGTTCCAAAGTGGTTGAGGTTAATGAGGTGTCTCCTGAAGAATATGTTACACCCGATCTTAATGTAGTTACGACGATTGGGGAGATTAGTGCTAATCTGGGAGGTGAGGATGTCGGTATAGAGGTAGATGAGACGGTTGCTTTAGGAATAAACCTGGGTGCGTCTAATATTGATATGTACGAGGCGGACATTGTGAAAATGGTTGGTGAAGAAGGTTTTCAATCCGGTTACCAATGAATTGTATGTCTTGGAATATTAGAGGGTTGGGTTCAGTGGGTAAGAGTTCTTGGGTGCGAAAGCTTAAGGTGGCAAACGAGGTGGGTTTCGTTATGATTTAGGAGGCTCAATTTCAGTCACTTGAAGGTGTGGATATGAGTAGATTCTGGGGTCTGGTGAGTTTGAATTTCAGTTTGTTGATGCGTTGGGTAGGTCTGGAGGTTTGATCTCTCTTTGGGATCCGAAAGTGTTTGTTAAAACTTCAGTGTTTAAAAGCAGATCGATATTGGTGATTTCGGGGTACTTGAAACAAGACGGTCAGAAGATATCATTTATAAATGTGTACTGCCCGCAAAAACTGGTTGATAAAAGGGTGGTTTGGGAGGAAATTAGGTCGTTCGATATGGTGGATAACGGGTTATGGGTTGTGGCGGGTGATTTTAATAGTGTCAGAGATCGTGTGGAACGTAGAAATTCTAAGTTCCTTGTTGCGGATTCGAAAGAGTTTAACGATTTTGTGGAAGATGCTGGTTTGTTCGAGTATTCTTTAAGAGGTCGTAAGTTCACGTATCTCGCGGGGAATAAACTTAGTCGTATTGATCGGTTTTTTGTTTGTTGGGATTTTTATAACAAGTGTCTAATGCAGAGTATAGAGTTCTGGATCGGGTTGAGTCTGACCATTGTCCATTGCTTTTAAAAATTGAGACGCGGAACTTTGGTCCCAAGCCGTTCAGGTTTTACAACTCTTGGCTGAATAGAGAAGGCTTAAATAACGTGGTTGAGGAGGTCATGTCATCTAATTACTTGGGTGATTCGGCTAATGTAAGGCTTCTGTCGAAATTTAAGACCCTTAGAATGAAGATTAAGGAATGGATTTTACAACAGAAAGATGTGGAACTTGAGGAACATAGTGGCCTTAAGGTGGACATTGGTGATCTAGAATTAATTATGGAAGATCGCGACCTAACTGAAGATGAGAGATGGGTTTATGAAGAAGCCTCTAAACGATTGAAAGAGTTGGAAGCTTATAAGGTGCGGGATTTAAAACAAAAAGCTAGAGTCAAGTGGGCGAAAGAGGGTGATGAAAATTCTCGTTTTTTCCATGATGTTATTATAGCGCGAAGAGGATCTAATTCGATTCCTGGATTGTTTGTTAATGGGGATTGGGTGACAAAGCCAAAAGATATTAAAAAGGAGGTGCATAGGTTCTTTAAAGACAAGTTTGTGGAAGATATCAAAGACCGTCCCGATCTTAGAGTATATGGTTTAAAGACTTTGGCTCCGGATGTCGCGGATAGTATTGTGGCTCCGTTTCTTGAGCAAGAGATTAAAGATGATGTTTTTGAATGCGGGAGTGATAAAGCGCCGGGGCCCGATGGGTTTAACTTTCGTTTTATTAAAAAAATTTGGTCTTTGTTTTCAGATGATTTTGTAGAAATATTCAAAGACTTTGCTGAGATGGGGATTATAAATCGAGGTGTGGGGTCTTCGTTTATCACTTTGGTACCAAAAGTGAAGGACCCGGTGGATTTTGGGGAGTATCGTCCGATTAACTTGATTGGCGTTGTTAGCAAAGTTATTTCTAAAGTTCTGGCTAACCGGTTGAAAAAGGTGATTGATAGTTTGATATCTGAGTCTCAATCGGCGTTCATAACGGGGAGAAATATTCTAGACGGGCCTCTCATAATTAGTGAAGTCCTCTCTTGGTCTAAAAGAACCGAGAATGAGTTGTTCATGTTCAAGATTGATTTTGCTAAAGTGTACGACAATGTTAATTGGGGTTTTCTGTTATCGGTTATGAGACAGATGAACTTTCCTGTGATTTGGTGTAATTGGATAAAAGGCGTTTTGGAGTCTGCGAGATCGTCGGTTTTGGTCAATGGTTCTCCTACTTTTGAATTCTCCTGTGAGAAGGGTATGAGACAAGGGGACCCTATATCTCCTTTCTTGTTTATTATTGTCATGGAGGCGCTTGCGGGTTTGTTGAAGAAGGCGTGTTTCATTTATGCTCGGGCCTTCGGATCAATATTCAGAAATCTATTTTGTTTGGGGTGGGAAAGAGTATGGAAGTAGTTAGTGAAAAGGCGAGGATGATGGGTTGTAGTTCAGGAGAGACGCCATTTTCTTATCTTGGAATTCGAGTTGGTGCTAATATGAGTAGAATTAATAATTGGGATCCGGTGGTTAAGGCGTTCAAACCTCGGTTATCTAGGTGGAAGTCGAAGGTCCTTTCTATTGGAGGTCGATTGACGTTAATAAAAGCGGTGTTGGAAAGCTTGCCTTCTTATTATTTTTCTTTATATAAGGCGCCGGTTGGGGTTATTAATAGCCTGGAAGCTTTGATAAAGAAATTCTTGTGGGGCGGCGACTTGGACAATAATAAAATTCATTGGGTAGCTTGGGAAAAAGTTGCTACACCAAAGAATCGAGGTGGGTTGGGGTTAAGTAAACTTGGAAATAGTAACAATGCTTTTTTGTATAAATGGCTCTGGCGTTATCGAAAAGAAGGTAGCGCTATGTGGAGGAGAGTTATCGATGCCATTCATGGATCTACGAGGAGATGGGAGATATACCCGGTTAGAGCTAGATTCTCGGGTACGTGGTGGAAACTTGTTACTAGTTGTTGCCGCTTAAAAGTTGGTGATTTGTATGGGTCAAATTTAATTAGGGGTCAACTTGGTAATGGTTTGGACATTAAGTTTTGGATAGACCCGTGGATTACTCGAACCCCATTGAAATTGGTGTTTCCTGCATTATTTCGGTTAGAGCAAGACAAGTGGTGTGTGGTTGCAGACAGGATCGGAAATAATAATATGTTTGGAGCGATTACTTGGAGATGGACAAGATATCCTTCCATGGACCAAGAAGTTAGAGAATTACTTGATTGCCATCGTTTGATTGCAGGCTTACGTTTGGGTATGGATTTGGATAAATGGGCTTGGGATATTGATGGGCCAGTTGATTTTAATGTCCAGGAGGTAAACTAATTTCTATAGAGAAGGTGAGGACCCGTATGATATTGACCGTTTTATTTTTAATATCCAGGAAAGTTCCAAAGTGGTTGAGGTTAATGAGGTGTCTCCTGAAGAATATGTTACACCCGATCTTAATGTAGTTACGACGATTGGGGAGATTAGTGCTAATCTGGGAGGTGAGGATGTCGGTATAGAGGTAGATGAGACGGTTGCTTTAGGAATAAACCTGGGTGCGTCTAATATTGATATGTACGAGGCGGACATTGTGAAAATGGTTGGTGAAGAAGGTTTTCAATCCGGTTACCAATGAATTGTATGTCTTGGAATATTAGAGGGTTGGGTTCAGTGGGTAAGAGTTCTTGGGTGCGAAAGCTTAAGGTGGCAAACGAGGTGGGTTTCGTTATGATTTAGGAGGCTCAATTTCAGTCACTTGAAGGTGTGGATATGAGTAGATTCTGGGGTCTGGTGAGTTTGAATTTCAGTTTGTTGATGCGTTGGGTAGGTCTGGAGGTTTGATCTCTCTTTGGGATCCGAAAGTGTTTGTTAAAACTTCAGTGTTTAAAAGCAGATCGATATTGGTGATTTCGGGGTACTTGAAACAAGACGGTCAGAAGATATCATTTATAAATGTGTACTGCCCGCAAAAACTGGTTGATAAAAGGGTGGTTTGGGAGGAAATTAGGTCGTTCGATATGGTGGATAACGGGTTATGGGTTGTGGCGGGTGATTTTAATAGTGTCAGAGATCGTGTGGAACGTAGAAATTCTAAGTTCCTTGTTGCGGATTCGAAAGAGTTTAACGATTTTGTGGAAGATGCTGGTTTGTTCGAGTATTCTTTAAGAGGTCGTAAGTTCACGTATCTCGCGGGGAATAAACTTAGTCGTATTGATCGGTTTTTTGTTTGTTGGGATTTTTATAACAAGTGTCTAATGCAGAGTATAGAGTTCTGGATCGGGTTGAGTCTGACCATTGTCCATTGCTTTTAAAAATTGAGACGCGGAACTTTGGTCCCAAGCCGTTCAGGTTTTACAACTCTTGGCTGAATAGAGAAGGCTTAAATAACGTGGTTGAGGAGGTCATGTCATCTAATTACTTGGGTGATTCGGCTAATGTAAGGCTTCTGTCGAAATTTAAGACCCTTAGAATGAAGATTAAGGAATGGATTTTACAACAGAAAGATGTGGAACTTGAGGAACATAGTGGCCTTAAGGTGGACATTGGTGATCTAGAATTAATTATGGAAGATCGCGACCTAACTGAAGATGAGAGATGGGTTTATGAAGAAGCCTCTAAACGATTGAAAGAGTTGGAAGCTTATAAGGTGCGGGATTTAAAACAAAAAGCTAGAGTCAAGTGGGCGAAAGAGGGTGATGAAAATTCTCGTTTTTTCCATGATGTTATTATAGCGCGAAGAGGATCTAATTCGATTCCTGGATTGTTTGTTAATGGGGATTGGGTGACAAAGCCAAAAGATATTAAAAAGGAGGTGCATAGGTTCTTTAAAGACAAGTTTGTGGAAGATATCAAAGACCGTCCCGATCTTAGAGTATATGGTTTAAAGACTTTGGCTCCGGATGTCGCGGATAGTATTGTGGCTCCGTTTCTTGAGCAAGAGATTAAAGATGATGTTTTTGAATGCGGGAGTGATAAAGCGCCGGGGCCCGATGGGTTTAACTTTCGTTTTATTAAAAAAATTTGGTCTTTGTTTTCAGATGATTTTGTAGAAATATTCAAAGACTTTGCTGAGATGGGGATTATAAATCGAGGTGTGGGGTCTTCGTTTATCACTTTGGTACCAAAAGTGAAGGACCCGGTGGATTTTGGGGAGTATCGTCCGATTAACTTGATTGGCGTTGTTAGCAAAGTTATTTCTAAAGTTCTGGCTAACCGGTTGAAAAAGGTGATTGATAGTTTGATATCTGAGTCTCAATCGGCGTTCATAACGGGGAGAAATATTCTAGACGGGCCTCTCATAATTAGTGAAGTCCTCTCTTGGTCTAAAAGAACCGAGAATGAGTTGTTCATGTTCAAGATTGATTTTGCTAAAGTGTACGACAATGTTAATTGGGGTTTTCTGTTATCGGTTATGAGACAGATGAACTTTCCTGTGATTTGGTGTAATTGGATAAAAGGCGTTTTGGAGTCTGCGAGATCGTCGGTTTTGGTCAATGGTTCTCCTACTTTTGAATTCTCCTGTGAGAAGGGTATGAGACAAGGGGACCCTATATCTCCTTTCTTGTTTATTATTGTCATGGAGGCGCTTGCGGGTTTGTTGAAGAAGGCGTGTGATATGGGGTCTTTCACTGGCATTCGGTTTCCAAATAGTGATATTGTTCTTTCTCATCTTCTCTATGCAGACGACGCGATGATTATGGGAGAGTGGACGGGTCGTAATTTCATTACTCTTAGACGATTGCTTAGAGTGTTTCATTTATGCTCGGGCCTTCGGATCAATATTCAGAAATCTATTTTGTTTGGGGTGGGAAAGAGTATGGAAGTAGTTAGTGAAAAGGCGAGGATGATGGGTTGTAGTTCAGGAGAGACGCCATTTTCTTATCTTGGAATTCGAGTTGGTGCTAATATGAGTAGAATTAATAATTGGGATCCGGTGGTTAAGGCGTTCAAACCTCGGTTATCTAGGTGGAAGTCGAAGGTCCTTTCTATTGGAGGTCGATTGACGTTAATAAAAGCGGTGTTGGAAAGCTTGCCTTCTTATTATTTTTCTTTATATAAGGCGCCGGTTGGGGTTATTAATAGCCTGGAAGCTTTGATAAAGAAATTCTTGTGGGGCGGCGACTTGGACAATAATAAAATTCATTGGGTAGCTTGGGAAAAAGTTGCTACACCAAAGAATCGAGGTGGGTTGGGGTTAAGTAAACTTGGAAATAGTAACAATGCTTTTTTGTATAAATGGCTCTGGCGTTATCGAAAAGAAGGTAGCGCTATGTGGAGGAGAGTTATCGATGCCATTCATGGATCTACGAGGAGATGGGAGATATACCCGGTTAGAGCTAGATTCTCGGGTACGTGGTGGAAACTTGTTACTAGTTGTTGCCGCTTAAAAGTTGGTGATTTGTATGGGTCAAATTTAATTAGGGGTCAACTTGGTAATGGTTTGGACATTAAGTTTTGGATAGACCCGTGGATTACTCGAACCCCATTGAAATTGGTGTTTCCTGCATTATTTCGGTTAGAGCAAGACAAGTGGTGTGTGGTTGCAGACAGGATCGGAAATAATAATATGTTTGGAGCGATTACTTGGAGATGGACAAGATATCCTTCCATGGACCAAGAAGTTAGAGAATTACTTGATTGCCATCGTTTGATTGCAGGCTTACGTTTGGGTATGGATTTGGATAAATGGGCTTGGGATATTGATGGGCCAGTTGATTTTAATGTCCAGGAGGTAAAAAAATGGCTGGAAGGAGCTCGGCTGTGGTATAATCAAAGTGATTTTGTTTTTGATTGGTGTAAGTGGATTCCGCTTAAGTGTAATGTGTTTATGTGGCGGGTTATGTTAGATAGAATTCCTACTAAAGTGGTGCTGCGGAGAAGAAATGTCATCCAAGGAGAATGCCTTTGTGAGTTTTGTAATGAGGTCGAAGAAAGCGTGGATCATATTTTCACTGTTTGTAGGGTGGCGAACGGAGTGTGGAATGGGATAGCGAATTGGGTTCACTTGCCGCCTATTTTCTTATTCACGGTGAAAGATATTGTTGAGGTGGTTAATAATTCGGGATGGTCGAAGAGTAAAAAAGAAGTTTTATACGGCATTTTCTTGGTGGGATGCTGGCGGATATGAAAGGCTAGAAATGAAAAAGTTTTCAATGAGACGAGCAGGACGGTGGTAGACATAGTGGCAGACGTCATATCTTTGACTTTTCTTTGGTTTTGTAGTATGGGTATGTACGGGGTAGTGGATTGGAAAGGGTGGAAGTCTTTTCTTTTTGATGTAATGTAACCTTTTGGGCTTGTGGGGATCTCCGTCTTGGAGGTTCCCCGGTAGTTTGTGTTATAATGAAATTTGCCTTTCAAAAAAAAAAAAAAAAAAAAATTGCACACACAACCTACATAATTAAAGCGTGTTATAGATGGTAATTACACATGTTATGATGATAATTACACATGTTATAAACCGTGTGGAATTTTTTTCTTATTAAAGTATAGCAATAAGGTATGTAAATTCAAGGGAATAAAAATGCTTGTTTATATGATGTATTTATTTTAAAAGTAGTGTGGTATGAAAAAATTATAGAAGTTTAAAAAGGTAAAACTTGAAAAACAATTGACAATTGTAGGTAATAATGTTAGGGGAAAGTTCAATTGAGAACTCATAGTTAGGGAGAGAACTCGAGAACTCCTACTTAAATTAAGAAAAAAAAAAAAATCATAACTCAAAATTTAAGTCAAAAACCAAAAATCTGGTTCGGAGCTTCTCTTTCCCACGTCATCCCGGTTCAGAAAAAAAAATAAATAAAATAAATAAAATAAAAAAGAGGCGACTTCTAATGCACATGTGTAGTAAATGTCCGGTTAGCTTTAGGGTTTAGTTTTTGAGTTTACTGTAGCTTTTACGATTACTTTTTTTAGTTTAGTTTGTAAGGTTTAGGTTTTTGGGGGTGGGTAGGGTGGGTTTAGGTTTTTGGGTAGGGGGTTAGGATTTTTGGTGGGGGTTAGGTTTTTGGCTGTGACGGGTGGGGCTTAGGTTTTTGGTAGGTGGTGGGTGGGGTGGGTTTAGGTTTTTGGGTGGGGGGTGGATGAGTGGTTTAGGTTTTTGGGTAAACGATTTAGGTTTTTTAGTGAGGGTGGGGGTGGGTGGGGTGGAATTAGGTTTTTGGGTGGGGGTAGGTGGTTTAGGTTTTTGGGTTATAATACACATGTGCAGTAGCGTTTTTTAGGTGTGTTTTTTTTATTTATTTTTTTATTTTTTTAATTTTTTTTCCGAACGGGTATGACGTGGGAATGAGAAGCTCCGAACTAATTTTCTATTTTTTTGCTTAAATTTTGAGTTATGATTTTTTTTTATTATATTTTTTTGTATTTAATTAGGAGTTCTCGAGTTCTCTCAATAAAATGAGTTCTCTATTGAACCATCCCCTATAATGTTATATCTATATTACCCCTCTCAACTCCTTCTTTCAATTGTTCATGAACACTCGTTTGTGATCATTAATATTCGTTTGTGTTCATGAACAATTACTATCATACCTTACATAAACTAGGACATATGTAACACACTTGTCAGAGGATCTATAATACTTATATTGAAATATGTTAAATCTTATATAAGCGAGAGATTATTGGCTCTATGTGTCTAAAACGCAACGTATAATAATATTACTATTGTATATGATCCCAGTGGGTCTCAAACTAAGCAACTTTAACAAGTATGCCTTAAATACAAACTGAACATAAAACCCGTCAAGACTATATGAACTATTTAATGAAATAGTGACTATGAATCAGGGACGAAACAGCTATGAGTAATCTGAATTCCAAATAGATTCATGCTGTGAGGTTTTCTATAACAGTTTGAAATCGTTTTACAGTAACACATTAACATGCCAATCAAATTCCCAAACAGGCACAAAAATATTTATAGTACACACACATATTAACATGTCATTCATTTACATTCTATAACACTCCAAGACTTGTAACAACTACACAAGTCTTGAGATATTCTGGAGATTTACTCGATCACAATTTCTGATAAACATTCATTCTTGTCAATGAGCGGACGCATCAACTCGTTATCTTCAGTTTTGGGTATATTATCGCGAGCACAACAACTGTCGCTTTCTTTAGTTTCTTGTACCAAATGCTTCGACCCGTCTTGACCACAACAACCGTCCTCTTTTTGAACCTTAGTTTCAGACAAGCACTGCGTTTTCATGCTTTTCGAGGACGTCCCATGTAACAAAAGCATGCTGTTGAAAATCAGTAGCAAACAGGTCCCAACATCAGCAAGAACCGCAGCCCAAACGAGCGGGTGGCCTGCAATAGCTAATGCAATTACAGCAGCCTTGGTGACTATGGCAATAAATATGTTTTCTAATATTTTTCTGCGGGTTTTTCTGGCGAGGCTCACAGCTATTGGGACTTTTCTGATGTCATTTGACATTAGGATTATGTGTCCGGTTTCATTAGCTAATGCTGATCCGGAAACACCCATCGAGATCCCAATATCTGCTGTGGCTAAAGCAGGTGCATCATTTAGCCCATCCCCAACCATGGCTGTTTTGGATTCTTTTTGAAGTTCTTTAATAATTTTGGCTTTATCTTGAGGTAAAAGTTGTGCATGAATAGCCCCCAATGCCCCTCTTAACTGCATAATCAAGACCAGTTTAAGCACAAAGAAACCAAATTATGTTTTTTTTTTTAACTCGGCCCAATAGCTACTGTTTCGGTGTTTACCTGATTTTGTGCATGGTCAGCTGCAGCTTGACAATCTCCGGTAAGCATGGCTGTTTTAATCCCCATTGATTTAAGTTCTTCGAGTGCTTCTTTTACTCCGATTCTACATGAATCAGAGAGACTAAATATTCCAGCAGGCGTAGACCCCAGAAATATGTAACCGACAGAATTTCCTTCACTATTTTCACTCTCATTCGTTGGAACTGATAGAAAGCAAGTTAGAAAACATAGCAGGATTAAAACGACATATAGAAAGCGGAGGTTTACCTTGTGAACACCCTGCTCTGATGCCAATCTTTTGGTTTCCAACATAAACATTCTGTCCATCAATCTTTCCAAAAATGCCTTCGCCGGGAAAATCTTTGAATTCCTCCACATTGTCTGGTTGTGGTTCGACTGAATGAGCGCGTGCATAGTCTACAAGCGCTGCAGCGATTGGATGACTAGACTTGCTCTCTAGGCTTGAAACCCTTCAAAGAATCACTCCAATGTAATAAAAAGTAATAAAAAGGTTAGGTGTCAATTCTGACCCGTTTACTTATAAATGGGTCAGTTTAGTTAGATGTTTTATCTCTAATGGGTGAAACGAGTAAAATAACTTACCAGTATAACAATTTGTGACTGTCAATGAGAGGATGGAAGTTGGACACAGAGAACTCTCCTTTAGTGATTGTGCCGGTTTTGTCAAAACAAATAAATTTAACTGTGGAAAGCGTCTCAAGGTATTCCGCCCCTTTAACTAGAAGTCCAGATGTAGCTGCTTTTGACAATGCACAGAATGATGCAACGGGTGTAGACAAGATAAGTGCACACGGACACGCACTTACCAAAACCACCAGTGCTAAGTGATACCATTTTTCTACATCATGGACTTGTAAAACAGCTGGTATTCCTGCTAAGCATGCTGCTACTACACACACAGCTGCAAACCAAGTGACATCCGCATGATTCGCTTAGTTTTTGTAACCAGAAGCTTACAAAGAAATAACATATCCAGTAAAATCCCACTCATAGCAGGGCTACTGGCATAAGGAGGTAAAAGTAACGTTATTTATCCAATGACCGAATAAAAAAAATTTAAAATAAATTGTACTTGGGGTGTAATACTTGGCGAATTTGTCTACATATCTTTGAGTTTTTGATTTATTACTCTGAGCTTCCTCAACAAGCTTCACCATTTTTGCTACTACGCAAGCTTCAGCTAGAGCCGTAGTTCTAATGGTGATATAACCTGAAAAATATTTGAGTCAAAGCCATTGATTTTAGTTAGTTTAAAACACAACATACACGGATTAAGCAAATACCATTTAGATTGACTGTGCCTGCCCAAACATTGGAATCGACTTGTTTAGACACAGGAAACGATTCACCAGTTAAAGCCTTCTCATCAACTTCACAGTTACCATCAACAACTACTCCATCAATAGGGATCATGGTCCCAGCCTTAACTGCAAGCCTTGTGTTGACCATCACTTCCTTGGTGTTGAGTTGTTCACCAGTCTCGGCTAATACAGCCGTTTGAGGAGCTATGCTCAGCAACGATGACATCACAGCAGCGGCCTTGTGACTGGCCCTTGTCTCAAGCCATTCTGATATATTCAACAAAAACACGATTGTCCCGGCTTCCCAGTAATCCTTTAGGAAAACAGACCCTCCAGCTGCATATATATGACGTGATTAGAATGAATGAACGCATTATGCAACTGAAAATGTTGATGTATAGTGTACCTGCAATGAGCATGAGAATGTTGATGTCGAATTCAAGGTTTCGTAGTGATGCAACAGCTTTCAAAACAAGGGGTGTGACGCCAACAACGACAGATCCAAGAGCCAACCATTGAAAAGGCGAATAAATGTATTTGAAAAATGACAGCAAAAGTAACAGACCACACACCACTGCAGAAGGAGTTGGCCACTTGTTTTGGTAGCTTTGATCTCCTTTCATTCTCACATTTGCTTCTAGCCGTCCTCGGTTTAGCGCCTTAACTAATCATTCAAACAACGGAAAAAGCGAACAAATCATTAATTGATCCATCTATCTACCTATATGTATGTTAAAGTTTACAAACAAACGTACTTAGTAAATCACACTTATAACAACAGCTTCTAGAAGGGTGGGACATGCAGGGGCGAAGCTTGGTTCGCCAATCCAGGGGGCAGACTCAATTTTTTTCGATCGGTAGTGGCAAATCGGCGGGGGCTGGACTCAACCCGGACTAAATTTACCTACGAAAATTGCAAATTTCCACTAATGCGCCAAAAACAAGGGGGGCAGGGCCACCCCTGGCCCTAAGAATATATGCTTCGTCCATGGGGACAAGCACAAACCATTCGCCTATCTAAGCGGATAAAGAGGTTGCCCTCACTCACTGAGACACAACCTACTCTAAAAAGCCGTTTTTTAACATGTAAAGTGTAGTAAACCAAGTAACACGTCGTGTGGTATATATAAAAATTACAAGTAGTAATTACTAAATATCAAGAAAAAGAAAATCCAATTTTCAAACTTATTCATCATGCATATACAATATAATTTTGAAACAAAGGCATGAAATTAAGCTTCCTGTTATAAGGTCAACGAAATTTAAATATTAATTGCTGACATAACATACAATATTATTATAACTAAATAAATAAAACTATTCTTTTTAACTTTTACATGTATTGCTAATCTCAAACGTCATGCAATATAAAAGACTTTTACATGGTCATTATTCATTTCATTTAAACTTAATTCTTGATCTAAACCATGAACAAGTTGGTTATTCAAAGCATTTGTTCTCAAATGATGCGCTCTATATATAAACACAAATGATATCTTACCTATTTGTAGCTGCGAAATGACCTCGACGTCATGAAGAACAATAACAGTTCGTGTGGGAATGATGACTGAGACATGATAGACGCCTTCGAGAGGTTGAAGAATCTTGTCGATAAGTTGCACCTCGGATGAACAACATAGACCCAACACATCGAAATAGCTTCTCTCCAGATCCTTTGATGAATCTCCAGCCATCTCACCAAATGCTCTATAGACTTTCGTTTGTTGTTGTTAATCAGTTATGTATCTATTTGTAGTAGGCTGGATAGGGTGTTTCTATTATTCTATATATATTTTTTTCTAAATATTACGTAATGAACATTTGTTTTTGTTACGTTACTTCATATATATAAGATATATTCCCTATCAGCAAAGCAAATATGTTATTTTGTTAGTTATATTTTGGCATTTTGCAATAAAATATTTGTTGACTATGTCTCCAACCGAAGAGTTTTCATATTTAATTTGGATAAACAATGGTTCCTATGTTATTTGCTCTATGAGTTTATTATATGAATTAAGTTTATCGTTGAAGAGATATGTACCCATGTATGCGCACGGCTCTACATCTCTACATACGTCAGCACACTGTTGGAAAAATAGTAGTGAAATTGATTTTTCACTAATTTTGGACTTAAATAAATATATTTATATATGTGTTATATAAATAATTATTTTGGGGTTTGTGTACTATATTGTCAGAGCATCACAACGAATCAAACCACGTCCAAAATAGAGCTACGATGAATGAGATATTGAAGATTGAAAGTTGTAGGTTGAAACAACCAAAGATGAGAAAATGGATTAAGTTTTGTCCAACATTGGTGGGATGATAAAACTTGAAGTGATTTATAAGGAGCCAAACACTAGTGGCCGGGGACCATAAAGGGTGCAAAGCACCCTTAACACGCACTCGCACGCGAGGTCAAAAAATACAAAGACGATCCGCGGATGACTACCTAGTGTCATATGGAACCCGTCACGCACACCCCCACGTCATCCGCTGACCGCTATGGCGACCAGGATGCTACCTGGTCTTTCGCCATGTTCTAGACCTTCTCCGGCAGTACGACTACTGTTCCGGTTGTTGTACCCTAGGAGACTGTGACACCCGGCAAACTCAGGTTAGTAACGTTGACTAAACTAGTAAGTCTACCTTAGCGAGTCATACTTATTACATACTTAACTAGATCAGTTGGGTCGTTATGATGATTCTAGGGAATCATCGGGAGTCGTTACGATGATCCGCGGGATCATCGGGAGTCGGTCCATAACCATGTGTACAAGGATTGGTGATTCGTGGAATCACCGGGTTTAGCACACACACGCAAGTCTCGAGTCCCGGGAATTGGTGAACGGATGTAAATGTGTTAGTTATCATGCATTATGTGTTTATAATCATTACGTGACTTGTTGGTATGTTAATGCGTGTTTATATGTGTTAAAATAGTGTTTAACGCGCCGAAAACCCAATCTGATATGTTACAGGCGATTAGGAATCAGGGGATTGCCTAATCGCCTGTCTATAGGCGATTGGGAAGACTTAGGGGGCGATTAGGCCCCTAATCGCCTGAAGTGTCAGGCGATTACAATCCTAATCGCCTGCTAACTGCTGCTAATCGCCTGCACTGCTATGCACGAGTCAAAACACCTATAGATACAACCCTTAACTCCCCAAACACCCTTAGTGCAACCCTAACTGATCCTAAGCCACCCACACACCCTAGAACACCTCTGGAACTTGTTTTGCTACAAAAATCACCATTTCCAAGCTTACACACCTTTCTTTGATAAAATCCAAGGTGTGTTCTTCATCTCTAACCTTTGTAAAGTTGTTGTTTTGGTTCCCCAAAAGTCCAGACCTTGTTTTGCTAAGTTTGTGTCTTTAAAACCCTTTGAAAAGAGTTCTAAAACAAGTCTACACCATAATACTTGCTATATGTAAAGTTTGCATGCATATGTTGATCTTCTTGGTGATTATAACATGAATGTTTCCATGAAATGGTGGTACTTCTGTTATGTAGGGGTTATTAGGATGATTATCTAAGAGTTTGAGCTATTGTTGTTGTGTTTTGATGAAAATGTGTATTTTGACCCATTAGGATGATTCTTGAAGATCTAGGATGATATGGTATGATTTAATGATTGAATGTTGTTAGGATTCACACTAGGGAGGTGTTATAACAGAGAAATGTTGATTTGCAAGCTTGTAAGTGTTGAAATCTGATTTGTTTCCATTTAAGGAAAGATAAGATTAATTAATGAAACTTGGTACTTTGCCATTTTTGGAAACAATTGCATAAAGGATGTTAGATCAGTGATAAATCGGGGGTTTTTGCTTGGAATGGATTGGTAAATGGTTTAGGTTTGATATTGGGTGTTTTTGCATGTTTCGGATCTGATTTGGAGGGTTAAACGCGCGAAAATCCGTTGCACAGCTGCAACAGGCGATTAGGAATCCTAATCGCCTGATGCAGGGGGCGATTAGGAAAGTTAGGGGGCGATTAGGCCCCTAATCGCCTGAAGTGTCAGGCGATTACCATCCTAATTGCCTGGTTGACCATCCTAATTGCTAGTTGACTTTCCTAATTGCATGTTTAATCTTTAATCACGTGATTAGCTGATTTAAGCATAGTTTGACATCCCGAACATGAAATGACACCTAGGAACATGCTAGGAACCCTGTGGAATGTCCGATAACCCGGTAATACACGTGTGGACTCGTATATGGGATACATGAACTATATGTTGACTCTGGTGAACTGTTATGCGTATTAAGTGCATGTTTGCTTATGTTGCATGATATCTTGCATTTAGCTAACACGTGGAATGTCGGGTCACCAATGGGATGTCGAGTCTTGTCTGGAACGGTCGGTTTAACAGTCAAAGGTGTTTTTCAAACGTCTATGGTTATGGTCTGGACATTCGGGGACTAGTTAACCTGCGGGTTATTAGTCTGGATACTTATACATATCTTATGATAGGTCGCCGCTACTTGGGGCTATCATAGCATAAATACTTAACTATTTTCAAGTAACGCAACCTAAGGTGAGTGTCACAGCCCCGCTTTTACTGTTTTATTTCTAGGGGGAGAAACATGCTACTTACTTATTTATTAAAGGTCGTGTTATACTATGGTTACTTTATGTTACTATACGGCTTTTTCGGAAAGTCCCAGGGGGAAACCATGAATGTGCGGGAAGCACAACGAGGGAAATGTGGATAGATCTATTGGGCCTCACAAACCCCACTCAACGGCGGGGATGCCGGGCGGGTGCATATTGTCTCTACCTATCGGGTTATCGAGGCATCGGTAACCCAGTCAATCTGGGCTGGTCTCATCTTTTGGTTCATGTTTAGTAATGGGTTCCCAACCGTATTAGTAAAAACACTTAACGTCTAGCTAACGTTCTTATAACCTAGTAGTAACGGATATGACCTTTGGAACTTATAAAACTCATTTATGAAAGAAAACCTGTGAACTCACCAGCATTATATGTTGACATTTTTTTGGCATGTTTTCTCAGGTCGCTAAGGTAGCAGTTAATGGACTAGGCGCACGGAGTCACGCACAGCGTCTAGTATTTTGAAACGTATTAAACAATGTTTGTAAACTTTGATATGTCTTTTGGTTGTAAACAAGAAATGCTTCCGCTGCTGGTTTACGGCTCAAAGCATGATATTTTGGTTATATATATATATATATATGAATGCATGTTTGTTGAATGTTTGTTGTGATCGTTGACTGAGATCCTGGTGTGTCACGCGCCTCGCGGTAAAACCCCGCACGTGGAAATTGAGGGTGTGACAGAGACAGACCGTCTGAGAGGAGGCCCCGTGTTAAACACGATCCTCAACCAAAAATCATCAACAAATTCTTTATTCTTGCAGAGGCGATTAGTAGAAGATGATGCGGTTGAAGTTGCTTGATCTAGACGTGGTACATTTTGTATTTGTACTTATTTTATTTACATTTAGTTTTGTATACGGTATTGTACGTTTGTATTTCCTACGAATAACGAGAGTCTCGTTATTTATTTTATTTTATTATTATTTTTAATAAAATAGTGAACCCTATTTCCTACACACACTGCGCTGACGTGGACTTCTAGAAGCATGCGCATGTAACCTCGTACGTGACAGCTATAATCCGACAACGAAAGGGACCTGCAGCCAATCAGAGGCTATTATTCCCTGCTCCATGATCACCCGCAGGTACGAGATACAGAAAAGGACAGAAAGGACAGTCACAGACACGTGGACCAATCGCAGAAGGACAGCGCCAACAATGTCAACGGTCTGCAATCGTACAACCAGCTGTCATTCTCATCTCAACCAATCACAGAATGTCCCAACGGCCTATAGATACCCCTTCTCCCTAAGGGGGAAGGGATCATTTACTCCTCGACAGAGAAATCCCTAGAGAATTCGTTTATAGTTGAGAAAGATAGATTATAGTCGAAACGTTGTAATAGTCTGTATCTTGAGTCCTTGTACTGTCCAGCAATCATTAGTAAGAATTATCTCTTTACTGTGCTCATATTTATAGATTATTATATTGGTGTTTCTTCAATTGTGTAGTTGATGTTTTACTGTTGTCTTGCAGTAACGTCATGAATGGTGAATTTTAGTTTCGTACACTAATATGGTGTTTGTTATTTCATTTTATGTAGTTTTAGTTTCGTAATCCTGTCTTTACGAATGGTGTTTGTATGTAAGGTTCTAGCTTCTTGTTAGTATATTTTATTTTTTATAAAATTCTCAGCCGTTCGAAAAAATTACTGGTCCACGTTACTCTCGAAGATCAATTTGTTTTGTTATTTTGTTACAGACCAAAATCATTGCAAGGTATAAGACTTGTTTCACATCGGTTGTATGGGTAACAAAGTGGGGTTTATAACCCAAATGGACTCTCTCTCCCATCACACTAGTCTTTTCAAATGAATTCTTTTGTTTAGGTTGTAACATATTTGGATTCAGGTTACATAGAGTGTTTTGAATTTTAGTAAAAAGAAATGGTGGTTTGATCAGTGGCAAAGCTTGAGCGAAAATCTCGGGGGTCAGAAGTCACCGATTACGGGGGTCGAAACCGTATATACCAAAAACATTCTACAGGGATACTCAGGCGCCCCTCCCGCCCCTATGAAGTTGCGCCCTTGGTTTGATAATTGTCAAGGGACATGGGTTTTCTATACTCATTCTGTCGATGCGGCTGTGGGTTTTGCTTTGTCACTCTTTGTTTATTTCCCGGCCAATAATCCAGGTATCCGATTATCTTGAAACATCCATCTCGGTTGTGTCCATCCCTATCACACAAATCACATCATTCAATTTCTTCGCTCTGTCTCAACCATCTTGCAATACCCTTGTCATGTGCTGATTTGAATGGCCCTTCGCGTCGCGTGAATGCCTTGAGAGTAGTAGTTTTTTGTAGGAAAAAATAGTACGTTGTCTTTCATCTGATGGTAAGATTCCCCTAGTGTAGGAGTAGGTTTTATTGGTAGGATTTGTGTTTTGTTCATTGTGAATTCCGAGTTTAAACCTATAACAAATTCATACGACCTTTATTTTTCTGGGTGCTACATTAGGTAATTCCTAACCTCACATGTACATTCTTTGCAAGAACAGTGAGGCACGGGGAAAACAAAATGGCATTCATCCTGAAGAGTTCGAAGCTTGGTGTAATAGGCAGACACGGAAGTCCCATCTTGTCCGGTAGCAATGATTTGTTGCTTTAACTCATATGCCCTACGTGCACTCTCTTAGCCTAAGAATGACAATAGGTCGGATATTGGTATTCTTATACTCGTACCCGGTTGTAAAATCATGTCCCAAACTTGGTTCAATACCCATTTCGTATCGGGTAAACCTGTTAGTTTATTAAAGGGAAATGGAATTAAATAATCCCAACTTTGGGGTATTGGAAGACAATAATCCCAACTTGAAAGTTGTAAGATAACAGTCCCAACTTGTCTTGTATTTTATTTCATTGGACCAAAACTAACTGGGGTTAGTTTTTAACAGACCCAGTTAGTTTTCTGGTTAAAAATGTAACTTTTAAAAGATCAAGGGTCATTTCTGCCCATTAGTCAAACTTTTTAAACAAACCCATTTACTTCTCCGGCGACCACCCCTCCACCTCCGGCGACCACCCCTCTACCTCCGGCGACAACCGCTCCTTTTCCGGTGACCACCCATCCACCTTCGTCGACCATCTCTCCTTCTCCGGCGAGCACCCCTCCACCTCCGACGACCATTTCTCATTCTCCGGCGACCACCCTCATTCTCCGGTGACCACTCCTCCACCTCTGGCGACCACCCCTCCTTCGCCAGAGAAGGAGAGGTGGTCGCCGGAGAAGGAGGGTGGTTGCCGGAGAAGAAGAGATGGTCGCCGAAGGTGGAGAGGTGGTCGCCGGAAAAGGTGGGGTGGTCGCCGGAGAACGATGGGTGGTCGCCGGAGGTGGAGGGGTGGTCGCAGGAGAAGGATGGGTGGTCGCCAGAGTTGGAGGGGTGGTCGCCGGAGATGGATGGGAGGTCGCCGGAGAAAGAAATGGGTCTGTTTAAAAAGTTTGACTAATTGGCAGAAACGGTCCTTGATCTTTTAAAAGTTACATTTTTAGCAAAAAAACTAACTGAGTCTGTTAAAAACTAACCCCAGTTAGTTTTGGAATGGAATAAAATACAAGACAAGTTGGGACTGTTGCCTTACAACTTTCAAGTTGGGATTATTGCCTTTCAATACCCCAAAGTTAGGATTATTTAATTGCATTTCCCCTTTATTAAAAGATACCCATTAGAATTTCCAAAATATTTTTTTTATTATCATAAATATTATTTAATTTTTATTTATTTAACAACTGTTATAAACTATAATATATATATATATATAACTCTTTTCATAAATAAATAACAACCTTATATTTTTATATAGTTTGATGCATATGCTTCACAATATACAACATATACATAATATTATAAATTAAATATTCCAAAAGTTTTTTTTGGGCTCAACCTTAATATAAGGAAAATTGCAACCTCCCCTTCCACGCTTGGTACTTAGATGATGGGACGATCACAGGGGATGCTGTGTAGGTTGCTAACCCTGGAAATCATCAGTTCAGAAGGACCATCATTGGGGCTCAACCTTAATATCAGGAAAACAGAGATTTTTTGGCCAACCTGCGATGGGGTGAAGGCTAGGCCAGGGCTATTCCCCAGTGATATTGGACGGCCTGAGAGAGGTGTCAAACTGCTAGGAGGGGCAGTCAGCCGCGATGCTAGCTTCATCTGTGACTTGTCTATTAAAAGGGCATCACGGGCTGTGGACCTTATGAGGCTCCTCCCTCGTCTGCGGGATCCTCAAAGCGAGCTCCTCCTGCTCAGATCCTGTATGGAGGTCGCAAAGTTTCTTTTCGGCTTACGAACATGCCAGCCCCCCTTTGTAGGCAGTGCTGTCTCATGTTTTGATAAAGGCCTCTGGGAGGCAATTGGAGATATTGTGGTTTGTGGGGGGCCATTTTTTGGGGACCTCCAGTGGCGGGTCGCAACCTTACCGATGCGGCATGGTGGATTGGGCCTTCTCTCGGCCCGGGATGTAGCCACTTATGCCTTTGTTGCGTCCAGATCTCAATCCTGGGGGCTGCAAGACCATATTTTACGTAACAGCGGGGTTGGTAACACGGATCCGGATTATGTTTATGATTTGCAACGCCTGCATGAATATCTCCCTGACTTTGATCTTGGCGGTTTTTCCAATATAGACACCGCCCCCAAAAAGCCACAGAAAACCCTGGCGAAGGCTCTTTATTGTCCAATTGCACAAAGTCGGGGGGGGGGGGGGGGATTTTTGCTTGACCCCACGCCAGAAAGCCGTCATGGAATGCTTACAGAAGCCCCACGCCCAGGATTTCCTAACTGTTATCCCTATCGAAGGACTGGGGCAACGAATGTCAGCGGTGGAATATAAAGCAATCCTTAAATATCGTTTGATGATTCCCATTTTCCCGGATGACGAAACATGTCCGGTTTGCCGTAAAGCGTGTTTGGATAAATATGGGGAGCATGCCCTCCATTGTGCGAGGATAACCAACATGCTTTTGTCCCTTTTGCTTTTGACATTTTTGGCTCATTGGCACCGGAAGCGATCAGGTTCCTGACGAGAGTCCAGCGGGTGGTCCACAGCAACTTCTCAACTCCCCAGGGGCGAGGATTTGTTTTCTCTAGATTAGGGTTCTCTATCCAAAGGAGGTGGCGGCGCAGCTTGTTACCCGCCTATCTGTTATTCCTATGTAACTTGCCCATTTTATTGAAATGAAAAATGAAATAGGAAACAAAGTCATTATCCCTTTGTTTTTGGTTAAAAAAAAAAGATTATTGGAAGTATTAAATCAAACATTATTATTAGTATTAAAAAAATAAATAATAATGAGCCTACTAAAATAAATAATAAAGTAAAAATGAAAAACAAAATCCGTATATGATCGGGTAAACGGGTATGTGATTACGGATAATTGGGTCGGGTATCATTTGATTCCGTGGCCGTCCCAAACCCGCAAAAAAAATTTGAAAATAATCCCATACCCGACCCATACTTGTTGGGTTTCAGGTATACCCGTCCCATATGTTTTGGGTACACTCACCAGACTTGAGTATTTTTGCAGAACCTCTCAAGGTCGTCCTTCCATATTTCTGATTCTATGTTAGATTCTTTCACACTCTTATGGATGTCTTTTTCCTAATATGTGATGAGCCACCCTTTTATTATAGCTTCACACCACAACCACGGTAAGTAGTTTTGGGATGGTTTTTTTTATCCAGGCTTCTTGATCGAATCATCGATGACTCCCGTTTTGTTTTAAGCAAACATGAAATTCATCATTTCTTGCGACCAATCCCCATAGCTATTATTTGTGAGTGAGTCATTCATGTTCATTTGTTTGCTAGTCGGAAGCGTGTACGTAGTAGGGATCTAATGCACTCCCATTACCTTTATTTTTCTGGTTCTTGTCGTTCATCATGGCGACTGTTGATGGAGTTCTTAGGTTAACTTTTTGAACCGCTCTGATACCATTGATTCTTTGAATCTCATCCACCCTAACTTATAGTTGTTAAAAACCCATTTGACTCTTACAATTCTTTAATTGCTGATAAGAAAACGAGAGATATATTAATCTAATAAAAGTTATACAAAGCAACAAGAAGTTGAGACTAAACCAAGCAAATGTTAAAAGACTACGTTGTTTCTCAAGAATATTAAGAGGGTGTTTGGGATTGAGTTTCAAACCAACTTATTGACTTATTGGCTTTTTGGAAAAGCCAATAAGTCAATAAGCTGTTTGTGTAACTCAAAAGCACTTTCTGTTTTGACTTTTGGCTTTTAGCTTTTAAGGGTGGAAAAGCTGTTTTTGAAAAGTTAGAAATCCTGGCTTTTGACTTTTGGGAAAAAATTACAAATTTACCACCCATACAACCAATATTCACAATAAGTTAAGCGAAACACTTAAAAAAATAACAATCTATTGACTTTTTGACGTTTCTCATCCCAAAAGCTAATCCAAACACTTTTTTTAAAACTCCTTTTCAAAAAGTCATAAGCCAATAAACACTTTTGACCAAAAGCACTTTTGCATTTCCAAACTCAATCCCAAACACCCTCTAAGGATCACATGGGGTGCAAAATGGTTTATTTTGCGTTAGAGATTGCTTATCGTCGTAAGAAAAATACCTTATGCAAAAGACTTAGACCATTAATAATGCCCAATATGGATACCAGAGGCCAGAGGGTCTCCTCCACATACCCTTATTTTTTTTTTTTTAATAATGCCCAATATATATAAGAAAATATTAACAACCTATGGATTATCATTTAGCAAGACTCATGCCAGCTTCTCTAGACAATGTAAAATCTTAGTTTAATTTCTCTCTTTTTCATATTAGCAATTTAGCATATAGGACAATTTATATTCCAAGAGGGTTGAGGTGATCGGTGACAACTAATGCCATTTATCGTTAGTATTTATTATTTACAATGTAGCTATCACAAGTAGATTTTTTTTTTCCATTTTAGAAATGAGTGGTCGCGCAGTTTGTTGCTGCCTGCCTGCCTCCTATCTTGATGTAATTTTTACAATTATGAATAGAAAATTAACGGGTTAAAAAAAATTATTAATAAAAAAAAAGCAATCTAACAAATTAAATTTGACAGCAAGATATATAAGTTATATGAAATCAAAATAAATATTTATTTTCTCTATACTTTCTCCATATTATATTATCTCTATAATGTACCACTTATATCTATACTTTATTTTCAAATCAAGCAAAATAAATTCCATTTTTTTAGCTGAAACAAGAATCTCATTTTAAACCAATTTTACATGTTCATTTATTAAGGTCCATGTTTGTTACAGGAGGACAGCTGGAACACCAACACCAGGGCCAGCCCAATAGTGAGTTTGGGTATGGCTGGGACCTATGGGCCCCACTAAAAAAGATTATTATGTATTAGGAAAATTGGGCCTAGCCAAGTCTGTATCCAACATCAAAAGGGTTTGGGCTGTAGCTTTGTTAAGCTTAAGAGTGCAACATAAGGAAGGGTTTGGTAGAAAAACTATAGGGAAAATCAATGAAATATGTAGTTTTGATTCTTGTATCTATTTTTATTTTTGATAGTTTATTGATTAATGTTTGGGCCTCTGCGTATTATCATGTGTATAGCCCACTGAACAAATGCTATTACTATTTTTTTTTTACAACTTTTTTTTAAAACTAATTAATTTTCATTTCATGACAAAGAAATGCGGGCAACAAGCTGCGCCGCCACCCTTTTAAATGATAAAATGTAAATCAATAAAAATGTCTTCAAGACGTTTGAGAAATGTCAGAAAAGATAGGTTTTCTGGTATAACAATATAACATTACAGATTTGTTTCTATTTTTTATTCTTATTTTGTTAATATATTGATAATTGATTATGTGGTTTTCTAGAAGAACATTACAAATTTGTTTAGGAGTTTTGTTGATGATTTTCCATTGATAACATGTATATAACTTATTGATTGCAGATTTGTGGCTAATTGGCTTCCTTGACCCTTGGATCTATGTCTGAATCTTCAAGTTGTACATATGCATATTAGATATAAATTGCTAGTTGCCTGCTATGTACACACAAAATATTTAAAACATACAAAAAGAACTTTTAATTCACTCAACAGCTAATTTTCTTACTGGTCTCATCTCAAGCCCGAGTTTTTTTTTTTTTTTTTTTTTTTTTTTTTTTTTTTTTTTGTGCTAGGGCGAAAATGGTTGGGCCAGTCCTAACCAACACTACCACTAATTAGAGATGACAAAAAAAAACCGGTTCGGGAACCGAAACAGGTACAAACCAGTTTCACCTACGAATGGCATATGATGATGATTGATGATGATGATTATTGTTACTGCTTTCAGAAATTAGAGTTATAAAACCACGTATCATAGATATTATTATTTTTTTAACAAGCCAGCAATTTTCTTTTCTTAATCCAAGTATGTTAAATAATATTTTTATATCTACACGTAAAGTTTACACATTTTCTTTGAACGCCAAGGAATGACGTGTCAACCATCATGACATCGGGCGTTTTGGCCAAGGTCGACTACATGATGACCGCCAACTCCTTGGCTCTCTTAGATGCACGGAAACCTCGCCTCATATTCGAGTCAAACCAGCACTACCCGTATTCGCTCTTCACCTGGATGTCACACCAGCACAAGGGTGGGGATAAAGGTTTACATATTTAGAATGCAATTTGGAGCCGTATATATACACACTCATCGGTTAAAAGAATTTGTTTCATTAACATGTAACAGCCCTAAAGTTCCTTAATAGTGACAAAACGTTCAATACTTAATAATGATAACATGATTCAAAGTACTAAAAACTTCTTTCCAAATTTAACGTTTTAAGATGAATACTTTTCAGTGTTCAAAATTGGTTAGAGCTTAAAACAAAAGTCACTTAGATGGTTGTTATTATAATTTCAAAGAACACATTGTTTATTATATGGGAAACATCATAATTGAAGGGTTAGATAAACAGGACAAAGTTAAATAAATATAATTCAACTTTAATATATAAAGGCAAAACAAGCGAACATTTTTTAGTATCAAATCAATTTCCCTAATTAAAAGAAGGCTAACAATTAAAAGTTTAGTTATTTAATTAGTACAATGGAGGTTGCTAAGGCTTTAGACATTATCAACGTGCATGGGCCATCTCTGGGGCTTCATCTCAATATTAAGAAAACAGAGGTCTTTTGGCCGACGTGTGACGGGTTGAAAAGTCAGGACAAACTTTTTCCGACAGGGATTGGTAGACCTGAGAAAGGGGTTAAACTCCTTGGTGGGGCTGTTAGCCGAGATCCTACCTTTATTGGGGAGTTGGCAAGGCGGCGGGCTACGAGTGCGGTTGCCCTTATGAAACTACTGCCTCGCCTTAGAGATCCCCAAAGTGAACTCCTGCTGCTCAGGTCATGCATGGGGGTCGCTAAGCTACTTTTTGGGTTACGAACTTGTCAACCCCACTTCATGGTGGATGCGGTATCCCTTTTCGATGATGGTCTCCGCGAAGCTATCGAAGATATAGTTGTGTGTGGCGGCCCCTTCTTCGGGGACCTCCAGTGGCGCTTGGCATCCTTGCCGATGCGTTTAGGTGGTTTGGGCCTCCTTTCAGCTCGAGATGTTGGGGTCTATGCCTTTGTGGCGTCCAGAGCTCAGTCTTGGGAACTTCAGGATCATATCCTCCGAAACAGTGAGGTCATTGGACTAGACCCAGACT
The DNA here is from genome assembly GCA_032199755.1 of Ambrosia artemisiifolia. Lineage (NCBI taxonomy): Eukaryota > Viridiplantae > Streptophyta > Magnoliopsida > Asterales > Asteraceae > Ambrosia > Ambrosia artemisiifolia. The sequence goes on from CM063512.1 coordinate 40,372,493, forward strand.
ATCAACAGGCGCTTGAACGCTTAAATGTCTATCTCCCGGACTTTGATATTGGCGGTTTGTCTAACAAGGACACCGCCCCCTCAAAGCCACAAAAAACTTTGGCGAATGCTCTTTTTAGCAAAACTGCTCAGAGCCTGGGAGAAGTTTTTGAGTTGTCCTCTCGCCAGAAGGCGGTGATTGAATGCCTAAAGGGCCCTCATGCTCAGGATTTTTTGACCGTTATCCCGATTGAGGGTTTGGGTCAATGCATGTCTGCAGTAGAGTACAGGGCTATACTCAAGTACCGATTGATGATCCCTATGTACCCGGAAGATGAAACATGCCCCATCTGCCGTAAAACTTGCATGGATAAATACGGGGAGCATGTAATTCATTGCAAGGAGCTTCCTGGTTTCAAATATCGGCATGACTGGGTGAGGGACGTTTTGTGGGATATCCTGAGAAGAGCTGGGATCTCTGCCAAAAAGGAGGCCCCTGTAAACTTCCTCACAGACCCCATGGAAGGGAGATCCACTCTGCGACCCGCAGATCTGCTTGTCTTTGGTTGGGAGAGGGGGAAACATGCCTGTGTGGACCTCACGGGGGTATCTCCGCTGGTTGGGTTAAGGGAAACAGGGTTCGTAGCTGGGCAAGCATCAAGAAAGGCGGAATCAAAGAAAGTAGATAAACACGCTAAAGCTTGTGCAGATAACCAACATGTATTTATCCCTCTAGCCTTCGACACCTTTGGCTCCCTGGCGCCAGAAGCTATTCGTTTCTTGACCAGGGTCCAACGGGTCGTCCACAGCAATGTTTCATCCCCAGGGGGGCAAGGATATGTCTTTAGTAGACTAGGGTTTGCAATTCAGAAAGGGGTGGCGGCGCAGCTTGTTGCCCGTCTACCTTCTATTATGATGTAACTTTCGTTTTTTGTGTTAATGAGAAATGAAAATGGTGTACCATTTAAAAAAAAAAAAAAAAAATATCAAGCTTGCCAAAAAGTTAAAGCAATTAGAATGATGATTAATGGTCAAGAATTGATCATTATTAAAACAAGTTGTTTTCTTAAAGGGATGTTATCTAACCGTTTACAATTATTAATCCCGAAATTTTAGCTGCTTAAAATTAGTAAAATCGTACATTCGTACTCATCCATCTTAAAAACAAATATCCATTACACACGTAACATATAGTTTTAAAATTATTTAATCAATATAGTAGCTTATCTCCCGAAAGCTTCATACGTAGACAAATCTATTTTTTTTTCAAGTTGAACTTCATTAGCACGAAATACCGGCGTACTTGAGATAAAGCCATAAAAAACAAACAACAATTACATCAATTTAAGTTTACACAATTTCTTCCATCCTATATGGCTATATCTTTCAACTTATGCCAATTTCAAACCATTAATAACTTAGCGACTTAATGTCCGCGACAATATCTGTAACGTAGCCTTCTTGTTCGAAAAGCTTCACTCATTCTGAGCCTATCAGATCCTCCACTATATTTGTCAGCCACATAGCAGGTCTTATCGACCTCCAAACGAAACAACATAGGAAATGTGGTTTTTAGAGGCTCATTACTGATCCAAACATCCAACCAAAACCGAAGATTTCTACCATTACCCACGATGCCATTAATCAACGAACTAACACGTTGGCCACCCGGTTTCCATGTTTTTTCAAACATCACAATCGTGTTCCATACTCCTCGTATCTTTGAGTTCCGCGACATCAGTCCCATCTTCTATTGGATTTGAATTGCTTCAATTACCTTCTTCAATAAGCTTACTTTATCCGTACAAAATCGCCAAATCCCCTTATATAAAAGGGCATGATTACACCATGAAAGCTTACTCAAACCTCCACGATTCTTAAGCATAGTCACTCAATCCTAGGAAACCCAGTGCATCTTCTTTTCCTCCATATTACCACCCTAAAGGAATCACATTATAATTGCCTCTAATTCGCCAATAACTTCAACCAGATCCTTTTGAAAATAGTAAGTGGGCAAGCTTTCTAGCACCGAGTTGATCAAAATCACCCTACCACCATCGAAAGCGTTGATGCTTTCCATTTAGATAACTTGTTTATGAAGACTTCCATAATCGTCTCCTAATTACTGATTCTGTTCATATTAGCTCTAACTTGAATCCCCATATTCATAAAAGGCCACGAACCCAACAAACAACCAAGACACCCGGCCATATTTCTCAACTCCGAGCCCTCCACTCCTATACCATATAAAGTAAACTTCTTCAGATTAATTCTCAGCCCAGAGCACAAATTAAACACAATGATCAGAACTGAAAAACACAATGAACGGGATAAAAACACAATGAACAGATGGAAATAACACAATGGACAGACGAAATAACTTAATGTGTTTTTTTCCGCTGCAGATTTGTGCCTTTTTTTTACTTTACTATGCGTTGTGTTTTTTATTTCTGCATGAACAAAAACCCAAAAAAAAATTGTTTTTTTTTGTATAATACTACGATACTCGTTGGAAATATGATAAAATGCTCGTTAATTTGGTTTAATTTTATTTTTTGAATGTCTTATAAAAAGTTATTAACATTTAAAAATCATGAGGGAAAGTTTATGTGCCATACACACCAGATAGAAAAGACAACCTTAATAGTTTTGGAGGAAATCAAAGGGTGATGACAGCCTTATTAAGTGTCATGTGTCCTCACCTCAATTACTTAGTTATATACTAGCATGGAACCCGCGCGTTGCGGCGGAGTCGGCAATACATGGCAAAAGTGTAATTCAAACCTTAAAACGATTAAAAGAATCAATATGTAAGGTGTATATTTATGTTTGTAAGCACCTGTGCTTCGCATTGGGGTAATTTTTTAAAGACTACAAGGAGACATGATAGCATGCTACGTTCTATATACCATATGCATTTTGACATAGAAATACCCGCGCGTTACCGCGGATGTTTATGTTTTTTTTGCAAGTTGTGTTGCGAGTTTCAGTTATTCAAATTATAAAATTTATTTGCTAATTCAACTAATATATCAATTTTCAAAGAATAATTTATTATAAACCAAAGCGTTGATATAAAAAACAAAAATATGATAGATGGCAAGTTACATTATGTATATATAAAGAATTACAAGACTTCACCTAATCAAAGCCACCACTAAAACCACTACAAGCAAATGAAATGGACGACAATCACCTTCTTTGTTACAACGGTCACGGGAAACAGTGTCCTTCTCAACCATCAACTGCCAATAACATACACACAAATCATTTTTATTTTACTTACTCTAACCACTATCCTAAATAAAAAAAACACAGGGTCGGCCCAAAGGATATGCGAGGTGTGTCGGTACAGGGCCTAAAACTTTTTGGGACCATACAAATTCTCGTTTTATATATCTATTTAAAATATGTACAAACAAATAAGATTAACTAAAGGACGTGATGAATGATAGTACCTAAATTAAATATAAAAAACACTTTGTATGATTGTATATTGGATCTTTATGCAAGAAAACACCACAAACTATATTAGTGAGAATGGTGTTTTGAGATGTTAACAGTTAAGTAACACTAACGATGTGCTTGGTTCATTGAAATAACAATTTTATTAATTACCGAAATTTATTGTAATCAAAATGACACAATGACTATTTCCTTTTAAAGTAAAACGAATTCAACATTTATCCGAGTATTGAAAGATCCATCCAAACGAATTGATTTAGGCATTTTGTACATCTTCACTATCACTAAGCTAGTAAGAATCCGAGTTGCTGCAAACATCGTATACTATAGTTGTTCAATCAAACACTAAAGTCTTGGCACAAGTGTAAGAGCCATTGAGGCATAACATCAGTAAAAACATGACTGCATTCTTGAATAGAAAGATTATCGATCATAATAATTTTTTTATGTTAAACAAATATACTACGGTACCCGCGCTACACCTGACAAAACAAATCATTTTTTTTCTCAGCACAAAAATGAGAGAGAAGCGGATTATGACCAAAGGGAGTCTAAAAAGAGAGAAATCTACGCTCCAAAAAGAAAGCAAGGAATATATACACATACAAATGGATCTAGCAAGGGGACGACTGTTTGTATATAAAATCTTGAGAACCATAGTTTAAATCGAGGTTGTGAAGTGGTTCCATAAGGTGAGACCACCTTTCCTTAAAGAAATCAAGACGGGTCGTTAACTCTACCAAAGTGGAAGATGTAGTCGATTGATATTGTGGATTCTTGACCACCTATCAAATGGCTGGGCTTCGTGACTGAAGTTGAGTGAAGTAGAGGCAAACTGGATGAGCTTTCCAACGCTGAACCAGTTTATGGACCCAAAAATAATTTGTAACCAGAAAAAGAAACCAGACCATGGTAAATAACCTTTGTATGCAATGTGCCCCAGTTTGATCTCAAAAGTTAATAAATTAAGTTTTATAATCTAGGAAGCACAAATGTATCAATAAGCCAAAATATATGGCTGCATCTCTATCAGTATTCTCATTGACTTCCATGGCTTTGCCTTCAGAAAGTTTAGAGGATGTAGGAGTACAAAGCAAAAAAGCAAACATATATTTTTCCAAAATGTTAAAACGAACCAAGGTTTAAAGCTCCAACTTTTCATTCTCAAGCTAATATATGATCACTTATTTGCATGAGCAAGGTCAAAAACTCCAAAGGCCCTTTCTAAAAATTTAAAAGCCCTTTCTAAAATAAATTCGCTGCTAATACTTTTAGTGGCCTATTTTACAAAAATATTTTAATGGTCTCTAATCAACTTTACCGAATATAATTCACGTCTTCAGATTCGTTGGTTAAACACGGTTCCAGTGACAGAACATCTAAGTGTTTTCTAAGGGTTCTCATATTGGCACACCCCCAACTTGTAAATACTAAATACACACCCAACCCCGCCATATTTTTGTAACCCAGCCCGAGCAACACCCTCATCCACCCCAACCATCACCCTCCCTGACCCCCTCAACCACAAAAACACTTAAGATAACTAAATTATGAGCATGGGAATTGTTTCAACCAAACAATTAATGACCCATTGACTGATTTTAACAAAAGAATTTAACCCGTTTTAACCAACTCGCTTGACCACAAACTCTTTTCTGACCCACTACCAAAAGTCTATAATTATAAACTTGGTTTATTAAAAAAAAACATTGGGGTTGTATAAAAAAAATTGATCGCATTTTATCCCAAACATGAAGTAACTAAACATTAAAAGAAGTTTGGTATTAAATTGTTTCATTTTCATGATAACTCATAAAAATCAAATAAACAATCTAGTGTGAACAACTTGCCTCAATAACCTTGGTGACTGGTACCTCTGAACTTCTTACATTAACATCCAACTTTACATAAAACCAAAAAACTTAGTGTCAAATAATACTGAACAGAGTGATCACATCCTGTTTGAAACCATTAACATCATGTATAGTTGCATGGACTATGATATACAATAAAATGAATTAAAATTGAAAGCAATATTGTACCTTGAATGTAAAATTCCGGCTACATGGAAGCGCCGGTCAGCGGTTGATGCAGAGATGAGAGGTTAGTCCTAAACCCCACAACTGGATCAAGGCAGAGTAACCGCACTTTATGAATAGGCGTCATTGAAGTTAGGGTTTTTGGTGAAACGTAAATCTTGATAACTTAATGAACCGTTTCAAGAGAAGTAATCCGACCTAAAGTAATTTGCTTGGGGGTTATGAGAGTTGATGATAATTAATAGGGATGGGATTGAAACGGATGGGGATTGAAAAGACGAATCGATGGATAGATGATTCAATAGAATCATTCAATTGAAGAGCATAAGGAATTGAAGAGTCAGAGGATTCAAGAACAGCTAGTGGTTTGTATAAATAACTGAAAGTGATTAAACGTGAAGATTAATTTCACCTGTATTTAGTAACTGCTTCAAGAATCAAGAGTGGGCAATATTGTAAATTTCTTTTGAAATTGTGAAGGAGAAGGGGGTGAAATGTCTACATTACCCTTTAAAGTGTCTTAATTGTCACCAACATTCCTATACTACCCTTAAATTTCTTGCTTAAATATATTGTACATGTTGCTTCTTAAGTTGTATGGAAATACAAATTACTATGTTGGCCATCACTCCTCCTTAATAAGATAATATAGATATAGAGATATAGATTTTTAAATAGATTATATTATTTTTACGCTTATAATATGAAATAAGAATAATAAACCTGAATGTGATTTTAGGACAAGCAAAAAAAAATTGTTCTTAAAATGTTATTCTACTTCATCATGTAAAAATAATTTTTGGTTACAGACGAGTCGAGCCGAGTTTGAGGTTGACTGGACGCATGCTTAAGCTCAAGCTCGTTTAACTTGTGAAAACTTGAGCGGACTCGATTTAAGCTTTGTTTGTATAGCTAAGCTCGGGGTCAACTCTATAAATTAGTTAACTTATATTAATTATATTTATTATTTTATATATAATATAGGTAATTTTTTTCATATTGTTGTTATTATTTATTTAATATATTAGTTAAAAATTATATAAAAGTGAGCTCGTTTAGGCTCGCAAGCTAGATCAAGCTTGATAAACAAAGTTTGAATTTATGCTCGTTTACTAAATAAGCTTGTTTTTATGCTCAGACTCGAGCTCGTTTAAACTTGTCTCATTTGCACGCCTCTTATGGAACATATATTTTTTTCATGCTTCATGAACTATACACAAATTTTACATGACATCTGGTAAATGTGGCACGATTCGATACACTTACAAACATGTTTTGAGTGTCATGTCAAACTTGTTTGGTAAACATGTTATGTTTTTTTAACTCATGTAGTTAATAAGTCGTGTTTGAGTTGATCTGTTTAACCTGCTTGATTGTAGTTTGACTCGTCTAACCTATTTAAAATATGTATAAAAGTGCCTATATATGGTTAATCTGTTTATAACCTGTTTAAGCTTGTTACAATTCATTTACAACTCTTAAACTGTTAAACCGTTTATGACTTGTTTAAATCTTTTTTACAACCCACTAATGTGTTTGACTTGTTTAGATGAACGAGATACATCACACATGAGTCCTGTTTGATTACATGTTTATACCGAATTAATATTAACCGGTTTGGTACAAGTCAAGAATCAGTTCGTTTTCAATCATGACCATGAACCATACTCAAAACTTCTTAGCTAGTAATCGAAGTCTATTTCCTTACCCAAATAGCGACACTTCATTAAAATAGAAAAAAAGTTATCCAAATTCGAATTGAATCGCACTGGACGTGTACCCAACCACGCATATCAAGAACTGGATAATATCATTAAAACCTTGCACCGAATAAAATGTACCATTCATAAGCGGTGGTCCATTGCTTTTTTGGGTTAGTTTTTCGACTTAAAAAATTTGAACAAAGTTTTACACACGAGTTCAAAGCTTCATGGTAGACCATCATATCTAAACACTAAGCTTTGGTACATTAATATCTAAAGTAATATTCATAATAGTATGAACAAATCCACATAAAAAGATTAATTTGTATAAGAAACTGACTTTGGTACGTTAAGTCCGTCATGCAACAAACTAGTTACAGGAGTGTTGCTTTGTACATGATGATATCTAATAATATAACCGGTTTGGTACATATCTAGAATCAGTTCGTTATCCATCATGACCATGAACCATACTCAAACTTCTTGGCTAGTAATTGAAGTCTATATCCGTTACCCAAATAGTGACACCTCATTAAAATAGAAAAAAGTTATCCACATTCGAATTGAATCACGCCGGACGTGTACCAAACCACATTGGATCAAGAACTAGATCGACATCATTTAAACCACACGCCCGAATATGCATCATTAATAAGTGGTCCTGGTATGGTGCATTGCGCTTTCGGATTAATTTTTTGATTTAAAAACATGAATTGGATAGTTTTACATACGAATTTTAGCTACCAATGGGGTTAGTTCACTTGATAATGCCCTTACTTCATATAAGTAAGAGTTTTTAAGTTCAATCCCAGATGAAGGAGGAGAATAGGATAAAATTATTGTAATTTTGGAAGTGAATAATATTTCATATTGTTCATTAGAAAGTATTATATTAGCTAAATTAAATATTAATAGTATGGACAAATCCACCATGAATTGTCTACTTTTAAAGCATAAGAACAAGTGGTCGGTCCTTTACCTATTGAACATTGTATTATGATTTTAAACGCTAATAAAAACATCTAATTTGATCCTGCGATATTTAACTATTCAAAGAATACTTTTGTTAAAAAGATTAATGCATATCAGTAAATGACTTTCGTACGTCAAAAGCCCGTCATGCAATAAACTACTAGACAACAACTGAACAAGCATCAGTGACGAAAAAGCTAGGGATTGTGACAGGCCTTTGTGCTACGGACTTTTCGTCACAAAAACCTTATTGTAGATTAGTGTTATTAATTTAGAAAAAGATCCGTTGCTAATTTCCAAACTTATAATTAAAAAAAATAATAAAAAAGATTGATAAAATTAGTCGGTAAGCCCGTCACAAAGTTTTTAAAATATAAAATAAATTAAAAAGTCGTTCGTTGAAACTGTCACAACACGGTATTATTGTGACGTTTGGTTGGAATCCAACGAAAATTGTTATATGGTGATGATCACACGTACGTCTTTAAGAAGCTTGATCTATCCACTACCGGCCTACACCTACTCACCTTAATAGGCAAACACCACAATGGAAACCACCACTTAGTCTCTAAAGTAGTACATTTCCACTTGTCTTATTGGGGCTACCCTACCAACACACTCTACGTACACTACTACGCCTGCATGCCCACATTGATGGACACATGGTTACTATCTTGGGTTGATTTGGTTAGCTATCAAGACATAATTCAACCGTGTATTGCCATGTTTTTCGATATGAAAATAGCATGCCCGACTAAACTAGCAAACATATTAGCTATGAAGTTAACTTGGCGATCTATCAGTTATCCCACATATTGATACAAAATACCGGTCAAAATATCAGTACTGATATTATCGGTGATTTTAACTATATATCACTGAATCGTTACCTTTATCTTAGCTTTTCCATTCGTCTTTCTTTTTATTGCTACTATTAGTGTTTTAAGTTTTAATTGTTAATTGTTAGTGTTAAATGTTAGTGTTTTAAGTCGTAATAAGTTCATATTGTTGGCGTTTTACAAGTTGCAAAAGGTTAATTTGTTAATAGAAGAGTATATTGAATTTAGTCTCTCTCTCTCTCTCTCTCTATATATATATATATATATTGTGCATGATATAAAAATTACCGATATCTCACTACGATAACCTATATTTCAAATGTTAGTCATTGAGCGATATCCGATTTTTACCGCATTAACTGCATAGCATATTAGAGTGGGTGGTTAGGAACAAAAAAGTGGCTTTGTAGGGTAAATTTATATGTGCAAGGAGTTAAGTTTTGTAAGGATTGATATATGCCCATTGTGTGAATGAGAATGTGAGACGATATGACAATAAACGAACATCTTTACACTAGGTACGTGCTTTGAAATAGGGCTTGGGTCAACACTCGATCCTTATGGGCCGTGGACTCTAGCAACTGACAATATCTCTTTGGTGAAAAGCATTAAGTTGTATCAAGAAGTAAATCTAGCTTTGTTAAAGAGGTTGGATGATACAATAATGGCAACATCGTTTCTTGGGACTTAAAACGATTAAAGCATTTTCGTGTTCTTGGGCTGATTAATGGTGTTATAATCTTGCAGATTAATGGTGTTATAATCCAGGTGAAGATTGTAAATTGAAGTACACATATTTGAATAACGTTTTTACCGGCTATCTCATACACCCTCTAATCCGGCCTACTTCTAAATCTATACATTCGTCCAGCATACGACTTGAATCCTCAACGGCTCATAAGAAACCATTACACCATGATACTGGTATCGAGGCCACAACCCTTTGATAGATATTTAGTTTACCACCTCAATAGTTTCAATATTAAAGATGAATTAGGACCCGTACCTTAATTAAATCTAGTACATAAGGATGGGATGGGTACAAGTACCATATCAGTATCAAATTTGAATAAAAGTGGGTATCGAATATATTGGTATGGTATGATGCCCACTTTCGTACCACTTTGTTATTTTTAATTTTGAGCACCCGTACAGATATTAATTAAGTAAAACCTGTATGAGTATTCATGGTTGAAAACTTAGTCTTTGCTACGCTGTCAACAATGGTCAAAAGGCGGTCCTCAACGGCCAACAAATCAATTTCAATCTAGTGATTCATGCTAGATTCCGGTCAAAACCTACAAATTTTGGCCACATTCAGGCCAAAAGCTATAAATTCATGCTACCGATCCTATCTACTTAAGTATGGGTTGAAGAGGGGGGCGGGGGGGGGGGGGGGGGGGGGGGTAAAACATGTCTAGTTAAGAAATAGAGTTAAATGCCAATTTTGTCCTTGATGTTTGGTCCAGTTTGCTGTTTCAGTCTAAAAAAGTGTTTTTTTTTATTTTTTATTTTTTTGCAATGGAAGCTCTAAGGTTTGGATTTTCTTGCTATTTTCGTCCATTTCACTAACTGGGTTAGAAAGTGATTTTAAGTCAGGTGCATTTTTGTCTTTTGCATAGTTAATTGGGGGCAATTTTCACATTTCGTATGTCCTCATCATCTTTCCTCTTTTAAAACCCTAAAAAGAAAAACATCCACCCCACCTACCCTCTTCTCCCCTCTATCTCCTTTTCTCTCTCTCTCTCTCGCTCTCTCTCTCCCCCTCCCCCCCTCTCTCTCTAGAATCAATCGTGTTTGTAACACTTAACTAGTAGTGTTAATTTGTACATATTGTGTTGTTTACTTATGAAATTCATCTTAATTAAGTAATATTTGGGGTGAGATTGCTACAATTGTTGTCTGGAAGCATAATTTCTGACCTTCAGTCATTGATTTATTGGAATTTGTTAGTGAAAATAGGGATTATAATTAGTGTTTAAACTTGTAATAATTTACTCTCTGTTGATTTTATTTTTCCTATATTCCAATTCATTACTGAATATTTTTATGATTATATACTCTATCCAAAAAAGGCAAACATTTATCAACACATGTAGGGATCTAAGTTACATCGTTTGTTCTTGAACAATTAATGTATCAAAGTAAATGCAACGGAATAATAATAATTGTTCTAAGTTAATAGTTCACTTTCATAATCAGTAAATGCTCCCCCTTAAATGATTAACTAAAGTAGCACAGGTGTATATGAGAATAAAAAACAGTAAATGATATAACAGTTGTGAATACTTCAAATGGTTCTCATATATTAGAAAGTGGAACTCTGACTTTAGGTCTGTAAGTGTGTGTAATAAATAGAAGGTGTGAACACATCTATTTATACACAAGCAAACGTACATATGAAGTATAAGTTTAATAGTATAATAATTCAACAGGCTGTAGTGTTGGAACTTGTACAAAATATCAACAAAAACTAATATAATACTAAACTGCTGAAAGTCAAGGGCGGTGGGAAGCTTCTACTGGAACTGCTGATGAGTAAACAACTTCTGATGAGTAAACCTTCAGAAGTTGTTCTTCAGATGTTTGTCTGGTTCATATTCAGGACTATACTCTTCAGCACTTTGTTTCAGCTTCATTCTTCATCGGCACTTTGTCTTTACATCTTCAGCATTTTATATACTTAACAAAATTTGCAAAGATGTTTATCAATCCTCTTTGACCTATCAATCTCCCCCTGGATTGATGAAGCCAAAACCTTATTTAATCTTTATTTAAATCCTCCTTTTTTTTCAGCAGTCAAGGATTCAACATATTTCTTTCACCATGGACATCTTGAGTTCCCTGACTTGTTGTTTAGTGAGGAATGGTCCCTGCTCTGGTTCTAGATATTGAACTGCAGGTAGTTCTTCTGTTGAAAGTTTGGTCAGTTGATTCATGTGGTGCAGAACTTTGTATGAACAAGCTTCTCTTTCCAGACAGATGGTATTTGTCTTGTGGGTAAAGGACTATTTCACTATCTTGGATTTAGATTTTTCAAAACCCATCTTGTAGGGTATAATACCCTTATCTTGGTTTGTAGATACGCCTGATTATTCAGGTTGGATCTTCTTCTATGTTCAACTTGTACAACACTAGGAGTATCAGTAGGAATGGGAATGTGATGTTCAGTGATCACCTTGGTTTGTTTTTGGTCAGTGATGGTCTGTTTCAGTTGATATGCAAAGGTGTCTGGATCCCTATATTGGTGTATCAGAGGTTTCTCTTCATATGACAAGTCTTGGTCAATAATTGTGTTGCTTTCTAACAGTATCATCTTGAAGTATGTTTTGACTTGTTCCTCTGACTTCTTTTGCTTCTTGGCAGAAGGCTTTGAATGTGGTTTTCTAGCAGGATCAGAAGTTTGGGAAACTTCTGAAGGTTTGAATTTTTCAGGATTAGACTTCTGCAAAGCCTTGAATCTTTTATAAGTATCATTCAAATCAGCTTCTTTCCATTTTGATAACTGAGCTTTTGTGCCATAATCATTGGCTGCCAATTCTTCTATTAACTGATCTCTCTTCATCTTCTTCTCTTTATCAGTAATCTGTCTCTCTTGAATCAGTCTTACTCTGTATTCAAGTTTAAGATGTGAGATCTCTAAGAGAGTACTTCTTGGTCTTGCTATTCTTCACAATCCAGTTCATTAACTGTTGCCTTTTGTCTTCTTCAGCATTTTGGATTTGTTATTGTTCAAGTCTCTCTTGTTCATTAAGCTCTTCTTCCCATAATTTAAGCTTGGCTTCATAGCCCAAGTCTTCCCTTTCATCTATCTTGTTCCTTAACTCATCTTCTTTGGCTTTTCTCTTCACTTCCAACAGTCTCTTCTCAAGTTGTTCTAAACTGAAGGCAATTGGTTCAGGATTTAAAACTGCTGAAGGTTTAGATGTGGCAGTTTGAGTTGTGGTTTCAGAAGGAGATGGTTTTGTTGTTTGAGTTGCAACAACTGATGGTTGTTTTTCATAAGCAACTACTGAAGGATTGTCTTCAGAAGTTTTCAGTTGCTTATCAGTAGTTATGTCTTGGCTTTGGGAAGTCTTTTCAGCTTGTTCTCTGTAATAGTACCGATTTCTGAGAAGATTAACATGGACCTTTGTATGACACCCTAGGCAAATCCCACATCGGCCGTGGCCAGGAGAGATCCTTGGTTCATAAGTAATCCAAAGCCTCTTAAATCACCAACGCGTTTTGGGCTTAATGTTAGTGGATGAGAGGAGAACTCCACAGTTAAGCGTGCTCAGGTGGGAGTAGTACTAGGATGGGTGACCTCCTGGGAAGTCTCCACCAGGGCAACCAAAAACAAAGCCGTGAGTTTCTGGATGGGCAACCCATCGGGGCAAAGCGGACAATATTGGTGGTGAAAGAGGCCGGATGTTACAAATGGTATCAGAGCCACTCCTGTGTCGTTCGGGATGGTGGGGCAAACCTCATCGAGGACGATGAGTCCCTAAGGGGGGGGTGATTGTAATAGTACCGATTTCTGAGAAGATTAACATGGACCTTTGTATGACACCCTAGGCAAATCCCACATCGGCCGTGGCCAAGAGAGATCCTTGGTTCATAAGTAATCCAAAGCCTCTTAAATCACCAACGCGTTTTGGGCTTAATGTTAGTGGATGAGAGGAGAACTCCACAGTTAAGCATGCTCAGGTGGGAGTAGTACTTGGATGGGTGACCTCCTGGGAAGTCTCCACCAGGGCAACAAAAAACAAAGCCGTGAGTTCCTGGATGGGCAACCCATCGGGGCAAAGCGGACAATATTGGTGGTGAAAGAGGCCGGATGTTACATTCTCTAAGGAGCCTTTCTTGATGTTCTTGATATTGATTCCTTTCTTTCAAGGCTTCTTCTTGTTTAGTCTTTTGAGAAAGTTTGTTGGCCTCCTTGAGTCTTTGAGCTTCACGAGCCTTCTTGCTCTGTTCAAGCTCTATCTTCACAGGTTATTTGCTATTCTCCCCTTTTTTGGCTTAACCAACCTCAGGAAACCAGGGGGCAGGAGGAGCAACACCAGATAGATGCTCTAGCTATCTTTTATTATCTTCAATTCTTCTAGACAGCTCACTTGTTCTAACTTCCATAGCATTCCTTATCATCTCCAGTTGGGTAGCATTTTTGAGTTCCATGGCAGTTGTAAAATTTTGGAGATGGGAAGATATGAGGTGGTGTATCATCTGGTACAAAGGACCATCTAGGCTGCATAGTTGGTTTAGATCTACGTTTGTAGCACCAGAAGTAGATGTTTTGGTAGGCTTTGTGATTGTGGAGGGGGTGTTTTTAGGAGATCCCTATTAGTGAAAACTGGGGATGCAACTTTTGGGGAATTTGGGTGTAAGTGGTCTTTAACCTGATCCTCTGTGACTAATTCTTTGAGTTTAGAGACATTGGATTCAGGACCTTCACAGTCAGCCGTCAAATCCTTGATGTTTGAATCATCATCCAAGTTAATGGAATCATCTGAATCACGGATGAGATCATAATCAGTTTTATCATGAGCTAGGCTCATCCGTTCTTGGTTCTGGGGATTTCCTGCCTCAGGCTCATAGCCTTCATCAGCAGTTTCCATAAATGAGGTCTTAATTATGTCACTACTTGCCCCTGATCCACCAAGGGTTGGTAAAAGAGTAGCAGCATACTCATTTGTACCTAAGATCTCAAAGATTGGGCTAAGAGACCTTGGTCCCTCCTTATCTCTTTGGATATGATTGATAACATTCTCATCAATGGCCATGTCAGGAGTTTCATCCCCGGTTTGATGTGGTGATTGGGGAATGCCACTTGATGATGAGATGTTTTTCAACCTAGAGAGAAATTAGGCTATTTCTACTGTGTGTGTTGGTGAGTGTTAAGGTTCAGTAGTTTTGGGGACATCAGTTGTCACACCCCAACCCGGCTAGGGCTGACGTGTCACTCTTACAGATATCAAAACAAAAAACCAATCCATAATATTAAAACATAATTACCATTTATTATGATGTAGAAATAAATTAATGAATACTGCTTGTTCAACTTCTTTTAACGTTCTTCACTGATTCCCCAAAATCCCATATTACCTGCGAAACAAATAAGACAACACAAAAAAAGAAAATACGGCTGAGCCAAAAATTGCCCAGTAACGGAGGAATCAACAGTATAAGTAAATTCAGCGCAGCGGAAAAGCAAGACATAATAGAACCGAGACCGAAGTGACATACGAAAGGGAGTACGAAAACAAAACGAACTCTATTTCAAACTCGAAACCAAACTCGTATCGAAACAATTGATGAACATTATCCAACGCAAAACCTGATACTTGACCGGAACATAATCAGACACATACCGAAGCAGAACAATACCAGAAACATATCAGAACAGATACATACATCAAACTACGTGACTATTCATAACAATAAATTAAGTCACGTCAAACGGAAGCACCCATGAGCCAAAACAAACTTACAAACTGGTACATAGCTAGCAAGTCCATGCACCTATGAGATGGTGAGTGTGGCGTACACCCATTATTCCAATCTCCACAAAACAAACTCAAACATATGTCAAAAGTCAGAATCAGATCTAGGATATATCCATACGCCTCAAAGGGACCATGTAAGAGACGCCGTGATTTTGATTACGCACTGTCACGGAAAGTGTTCATGTCGCTGACGCCCCAACGACAAATCAAAACAAACTGCTCGGGTGACAGAGTACAAAAGCTAAGGCCATGTAAATAATACATGCAAACCAAAAATGACACTAACCGGAACATGCGGCCATGAGTACAAGTCAGAGGCATGGCATGCTATGACACACTAACAACAAATTGACAAATACACACCGATCCAAAAAAAATGAACCAAGTACGAACCGATGATACGTATAAAATGATGACAAACAGACTCTAAACATAGACATAATGTCCGTACTACAAAGTAACGGATATGAATTTTATACTATGATAATACGACTAACGAACCCATACACATGGAAGGAAACGAAAGTTATACTATGATTAAAAGAAAACAGAATCCGTACCTTATGCTACAGCTACAGTAATTATGACGAAGTTAATTCGTTTCCGATTGATCACAAAGACCTACATATCGGTGACCATAATTTAGTTTATCTTTTTATGTCATAATGATTTTCTGAGTTCTTATTATAGGACATAAATGGCATTTAAAATTCCTAAATGTTATTAAATTTAAAAAAAAACATATTTGATGGGAATGGTTAACTATTGTACGTAACACTTCCCAACAATTTCATAGTTGTCTTTATTTACCATTAATTTTATTAGACCTTTCAACTAAACATATATATCCAGTAGTTAATCATCTTTTATAAGGTTTTACTCAAAAAAATATTTTAACAAATCCATAGGGAAGTGTGGTGATCAAAGTAATGTATTTAGTGATCAATGTGCATTGCAAAAAGAGTTACTAATAAATTGGTCGACTGTTTATTTTTCAAAAACTCATCCATTACTATCCGATTTCGATTTTACGATAGTTCGTCGTTGTAGAATAGGAACAAACTTATTACAGTTTAGACTATTGGTGGTTCATATATAGTTAATTTCGATTACCTTGTATAATGATTAATCCACGATCAGAACTTGGGTCGAGTCACCGAGATCTACAATGACAATTCTTTGACCGGAACGCAGGTGGTGCGACACACGGCTGAATCAGTCGACTATCAACATGTTGTTATTGCGTTAGTAGTGTGAATACAAAAAGGTAGGTGAAACAGAGGGTTTCGGAAGTTACCGATTATATAAGTGGCTGAAACGGAGACGATCGACACAAGGTTCTTAGTTGTTTTGGCAACTGTGGCTCGACAAGAGCAGACAACCGTCGTGGTGTAGAGTCGTTGGCTTTCCTTCGGTGGCGCGTAGGCGGAAAAACTAGAAATAACAAGGGAGTCGAATGAGGTGTGAAGGAAGAACTTTTGTGCAGGTTTTCATGAGGTAGAAGATGCAATCTTAATAGCTTTAAATAGGCTTTATTTAGGACTTAACTAACTTTTCATAATCTCCGTCGTCACGTATTTTGTTCCGAGGAAAAGAAAAGGATTTGTTATGTTTTGACCGATTCTTTTGATTTGGATAAAGTCAAAACACTCAAATTCCTTTTTACTATTATTATTGTTATAAATTAAATTACAATTGAGATAAATGTAACATGTTTGTTTTTAATACTTCCATCTTGACGTTGTAGGTTGTCAAACTATTATTATTTATAGTTATATGTTAGTATTAATCAACCATTTTTCGAGACATTAAGTAACCAACATAATACTTCTTGCACTACTTATAGTATTTATTGTGTGAAGGTATTATAAATCCGCATATTACATAAGTAGAATGGGGTTAAGTGGTTTGGGTTTCAGTAGTTTCAGGAATTGCGTCAGAAGTTTTATCCATTTTGGATTTTTCCTTGAAAACTAAAATTTGGTGGTTCTGGCTCTTTTTGGTGATGGTAGAGATGGTGAGTGTAACTGAGAAGAAGTTTTAATTACATCTTTATCAAGTGCAGATTGCACATTAACATCCTCAGGCATCTTAAGCTCCTAAGGTGTCTTTTTGGGTTTGGTGGTTTTGAAAAATTTTCTCTTAGGGTTTTTGGTCTTTGGAGGAGTGGGTTTGGAAGTTGTGGGTTCATAAGGGACTGTTTCTTGGTCCCTAGGTCATCTTCTGGCCTACTGGCCAGTTTGTTGTGCCTTGAGAATACTTGAGAGGTTAAAGGTCTAAGATTTGAAGCATTACCCTCAAGTACCTCTTCACCAATTTCCTTGATAATACAATGCATTAGGAACCTTGGGTAAAGCAAAAATTTCTTTTTATCATTTAGATGAAGCAAAACCAGTTCATTGAAAAAATATGATGATGCCCTGAAAGGTGTTTCATTCATATTGGAATGGAAAATTTGTTGTAAAGCAGAGGGTATCGGATCATAAGAGTCAGTTTTGGGACTCAAACACATGATAATATATTGAAAAAGTAATTTGTATGGTGCATCGAAAAACCTTTTGTAGATTGTACCATGTGACAGAGTACCTTGGTAACCGCACTCGGTCATGGTTAATTGAACAGTACCGGTTGGAATGTGTTCTGGCGCTTGTGCATCCCCTAGACCTAATCTTATTCCCAAAGTCTCCGGCGTGATTGCCATGGTCTTCCCTTTGATCGTCGTCTTCAGGGAAATGACCTTGTCATCAACAGTGACAACAACGTTTGCCCAAAACTCAGTCAGAGTTTGTATGTGGATTGTTGGGTCTATAGTGAACGCTGTGTAGTAGTTTGATTTCACAACCAAATCAATGATTTTGTCGTACTAGGATCAGGCTTCCTCTTTTGTGAAGTAGCCGAGTTGATTATGTCCATGTTTTAATTCGAGAGCCATTTGTGTTTGATTGAACAGTTCTTTAGGTTTCAGAGGGTTTGAGAGAGAGGGAATTTTTGTTTTTGAAAAGATAAGTATGAAAAGAGGGGTTTTCAGAAGCTTATAACCTCCGTAGGTCAAACTTCGGATGGGAAAGGACTGATTTGCCCTTATTGACCAAAGTTCTGATGAAACAGATTTGTTCATTAGTAGTTTCCCATTTTCTCTTCAGTAGTTGTTAACAACTGATGAGAAAGCAATTTTTAAAACACCTAATGTAACTTCTGATGATTTTTTATTATTAGTAGTTACTCTTTTTAGAAAATATTCCCCTTCTGATGTTTTGTACATCAGGAGTTTCTCTCTTTTGGTCATCAGAGGTTTTGAAACATATGTAAATAAGTAAGTGAAAGTAAAATATGTACAGAAAAATGAAAACACTTACAAAATTACTCAAAATTCAGCATCCCAAGCATGGATACTAAACTCTGGAATGTTGATGAGTCAAGAGGTTTTGTGAACACATCAGCTATTTGATTAGCTGTTGACACATATTTTACCTCAATTTTGCCATTTTTCATAGCAATCCATGATGAAATGATACCTGATTTCAATATGTTTTGTCTTTAAAAATTGGATAGGATTTTGAATGATGCTAATGGCTGAGGTACTGTCTATTAGTAATGGAGTCTTGGTCTCTTTGATTCCATAATCAAGAAGTTGATTTTGAAGCCATTGAATCTGTGATGTACAGCTTGCAGCTGCAATATATTCTACCTCAGCAGTTGATGTTGCCATAGAAGTTTGCTTCTTTGATTGCCAGGACGCCAGATAGTTTCCTATGAATTGACACCCACCAGATGTTGATTTTCTTGACATTTTATACCCTGCATAGTCACTATCTGAAAAAACTATTAGTCTGATACTGCTGGTAGCAGGATACCAAATCCCTAATGTAGGAGTTTCTTTCAGATATCTAAGAATTCTTTTAACTACCATGTGGTGTGATTCCCTTGGAGCTGATTGATATCTACCACAAACACATGTTGAAAACATAATACCTGGTCTACAAGCATTTAGATAAAGTAGGGAACCAATCATACATCTATACAGGTTTGGTCAACCTGTTCAATAATCTTTTAACATCTTTTGATTGATGTATAAATGTTCCATTTAATTGTTGTTTAATCTGCAGTCCTAGAAAGTATTGCAGTTCTCCCATGGTACTCATCTCTAATTTTGATGCATGAGTTTCTTAAAACCATCACACAGTTTTGTGTTTGTTGAACCAAAAATGATATTATCAACATAAATTTGAACAAGAAGGATGTGATTTCCAACATGCTTTATAAAAAGAGTTTTATCAATGGAACCTCTTGTAAAGTGACTTTTCAGTAAAAATGTGGAAAGTGTGTCATACCAAGCTCTTGGAGCTTGTTTTAGCCCATATAGAGCCTTGTCCAGTTTGTACACCCAATCAGGATGAGAAGGATCCTCAAGCCCAGGTGGTTGACAAACATACACTTCCTCTTTTATCTTTCCATATAAAAATGCACTTTTACCATCCATTTGAAAAACTTTAATTTCGTTGGAAATTGCATAAGCCAAAAATAACCTGATGGCTTCAAGCCTTGCTACTGGTGCAAAGGTTTCATCATAATCAATTCCCTCGTCTTGAGAAAAACCTTGAACCACCAGTCTTGCTTTGTTCTTAATGATCAGATGAGCTTCATCTTGTTTATTTCTGAATACCCATCTTGTTCCAATTGGTAACTTGTAAGGAGGTAAGGGACAAATTTCCTAAACCTATTGCTTCTTGAATTGCAGCAACTCATCCTGCATAGCTTCCACCCAATTGTTGTCTTTTAGGGCTTCTTGGTATTTCTTTAGTTCCAACTGTGAAATAGCAGTGTAAAAACAGAAGTTGGAAAGCTGGTTTCTTGTCAGCACCATTGAGCTATATCACCAAGAATTTGATCTAAAGGATGATCTTTATGTTCAATCAGTTGATCTTGGAGTTGAATAATAGGATCTGCTGTGTCTTCAAACAAACTACTGATGTTGGTAACTTCTGAATCGGGAGTTTGGGCTGCTTCAGAAGTTTGAGGAGCTTCTTCAGAAGTTTGAGCTTCTGAATTAGCAGTTGTTGATTTTAGAGTTGATTTGCAGACTATATTTGGAGTCCATGAAGGAGGACCATCATCAAACCCTTGATCACCATCAAAAGTGGGTTTAGATGAAATGGTACAATCTTGTCCGGTCCAAAGTTAAAACTGTCAAGGTCAAGAGTTCAACATGATGTGCTGGAATGAGTGCATGTGATGACTCATTGAACTTAACATTCAGTGTTTCTTCTACTATCTTGGTTTTTGAATTGAAGACTACGTAAGCTTTTTCTTGTGGAAGAATAACCAAGAAAGTAACCTGAATCAACTTTAGCAGGAAACTTTGAAATGGAATCCTTAAAATAAAACATTGATATCCAAAAGCCCTAAAGAAGAAGATAATAGGCTTGATGCTATGAAGGACTTCATAAGCATTCTTGGAGTGTCTTTTGTTGATAAGGACCCTATTCTGAACATAACATGCTGTTTTAACTACTTCTGCCCAAAAATAAAGTGGTAGGCCTTAATCAGCTAACTTTGTTCTTGCCGCTTCAATTAATGTCCTATTCTTCCTTTCTACAACACCATTTTGTTCAGGAGTTCTAGGAATGCTAAACTGTCTAACAATCCCTTTAGACAAGCAGAATTCATCTAGAGTTTTGTTCCTAAACTCTGTCTCATTGTCACTTCCTTTCTTTCTACAACACCATTTTGGCCTTCCCTATATCTACAAAATTCTATTGTGTGTTAAACAGACCACACACTTCACATGGCTTTGCCTTTCCTTTCATTTTAACAATTTCAGGAGTTTTGGAAGGCATTTCTCTGACACTTTCAGTATTTTCAAGTTTGTCTTCAGTAGTTTTCATGGTCTCAACTCCTGATCTAGATGCAACTACTGAAGGCTTAATGTCAAGATGTTGAACTTCTGAAGTGCTTTCATTTGCAATAGTGAGAAAGCTCTGATGAAAAGATGTGCTTTCTTTGAATTCAGAAGTTTCTTTTTGAACCCATTTCACTCCCATCAACATCAGCAGTTTTGGGAGTGAAATCAGTTGGTGATTCAGTGTGGTTATAACCTATGCCAAACTTAACATTTGATGCAGTTTGTTTGATAAGAAGCATTTGATAACCTCTACAAGACTCAACCCAATTTTCACAATCAACCTTGGTGTCAACAAGCTATTTACTGACATTTCCCAAGTTTTCTATCATGAATCTTATCTGTGCTTGGGGTTCAATAGCATTATTTGTCAACCTAGAAATTTCTTTTGTTTTTAAAGCCAATTTTCTTTCTAAATCACATTTCATTTTGCTATATTTTCTTTCAGAGTCATTGGCCTTGCCCTGTAGATGCACATTAGTTTCTCTTATTAAAGCAAAAGCTTCTTTGCATGAATGTGAACAAAGCTTTAAAAGAGTTTCTTTTGAAACCTGTGATAATGCAGATGTAACGCCCCAAAAACCCATTTCGCTTAATTACGCCATTAGGCGTGATTAACAAAATATTAAAACGGAGCTTAGATGATGGGAATGCGGGTTATGTTCTAATATGAAAATAACCTAATGAGTGTTATTATCTTTATAATGGGGAAATAACACTAGAAACAAGCTTGCATAGTTAAGTTTTTGATAATAAAAGGCTTTGGGGTAAACTTGAGGGACTTGTGGTGTAAATATAACACAAAACAAAAGGTCCAAACACACCCCATTTGGGGAAAAACGAATTCAGCCCTCAAAGAGGGAGTTCTTGCTTCAAACAAGCCCTAATCACACCAAATTGAAGAAAAGATGCAAGGGGTTTTGAGGGTAGACTTGATGGGTTGCAAATTAAGGGTTTTCTACATGTTTTGGAGCTTTGGTAAGAACCCTAACCCTCAATTGGTATAAATTTCGAAACCCACTTGTGGGTTTTGAGCAAAACATGTTAAATCCGTGATCTTGTTGATTATTAGTGATATTGATCATTCTTAATGGTTTGGGAATGAGTTAAATTGCTAGAAGTTTGCTTGTATTTAAAGATGATGATTTTGCTTTAGATTAGTAGCCTTGATGTTACTAAAATTGAAGGAAATCTATGTTTTAGGCATGGATTGTATAGGAATTGTATTCTAAATGTATTGCATGAATCTTATGTGTTAGTAAAATTGCAAGTTAATATTGAAATAGCTAGACCTAATGGCTAGAATGATGTTTTGATGTTGAGTTCATAAATTGGATACTTGCTAAATGTTTAGTGAGTGTGATAATTATGAAAAATGTAGTATGCACACTAGGTGTTTGATGAAATGCTTAGTTGACATAAATATGTGAAGATATGCGAAAAAGCCTTACAAACTAAAATGTTATGTGAGGAATGAAAGTAATTGGTAAAATAGGATTGCCTAATGATGATTACAAAGATGGAATGTGCACTAACCTTAATGAGTCGAGATGATAAATAAAAAGGGATGGTTCATAATTATGACTATTGCCTAATGATTAGTGCATGCTATATGTAAAAGGTTAGTTTGACTTTTAAAAGTCAAACTGACCTGAATATAAGTTTGAATGAAATAGTGTGTGAAAACTCATGATATGAGTTAGTTATTGAAGTAATGACTAACTTGATTTGTCTTGAGTATAGAGAAGTTGATCTTGTCAAGCTAGGTGGAAGCTTGAGGAGGAAGGGATCAAACGGATAAGCGGATCATGGAATGCGCAAATGAGGCCAAGGTAAGTGACTTATCTTAAATAAGTCTCTTAGTAATAAAAAAGATTGTGTAAATATTTGTCAATTATGGAAATTGTGTTATTAACAAAGAATAGGTGTTTAATCATAAAGAGGAATAAGGAATAAGGGATTCTAGCTTGTAAAGGTTTAGAATCGCCAAAATGGTGGAAAAGTGGTTAGAGGAATATAAAATATGGGAACCTAGATTGTAAAATGTTAGAATCGCCAAAACAATGGAGAATGGCTAAAACTAGTTGGGACGTCTAACGAATAACGAAGTGTTGTTATAATGGGTCAAGTGATGTTAATATCACTTGAGCCCAAGAATTGAAAGTTTAATAATTGAGTGTTAAATGGTAAGATGAACGGGTCAAATGATGGTATGACACCATTAGGGTTCCCGGATAATAATATTGCAAATTGAGGATTTGTCACAGGTTGATGAATTGGAACGAAAAGCGTATGAGATGCCAACGGATCATATAGATGATTCGAATAATATAGGAATGAGCTAACGCTACCAGGTAAGTCCGTAGTGTAAAATAAGAATATGGGCGAGTAAAAAGGGGATGGAAATCACCCACATGAATCGTGGGTGCCAAATCGGTGAGTCATTTTTATAAACGTGTCTAATGCGTGCTAATGCGCTTAGATGTGATTTAAAATATGGAATTCATGAAATTGGTAAAATGCTAAGTCCGCAAAGGCTTAGAGGTCTTCAAACATGTAGATGGGTTGAAAATAATGGATCATAATCAAGTCGAGTCTCCCATGGGTGACTAGTTTGAAAAATAAGCCGATGAGGGTATTTTGGGAATTTTAAAGATTTATCAAAGGCTAAATCTATAAATCGGGTCATAATTAAACAACCCGGACGATGTTTTTAGTTAAACATGTGTCAAATGGGTTAACAAAATGATGGTTATGCATTTTGAAAGGTCAAATAAGGTTTTGTATAACCAAAGGCCTTAACGGGTCAAACAATTAAAACCGAACTAAGTGGATTTTAATGGGTCAAAACCGAAAAGTAAAATATATATCTTGATAGAACTTATCTATGCAGGTCTAAAATAATCTTCGGTATGTCCTGGGTGTCCAAAAACGCCCATAGTGAAGGGTTGGGTTTGTGAAGGCAAAAGTATTCATGCCTTAATAAAAATTGCAGCAGGTCAACCCGGGCGGGTCACGTTCTGACCCGGGCGGGTCAAAATTCGAAAATGATAAGTCTCAGGTCAACCCGGACGGGTCACATTCTGACCCGGGCGGGTCAAAGTTCGGAGTTTTAAATTTGCAGGTCGACCCGGGCGGGTCATATTTTGACCCGGGCGGGTCAGAATTCGGAGTTTTAAATCAGCAGATTAACCCGGGCGGGTCACATTCTGACCCGGGCGGGTCGCGACAGACAATCTGATTTTTAAATATTCGTATAAAATCTTAGAAAAATCGTTAGGAGGTGTTCTTTATATGATTGGAAAGGTATTTGAACGAAGAACATTTCTTATTTGAAAGACGAAGTCAGATTATGAGTTTTAAAATGGGTAAATGCGACCTAAACAGCTGCTGCGCAAAAGTGCAGCAATTTATTTTCTTGATATGGGGCCGTTTGGCCTGGTTCGTTCCGTTTCGACACGCAACAACATTTCTAATATAGTAAATGCAGTATTGGCAACCCCACTAACCATTACTTGTGTAATGGTGCCAGGTACACGTTCGGTAGGAGATCCGGAGCACGGATCAAGTCAAGAGGAGAGCCGAACACACCCGATCACTTATACGCTTCTGCAATAAATTGTCGTTTAAAGCATAAACCGTAGTATAGGTTTGTGATATCCAAAAGAAAAAAAGAAAATAATAATGCAAAGTTGAAGGTCTCTATCAAATCAAAGTCTTTAAAATGGATTGTAGTTATAAAGGTAAAAGTTTTAATTGATCGTGATTTTTGATTAAGGCCAAAACTCGTAAGTTTTAGCGATTATTCGCATGTTTACGGGTTAGGGTCTTACAGCAGAGTTAGAGGAAGATCCCTCAAAAGCCATTAAGGCAAAGTTCTTTCTGCCATTATCTAGTTCTCCCCAGTTGATGTCAAAGATTTTGTTGTCAGCATCTTAACTGCATTATAAAGTGTCATATGGAAGGCTGCTCCAATCAACATACCCTGATGTAAACAAACTTTGTTGGTTAGGTTGTGGAGGTTAGCAGCAGTGGAAGGCATTTGTTGTTGGCCCTATTGTTGAATAGGCATCTGAACATATTGAATTTGTGGAGCTTGTGCCTGGACAAAATATGCATTTCCTTGTGATCCTAGATTTCTGTTGTAACTGGAGATTGGTTGATTTCCATATTGTGGTTGGTTGTAGCTAGAGCTTCTACACTCTCTAGCAAAGTGTCCCAACTTTTGACACTTATGACATCTAAGTTTAGATTTGTCAAAACCAACTTTTTTTTGATTATTAATCCAGGAAATTTCCTACCTGACCTTTGATAAAATTTGTTAGTTTTTATGCTTAACATGGTCAGTTGGTGCAGAATATCCATTTCTTCTAAATCATCACTACTGAAGTTTTTAAAGTCATCAAGAATAAAACACATGTTATCAGTAGTTTGATTTTCAACATTGTCGTAAGCTGAATGTGATCTTTCTTATGAGATCCCAGCTGTGATGTCAATGTGGTCAAAAGAGCCAAAATCATTATAACAAGATGGTGAGTCTTGTCCCAATAGAGCTGTACTACCAGGAACATAGTCATCAGCAGTTTTGCCAAAATTTTTTAATTTTTTTTTGATTAATTTCTCTTTCAAAAGTTAACAATTTCCCATGTAATTTTGTAAGTGTTAGGGAATCAAAATCTGAACTTGTCCTGAGAACTAGGGAGTAAGTTTCCCATTTTTCAGGTAAAGGCCTTAAAAATCTGTGTAACATAGATGGATTTTTGTAGGTCTGACCATTTTACTTTAACTCAGATATAAGTGAAGAAAAAACTTTCAAATTGTTGTGTTAAAGTTTCTCCATTTACATGAGTAAAGGTTTCATATTGTTGAGCTAGAATTTCCCTGGTGTTGGGAATCACCTCATCAGTTCCCCCAAACTGTTCTTTAAGACAATCCCAAAGTTCTTTGGCACTCTCGCAATGTAAGAGCCCAGTATATATTTCATTTGGGAGAGCCATTGCCAACATTGAAGAAGCTTTAACATCAAGCTCAAGTTTTAGGAAATCTTCATATGTGCAGTCTTTTGGTTCTTTTACTTTTTCTACTTTAGTTTCAAGATCTGTAGTCACTGGTTTATGGGGTCCATTCATGACAGACTTCCAACAACCAGTGTTTTGCTGTGACAAAGTATGTGCCATCCTTCTTTGCCAGATATTGAATTCATTTCTCACTAGCATGGGAGGCTTATTTGCAGATCCAGTATTATGAGGATCCATTTTTAAGAAAGATTGATTGATTAACAATTTCTCAAAGTGATGGATTGAATAATAAAATGAACTTTTATCCTTGATTCAATATCAATAAGAGCCTATGTCTGATTCTCAATTTGTTAGATTGATATGTTATCAGATAAACCAGTGCTCTGATACCAATTGTAGGGATCTAAGTTACACAGTTTGTTCTTGAACAATTAACGTATCTAAGTTACACAGCGGAGATACCCCACGGAAGGGAGATCTACCCTGCGACCCGCAGATCTGCTTGTCTTTGGTTGGGAGAGGGGGAAACATGCCTGCGTGGACCTCACCGGGGTATCTCCGCTGGTTGGGTTAAGGGAAACAGGTTTCGTAGCTGGACAAGCATCAAGAAAGGCGGAATCAAAGAAAGTAGATAAACACGCTAAAGCTTGTGCAGATAACCAACATGTCTTTATCCCTCTGGCCTTTGATACCTTTGGCTCCCTGGCTCCAGAGGCTATTCGTTTCTTGACCAGGGTCCAACGGGTCGTCCACAGCAATGTTTCATCCCCAGGGGGGCAAGGATTTGTCTTTAGTAGACTAGGGTTTGCAATTCAGAAAGGGGTGGCGGCGCAGCTTGTTGCCCGTCTACCTTCTATTATGATGTAACTTTCGTATTTTGTTTTAAATGAAAAGTACCAGATTATTTAAAAAAAAAAAAGTTAATAGTTCACTTTTATAATTAGTAAATACTCCCCCTTGAATGATTAACTAAAATAGCACAAGTGTATATGAGAATCAAAAACAGTAAATAATATAACAGTTGTGAATACTTCAAATGGTTCTCATATATTAGAAAGTGGAATTCCGACTTTAAAATTGTAAGTGTGTGTAATAAATAGGTGTGAACCCATCTATTTATACACAAGCAAACGTACATATGAAGTATAAGTTTAATAGTGTAATACTACAACAGGCTGTAGTATTGGAACTTGTACAAATATCAACAAAAACTAATATAATACGAAACTGCTGAAAGTCAAGGGTGGTGGGAAGCTTCTACTGAAACTGCTGATGAGTAAACAACTTCTGATGAGTAAACCTTCAGAAGTTGTTCTTTAGATGTTTGTCTGATTCATATTCAGGACTCTACTCTTCAACACTTTGTTTCAGCTTCATTCTTCATCAGCACTTTGTCTTTACTTCTTCAACACTTTCTATACTTAACAAAATTTACAGAGAGGATAATAGATTAAGGTTGAAATGCTAATCAATCCTCTTTGACCCAATAATATAGCTCACGTTTGTGTAGGTTATATGCATATAACTAAACACGACCTATATGCATATGACCTACACATATAGTTCACGTAATATGCAATAACTAAACACGACCTATAAACTACATTCTGAGTTTTGAAATACGAGTACTCACTCAGGGCTAGGCCTATAAACCAACCGAACGTTCATGAACTGTTTGATGGGAAGTTTGTTTATATTCGTTTATTTAAATAAATGAACGAACATGAACACAAATTTTTGTTCGTTAATTGAACGAACGAACATGAACACACGTTTTGTTCGTTCATTTATGTTCATGAACATTCGTTCATTTATGTTTGTTCTGTTCGTTCATTTATGTTCGTTCGTTTATTTTTGTTCGTTTAATTAAACTTTACTTTATTTTTATTATTTATTTCCTTTTTTAAGTAACCTTAATTCATACTATATTAATATATACAATATATTTAATATTTTCTAAAAACTTAACCCTAACCCTACATTCTAAACATATCAGCCGCTCTCCACACTTCACAACCCCATCTCCCTTCTTCTCCACACTCCACAACCCTAAATTCTTCCACTTCTGACCGACCACCTTCACAGCCCCGCCTCTAGCCTCCACAGGGCCGCAAGTATGACCCATCTTCTCTTATTGTTTTTCTCTCTATAGCTTTGTTCATTTTTGTATGTTTATGTTCATTTGTGTTCATTTATATTGATCATTTATGTTCGTTTGTGTTCATGAACTGTTCGTTTAGGTTTTAAATGAATGAACATAAACGAACACGAACATGAAAAATTTCTTAATGAACGAACAAGAACACAAAAATGTGTTCGATTATGTGTTCGTGTTCGGTTAAAGTTAAATGAACAAACACGAACACGTCTATATTTGTGTTCGTTCGGTTCGTTTATAGGCCTACTCGGGGCTTAAGCTAGAGAAGATACCTACGTCATGTCGTTTCCAAAAAGCACACATTAACTTCATATCGTATCAGTATTTTAGATCTAAATCTTATGTACTATATACTTACATTAATGTATAAACTTGTACACATGTAACACATCAAATTTAAAATAATATTTAAATATAAGAAGAAATCTACTTTCATTAATGTATAAACTTGTACGTATGTAACACATCAAATTTAAAATAAAATATAAACCTAAGATGAAATGAAATGTGAAGGAGAAGTATAAAACATTGTCACTGGTGGATTAAATATGTGAACTAGCGGATTGGTGCCATGGCATACTAGAAAAATAGGAAATTGAAGAGCCTAGTTACATATCAACGACTTTCTTTAGCTTCGTGCACATTGTTAATCAAGTAAAATCCCTTAAGAGGTTGTTTGTAGGTGAATCTGATTACCATGAGTGTTCTAAACATATTTAAGAGGTACTTTGAGTGTTTAGAGTGCATAAACCAATTTAATATTTTCACGTACAGTTGTAGAAATGAGTTTTACTCCAAGAAAACGATTTTATGATGCTAGAATAAAATTTGTTAAACAATATTAATATACTTATGGTGATTTTATACTTTACTTTATAGTATATGGATTGCAGTTTAAATGTTTCCACAATATTGAGCATGACATTAAACTGAATGACTATTGAATAATACGAAATACCCAAATTAGAAGATAACATGGTTAAACCTTATGAGCCAAGTGGGACTAAAACCCATTGCAAGAAACTAACTTAGTGTTTTAACATTATAAACATGGAAATTTAACTAGAAGGGCTAGATGTGTCAAGTGGCCAAGTTGGAAAATGAGTTAGTGTGAAAATGAAGGGGGGATCGACATTCTCATCAGATATGTCGACGCACACCCATCAAACACACACAAAACTCACACACTAACCCTAAGACTCAACTATTTGCTCAAATCAAGCCAAATCAAGAGCAAATTCGTGTATGTGGCCTAAACCAAGTCATCTAAGGTCTGATAATCATCTAGGTAACTTTTTATTTGACTCAATTTGATGGTCTTGTCACATTATGGTATGATGAAAATTTGGGTTTTGAGTTTTGATATAAATGGTGCTTAGGAAGGTTACTATAGTATAAGGAACCTGAATCACACCTAAATTGGTTAAATTCATGATAATACATACTTAGTTGTTATGGGTCATAAGAGTTTTGTGTATGTTTTATGGTGGGTTTTGTCATTGATGAGGGACCCCTTCTTGAATTATGAACTTGTGGCATCTATCAAATGCTTTAGTGGAATTATGAACTAGGGAGTGAATTGACTTGCTAGGGATGATAATCTTGGCTAATGTTGGATCCATAAGGTCCTTAAGGTCTTAGAAATAACCTTAGAAAATGGATGCACGCCATATGTTTGATAAAATATCTTAGCAGGAATTCTCATGTCTAGGTAATAGTAAAAGTTAGCAAGTAATCATACTTGCAAGATAATGAATTTGTTTAGTCGAAAATAAATTAATATGTGCAAACATGTCTTACACAAGCTCCTAATCATCTAGGTGCAAAAATTGAGGCTTCGTGAAGCCACAGAGGAAAAGACTTGAAGCAAAAAGGGCATAAATAAAAGATAAGTCATATTCGTGACTTTGAACGTGTTAATATTATTTTGATCTATATGAGAGTCAATGAAATGATACGATCCTCCTTGATTTGTGTTAATGGAAAACGTTGGTAAACTTTGAGAACATGTGGGCCGGGCGAGTAAAACCTAGTAAAAATGGCTCATGGAGTCGTAGACACGAAGGTATCGCCACAACGGTAACACGTGCAAGGTAAATTCGTGTTCTATTCTAAACATTGGGTGTACAATCATTTAAGGCTACAAGTCTTAGTGGGGATCATAGGAGGGTAAACTATGTGTGTCGAGTCATGGTTAACTTGAAAACGGTTAAAAGTCAATTTATGATGCATAACCATCCCACGGGGTCATGAAGACGTGATAAAGTCATAAACATAAATGTTTTGGAAAACCTATGAAGGCATATTGTTGCCCTATACTTAAAGGAAAACATGAAATTCGCATAAATGTACTTTAACAGTTCAAATAATCTATACCGATTAAGGTGGGAGAAACCGTGCGTGTGAGTCGTTGTAGACTTGTTTGTAAAGGCATGCCGAAAACCATGATATTAGGCTTGAAAGATTGGTAATTCTTGCAACCAAGAATGGCCAAATTTGTTTAGTTGAAGTTTGAGAAAAACTAGAAATTTGGTTAAAGGTGAAAGGGGATCAAACTGGGCAACTTTCTAGCTGTTTGGCCCTTTCGCGTTGCGTGACAAAGGAATGGCCTCCCCGACGTGCGACGCGGCGTAAGCCTAGACTTGCAAAAAAAATTGTTTTTCTTGTACAATTATAACTTGATATATCTAACATTAACCTGGGTTTTATGGCAACGTTAAAACCTAGGTACGGTTGTTATGGAGTTGGGAGATAATCAAGCCAAATTTTTTAAGATCCAGATAAACATACTTTCGAATTATTTTAAAAGATAACCTCTTTAATTGGGATGTAAATGTTTTGTGACACTAGTCTTTGCATCCACCCTAATTAGTATACCGTTAAATTACTCATATTTTGGCCGGCTTTACTTTTCTATCAAGTATACTCATAAGACTGAAGACTAAGTTGAATAATTAAATGTTTCATCTATAAATAAAATACTAGAAAGAATAATCAAGAACATAAACACATCACTCTAATAAACTATCTAATTCATGTCAAGTTTTACTTCACCCAAGTAACACAGTGGAATCTAACCAAGAATGGCGATACAAACTTGTTGACAAATAACTATCATGGGAAGGATCATGATGAGTCAAGTGATTGAAGGGATTTCTTTGGATTATGAGCCTTTGGGGGCTTTTCTCTATCTAGATTTGGCTATTATTAGTGTGTATGGAATGATCCCAAACCCCAAAAGGTGGAAACGGAAATTTTGGGAGCTAGAGAGCCCTCTAGTGTGGGATAGATAGGATGGTTGAAGTGATGGTAGAACCTTCTATTTATAGGCTTGATCTGGTGATTTGGCACGATTGCGCTTAGGTAAGAACGCCTGTGCATGTCCTTGGAGGCAGGTAAGCATTCCGATAAGAATGTTCCAAGACGATACTTTTTTGTCTATATTGTTGGCTGAGCAGGCACGTGTTTAAGTTGGCAGGTTCGTGCTTGTCAGCATGCCCATGCTTAAGTTTGCAGGATCATGCTTTTTCTCCTTTCAGCGACAAGTTCAGTTTTTGTCGGATGTTGAACCTTTTGGAGTTTGTCGTGAAGTGGCACGCCCATGGTTAGGTAAGCATGTTCGCATTTGGCCTTTAAGGGTTGCCTTTTTTTGGTGGATTCTTTAACTTTTGTTGACCTCGTGATGAGTCCGATCGTGCCTAGGTGTGCAGGGTCGTGCTTGGTATCTTTTTATCTTCAAAATCTTCACTTCCTCAATATTTATCCTTATTTTCACTTATTTTTCTTCTTGGGGATCAATAACATGTAATCAAATTGGAAGGATTTAGGTATGTTTTCCTATTATAATAAACAAGATTTTCCAAATAGTTAGTGATAAATATACAAGTAAAACATGTGTAAATGATGCACATCAACAATTTTACATATTTCTACAAAATCCTTCTATTATTAAGTAGGGTTGGTACCACTTCCTAAGTATGCCATTTATGATCTTAGCTTATGATTCAACTTCCATATACTTAGCTATTGAGCCTCTTGACTCCTCCCTTTTATTTGAAAATTGACTTCAATTAACACCAACGCCAAGCAGAGACCTCAAAAAAAAGGCCCCACACAAACCACTTATAAAGTATACATAGGGTATTTACACCAATTATTTCAAAGAAGGTTTTTAAAATCAGATCTATTCTTTAACCATAAGAAAGAGAATGAGTTGATATTTGCCATAATGTCGCAAACCTTGACATATTTACCATTAAAAACCTTTTCGTTCCTCGACTTCCATAAACACCAAGCCGTTGTAATCATTATACCATGGAAGACTTTGTTACCCTTTTTAGCAAGGTTAATAAATCTATGCATCTTCAAAACGTCACGGAATAAAAAAAAGGATGAAAGGGCTTAGCCTGCACCAAGCACTAATCATCAATTATAATTCCGAGGCTAAAATGCAAGTAGAGAATAGATGATAAACTGATTCAACTTTGGTATCAAACATAATACATATGTTTGAGTTTAAGTTGACGTTCCTTTGAATTAGCCCCTCCCGAGTTGGTAATCTGTTTAGACTCCATTATATAAATGCATAAATTGCGTAAATTAGGTTTAAAAATTTGATTGAAATTTTACAAAAAAGGAAGCCCAAATACTAAAATGTGATTTCCCCAATATTCCTGTTGATATCAAGAACACTTTAAAAAACAATAAACTTGAATACTTTGTCAAACTCAATGCCTTCTATTATGATTTTGTGAATAATAAAACAAGAACATAAGTTGGACTTATATAGCCACCACTACAACGTAAACCAACTGATCAACATGAAAGTAGGACTACGAATTATTCAAATTGCATAACAACATAAACAGAAAACTAAGCTAGGCCTGAAGACTCGGATGATCCAACTGATTCTCCCACATGCATAGTGCATGGAATATTGAATCATATTCCAATACTCCCCCTTGATTCAAATTCCTGCACTCCCATCTCGAAACGAAAGACCACAAACTTTTCCTTGGATAATTCTTTAGTGAGACTATCTTGCCACTTGTTCATTAGTACATCAGAATTTGAGAACCACTTTTTCTTGTTTAACCATATCTCGAATAAAATAGTACTTCAGCTCAATGTGCTTTGCCTTTCCATATGGCACATGATTCTTTGACAGATTAATTGCTGATTGACTATCACACCAAATCACAGTTGCACCTTCTTGATCAATTCCCAAATCTTCCAAAATTCTTCTAATCCAAATGCATTGACATGTTGCACTTGTAGCTGAGATGTACTCAGGCTCTGTACTGGATAAAGCAACTGTATTTTGCTTCTTAGAAGTCCATGATACAACTTCATTACCAATTGAGAACACATAAGCTCCAACACTTGTTTTGTCATCTATGCAAGCAGTCCAATCAATATCTAAATAACCAACAAGTTTAATCAGTTCTCCTCTTTTGTACGAAATTCCTTGTTTGACTGTAGGAGCAATGTATCTTAGAACTTTTCTTGCAGCTCCAGCATGAACTTTAGAGGGATACTGCATGAACCTTGATAAAACTCCCACATCATATGCCAAGTCAGGCCAGGTCTAGTGTGGACCAGGTAAATTAACCCACCAACTAGACTTCTATACTTGGTTTCATCTACCTTATCTTCACCATCATTAGTTTTGTATTTATCATATGGACCCATTGGAATTTCTTCTGCTTTACAGTCCTGGATACCAAACTTAGTTAACAAATCAAGTGCATACGTTTCTTGTGAGACAAACACACCATTCTGAGATTGCTTGACTTCCAAACCCAGGAAATATCATAGCATCCCCAAATCTGTCATCTCAAAAACTTTCTTCATTCCAAATTTAAAATTAACTAGTAGAACCTCACTAGAACTTGTGCAAATAATGTCATCCATATAGAGACATACATAAATAACACTAGATGCACAATGTTTAACATACAGTGTTGGTTCATTAAGACTCTTAGCATAACCATTATCATTAAAGTACCAATCAATCTTTGCATACCATTATCTGGGAGCTTGCTTCAATAAATAAAGGGCCTTGAACAACTTATACACTTTATCTTCCTATCCTTTAATCACGAACCCTTCTGGTTGCTCTACATAGATTTGTTCCTTAAGATCTCCATATAGAAAAGCAGACTTTACATCTAATTGATGTATAGTCCAACCTTTGAGAGCTGCTACTGCAATCACAATCCTGATGGTTTCAAAACGTGCAACAGGAGCAAATGTCTCTTCATAGTCAATTTTATACTTCTGAGAATAACCTTTAGCTACTACACGAGCCTTATGCTTGATCAAAGCTCCTCCAGTTCCACTTTTTATCTTGTAGAGCCATTTGAGACCTACAACATTACATCGTTTTGGAGGATCAACCAACTGCCATGACTGATTCTTATTGATTGCATCAATTTCAGCCTGCATAGAAAGCTGCCACTCTTTTTTTAAGACATCATCAGTAAAACAAATGGGATCAGATATGTTAAGAGCAAATAGGCAATTTAAATATTCTGATGTTTCCTCATTCACTTCCTGAGTATTAGCATACAAATAATACATTGATCTAATCTTTAATGGAGCGGAAGAGCTAGAACCTGAACTGGTTGCTGCATGACATTGTTGTGTACTACTTTGAGGTGTTACAACACTTGGTGATCGTGGTCCTCCCAAATTAGAAGGTTCAGAATCATTAGGCCATGTAGTTGAACATCCTTAAGAGTATCTTCAGGAAAGGGATCTGCATACATCCTCTCATATAGCTGCTTATCTGATCTCTGCACTGGTTGCTAGTCCGATGAATTATCTTCTAGAATTGTTGTGTCACCAAATCTCCTGGTCTTAAACTTCTTGGTAGTAGGATTAAACAGTCTAAACCCTATGCCATTTGAGGAGTACCCAATGAAGATCAATTTATTAGATCGATCATCAAGTTTCCTCCTTCCCTGAACATATGTATGACCATAGGCTACACAACCAAAGATTTTAAGATTAGTGACATCTAGTTTATTACCAAACCATACCTGATATGGAGTCTTTCCTTGAACTGCTGATGTATCACATAATTAACATATAAAACATGCATAATCAGTCCCATAATAGGATAGAATTAGACTTAAAATGCTAACTTTGGGTACTTAATTCGTTCCTATTTGTGTTTATGAGGAAACTCGAGCTCCAAGTTGGAAACAGAAGATTTTCAGGCAAAAACAGGCAAAATCTAGAGATTCCTAAGGATACGAGACTTGCAGAATGTTCCCTGTATGTTTGAAGGCCCTTTCAGGACGTAAACAGTGATAAAACCAGCCCGGGACAAACCCATCACACCCACGGACACTTGCACGAAGGCCCTGCACGTTAGAAGACAACGCAGCAAACTTGGGGAACAAGAAATCTAACAAAGATGCTGTGCACGCCCGTGCTCACCCCCTGGGCACGCCCGTGCTTGAGACAACAAGTACAGAAAAGACATAACTGCAGCCAACAGAACGTACGAAATGCAGGAGCGCGACCGTGCCAACCCATGGTGCACGCCCGTGCTTGCCCTGGAAGCTCTATACATAGCAACCTACCCCATTCCATTTGAGACATCCCATTCCACACCATTCACTTGGTCATGTGTCCTCTAGGGTCGACTTCCAGGAGTCTTGTAGAGCTCTTGGAGTCTTGTGGGAGGCCTTAGGGTCCTCCTAACACACCCACCAAGGTTAGTCCTCGTCCTACCTTGATCATCTTTGCCAAGCATGGTATCGTAGAGTAGCTTATGCAATAAACATCGAGGGCTGTGAGGATGATACTAGATACATAGCATTAGGAGATGGAGAGCTTGTCTATGAGCAGCCATGTTCTTGTGTTGATCATTCATTATGGTTGTCTCTTCCTATTATTCCCGAACCCACTTCGATTTGTAGACTTTTATTATTATTATTATTATTATTATTATTATTATTATTATTAGTTTATCTTTAGTTATTTGTTGTGTCATCTTCTTCTAATCTTTGTTTGTTTATCTTGTGACAGGTTCAAATGATGATTAACTTAATAAACCAAAATCAACCCTAACTTAATCAATTAACTAAGTAGAGGTTTAATCAGCTTCTGATAGTCCCGAGCTAGATCCAAGGCGAGGAAACCGGTAGTGAGACAGATCCTTCGGGCTTCTGATATCCAAACCGGATTCTAAGCAATGGCTTTTGAAGTGGACCAGATCTGAGTGACACATTTCTGGTACTTACCAGATGATTGAATGATCTTCTTGGTAAAGGGAGGATTCCCTACGGGTGCACCAGTGATCTTCGGATTGCACACCTTTAGGATTATGTTTCACCTTTATCAAGGATTTCATTCAGCTTGGGAGGTTATGGGTTGGGTTAATTAAGTTATCAATCATCAAACCAACTTTATATTTAATTGATCAATAAATAATAATGTGTCACTTTAAAGATAATAAAAACAAGAATTCCATTTCTAGGTCTCGTTAGTACAAATCCGTTAACCATTGGGGATACATGTCATCTAAGCTGACTGTAAGAGAGATCCAATCGTTAACCTACTTAGGGGATACGATGTCGGCAGGATTGACTGTAAGAGAGATCCTTCGGCAAGGAAGGCGAGAGCTAAGGGAGGTGTACGGTGTACCAGGTCGGAATTGAAGCCTCTTTTCCAAGAAGAATGTTTGATGACCAGAGACTTGACCGCGGTTTGGGAAGCCTGCTACATGCAAGGCTCGGGCGGAGTATATTCATGCGGACGCGCATTGGGAGGTTTTGCATTCTACTTAGTAGTGGCCCCGGTTCTCTATCAAGGAGTCAACACTTCAAGATCACTCTTGTCCTCCTCACAAATAATTAATCTTAATTATAATTGTAATAATAAATTTAACTGCTTATACGGAGGGCCCAAGATGTGCATATTCGCTATCTCTACTATTTTATTTTTTTCTTTATTTAAAACCCAAAACCCTTTTTAAAACAATTTTTAAACCCCTTCGTTTTATTTTTCTTTTCAAACCCGATCAATTAATTGATGAAAGGTTGAGTAGGGGAAAGTGTGTTCTTTGGAATACGATACTCGGTATTTACCCTAGAAAGCTATGCTATACACGTCAGGTTCTCTGCCTATGTGTTGGTTTTAGTTTCTAAAGTAATTATCGTTTATTTTATAACTTTAAAACTTGTTAAAAAAGGTTTACTAAAAATCAGTCATTTTCCCCAAACCAATGTTTTGGAGTTAACACATCAAGTTTTTGGCACCGGGAAAATTGACACCTTTCTAAATTACTAAAACCATACGCATCAACTGCTGATTTAGGAGCCCTATTTATAATGTATACTGTAGTGGCAACAGCTTCTACCCACAGATAGTTTGGAAGGCTCCTTTCCTTAAGCATACTTCTTGCCATACCCATTACTGTTCTATTCCTCCTTTCCACAACACCATTGTGTTGTGGATTATGTGGCTCACTCAGTTCCCGTGTAATACCATTTATGTCACAGAATGAGTTAAACTTTTTGGAACAAAACTCTCCTCCTCTATCTGTCCTTAGAACCTTCAAATAACAATCACTTTGTTTCTCTCCCAAGGCTTTAAAAGTTTTTAACTTTTCAAAGGCCTCAGATATTTTAGACAAGAAATACACCCAACACATTCTGGACACATCATCAATTAATAAAAAATAATACAAACTGTGTCCCAAACTTGGTACCTGCATAGGACCACATAGGTATGCATGAACCAACTCAAGCTTCTTTGTTGCTCTCCAGGATGTTGATTTGAATGGAACTCTAACTTATTTGCCCAAAATACA
Source organism: Ambrosia artemisiifolia (assembly GCA_032199755.1). Lineage (NCBI taxonomy): Eukaryota > Viridiplantae > Streptophyta > Magnoliopsida > Asterales > Asteraceae > Ambrosia > Ambrosia artemisiifolia. The sequence goes on from CM063512.1 coordinate 40,410,878, forward strand.
TCCCTCACAGATGCTGGTCCCTTTAACCATTGGCATACCAGTGACCAATTTCTTTTCATACAACATCTTAAAGTTGTCCCAATTGATATGACCATATCTCTTATGCCATACTTCCAATTGAGATGGCTTTGAGGAAGTGTTGGACTTAGTCTTAGAGGCATCAAGAACAAACATATGGTTAGTTGCAATGGGAATTTTTATTAACTCCATACCTTGATTTCTGATGGTGCAGTTGGTGTCTTCAAAATACAGTCCATACCCTTTCCACATCAGTTGTCCCACACTTAGGAGATTGTACTCCAATGTAGGGGCATAGTACAAATCACTTAGTAGTTTGTAAGAGTTAGGACTTGTGATAATTCGAACCACACCTTTACCCTCCACAGCCAGGGTCTTCTTGTTTCCCAACTGCACACCCATTTTAAAGATCTCATCTAGTTCAACAAAACTGGACTTGGATCCAGTCATGTGATTTGAACATCCCGAATCCAAGAACCATAAACAGTTAGGTTCTTGATTAGGAATGAATGCCATAAACAGATGGTGTTCCTCATTATTTGCCTCTCTTTGTTCTACTGGCTCAGCTGCTACATTTAATTGAGCATCTTCATTATACCAGCAATCTTTGGACATATGTCCATACTTCTTGCATGTATAACATTGTGGAAATTTGCTACGATCAAAGGATCTTCCTCGGCCTCTGAATCCTCCACGTGATCTTCCATGTGCATTTGATAGCCTATTTCCTTCTTGCATGACCTACAAGGCATGCTCTTCAACCTTCTCTTGTTTTTCTTTCTCACTGGATCTGCTATTTAGCGTTACTTCTTGAGATTGTAGGGAACCCATTAATCTCACAGGAGTGAGAGTAGACAGATCAAAGGATACTTCAATAGATGGCACAATGTAGTCAAATTTAGATGACAGACTACATAGGATCTTTTCCACAATGGTTTGATCTGAGTTGATCTCCCCATAAGATCTCTTTACACTTTGAATGGCCATGACTTTAGAGAAGTATTCTCCAATTGTCTCACCATCTTTCATAAAAGTGATTTTCAAAATCTCTTATTAGTCCCTGCAATTTTATAGCTTTTACCTGAGTATCACCTTGGTACTCCATATTCAGAATTTCCTAGTTTTCTTTGGACGATTCAACCGCAGCAATTCTTGAAAAAAGCTGATCATGAACAGCTTGTTGGATGATAGCCATAGCATGTGCATCTTTTTTCTTCATATTCTTGAGTCTGTTTGCATCAGGTTCGGCTTCATTGACTCCTTGTTTCACCAATTCCTAGAGATCATGTGACATTAAAATAGTTTTCACCCTTATACTCCAATGTTCATACCCCCTTCCCTTAAAGACTGAGATTGGAGTAGGAACAGTGGAAAGAGTGTTGGTTTGCTCAGCCATGAAAAGGAATGATTGAAGGAAATGGGACAGAGAAAGGAACGGATCAGAGATTGGCTCTGATACCACTGTTGATATCAAGAACACTTTAAAAACAATGAATTTGAATATTGGATCAAACTCAAGGCTTTTTGGTATGATTTTGTGAATAATAAAACAAGAACATAAGCTGGACTTATACAGCCAACACTATAACGTAAACTAACTGATCAACCTGAAAGTAGGACTACGAATTATTCAAATTACACAACTAAACAGAAAACTAAGCTAGACCTTAAGACTCGGATGATCCAACTGATTTTCCCACGTGCATGGTGCATGGAATATTGAATCATATTCCAATAATTCCCATGTTTCCTCTTAATTAAATCCACAAACTTCTTTATATTTACAAAATTGCTGAAAATTAATTTTAAAGATCAAGCCTACAAGATCAGTATTGGGATTCATTTTCTTATTAAACTTAGTTTTTTCATTTACCATACCTTATAACAATAAGTGGTTGTTTAGATGAACGAGAAAGTGAATTTTTCACTTGTAATGTGATCAATTTTGTACATGTGTGTTCTTGACAGCCGTTGCAAGGAATAGAAATAGAAATGAATACAAAACTAGAAAGATTATTGGAAGATAGTAATTAACCTTGAGTCTAATGAAGTTAGTGACATATGTAATAATGATTGATGGTAAAAGATGTATAGACGTGATTAGGAGTGCAAACGAGCCGAGTCGAGCCTGAGCTCGAGTACCAGTCTGAAGCTCAAAAACCTTATGAGAACTTGAGCTTAGCTTGGTTGGAGTTTTGTTTTCAAAGCTTAAGCTCGGCTCGTTGGAAATTTGTTAAGCTCGTGCTCTGCTCGTTTATTATCTATTAGTTAATGTGTTTAGTATAAATATTAGGCTCGTAAGCTCGATAAATGAAGCTCGGCTCGAGCTCGTTTAGTAAACAAGCTTAATGGAGGGGTAAATATTATTAATTATTAATAAAACTAATATTACACTAAGGCTCGATAAGGCTCGACGAGCCTAACGAGCTTCACATGTTAGGCTCGAGTTCGAGCTCGATTAAAAACGAACTTTGTTTTAGGCTTAAGCTCGGCTCAGGCGGGATAAAGTTTGCTCGTTTCAAACTTTTTAACAAGCCGAGCTCAAATAGCTCATGAGCTGCTAGCTAGGCTTGTTTGCACCACTAGACGTGATGTTGACAAGAAGCGTGATGATATTACAGTTGGTCACTAGCATTTAATGTACAAAATCGAAATATCACATGATGAATAGAAGACATGATCCCATAAGGCATTATAAACCACAAATGGTGAGGATTGAAGATACTTTTCGTTGTATTGTGAAGTCCATGAGTCTTTAGAATTTATTAGGAAAACTTATTCTATGGCTATGGACCAAAGTTGGAACAACATTTATATTCTTATATAAACTTTATTAATTTTAAGTATGTCTTATATATCAATATCCAACACCTTTAAAATACTATATTATAATATATTTGAGAATTGAACAAAATTTTCTTTTCATATTAATTAAAAGAGTTTAAAGGGTAAGTTAATTGTGTTTTACGAATTTGACTACTTTAATTATTTTTGACACACACGTGTCAAATGCAATTATATAAAAAAATAACTGAATAATATTTAACTTAAATTTTATTGTTATGACTATTAATAACGAAATTTATTAGAAATCTAACTATCTAAACAATCAATTTCTTATTTCATGTTTAATTATATTCTTGAAATCATGCATGTTTAATTTATAAGATTTCATATTTACTTTACCAGTTAGTTTTTTAACTGATTTATCGGTGTTTAGTGTTTTTCACCGCATCATGCGAGCACCTCTATAGTAGTACTTCAATGTATATGTAAACAATTTTTTAGCTTCAGCTAAATCTGAAAATGATGACTCTTTTAGATTTTTTTTTTTTTTTGAACGGTCAACAAATTGGAATCACTCACGGAACACTGGAGGATCATCGTGCCACCAATGTTGCCACACGATTATATTCCACCACCAAGTCACCAATTCAGGAGGAAACTCATAATTATGAGAAACCCCCTTTGTGAGATTCGAACCCAGGACCTTATGGCCCTAAATCTTATCTCACCATCAAGATGCCACTAGGCTATAATGCCTTGGGCCTCTTTTAGAAATTAAATGTTTGATTTCTTACCGGTTTGAAAAGTTGACTTTTTTTTTGGGAAATAAAAAAGTTGACTTCTTTTGTATGCGTGTATCAGTATATGTTATGAATGTTTATAAAGTTAATTATATAAAAAGCTAATTGGGTTAGTGTCAGGTACGAATGTGGCAAAAAATGAAAAGCCTACGGACCCAGATTTAAAAGGTTTGGGTTTTGGACTGAAGTGGCAAAAGTGACCAAACCTCAGGGACGATTTTGGCTATTAACTCATTCTAAAATTTTAATGCTAAAATTTTAAAGCCAAAAACAATACACTGATCTTTTATAAATTGTCGGCAAACATTTCAAGTCATACTAAAGTCATATTATTATATCAAAATCGTGGTCAAATAAGGTATTGCAAACTGCAAAGTATCATAGATTTTAGAAGATATGCATTTAATGCACGAATTTAGCGACCCCTTGAAGTGACACAAGAAAGTAAATCAGAAACATATTTCGATTGTCCCATTTGGCGACTGTCTGGAAGCTGTCATAAGTGTAAAATGGTCGCTAAATATTTCTACATTATTTTTCACATACATATCTCGAAAACTCGCTTGTTTTTCACACTAAACTCTTTTGAAACTTCACGATAAATATATCTAAAGTGTATACATATTATTATTAAGTACATTAGTTAGGTTTATGATATATAAAATTAAAGAGAAGCAACATGGTGTTAGTGGATAAATTAATTAATGATTTGATTATAAAAGTAAAGGAATAAAAGCAAATTAGGGTGAAAGAAACTGTCGGTGTCCCTAATTATTGTTCACACACACACACCATCAGACAAGTGTTGTTGATGGCAAATAATAAATTACCCAACCTCATAATTAAATTAGTTTTGATATCATCTAACTGTTGTTAAATTTTATATATCCTAAAATAAAAATCAAACTTCATTCACACACCAATAACAAAATGCGAAACGGGTCGTGTTTGCGGGTCTAACCCGACCTGAATCCGAAAATTTTACACGAACCCAAAAATTGTATCATACATATAAACCCGAATCCGACATGAATTTTTGCGAATTGACTTGAACCCGACCCGTTGAACCCAAATTTTTTATTTTTTTTCACAAACTAATATATTAAAATTATAATTTTACTAAAAAAACACAAGCGTATATAAAATATTTACGTTTTAATTATAAAATCTTATACAAATTTCTATTTTAAGTTATATGTATAGCATAAAATCCATAACCAAATTAATTTATAACATAACACATATTGTAAAAAAGAAAAGAAAATATAGTATACCTGGGTAGGGCTGTTTAAATCGTTCGTCGCTCGCCGCTCGCTCGTGGCTCGTTCGGAAAATGCTCGAAAAATGCTCGCTCGATGTTCCGCTCGGTTGTATATGAGCCGATCGGCTCGGTTCGGTTTGTAAATGAGCCAAGCACGAGCAAAGGTACGCTCGGCTCGGTTCGGCTTGAATAAATTTTTATTTATTTAATAATAAATATACACACAATTTACAGATAAATTTATGGCTTTATATATAACATTCTATTGGATTTGACTAAGTGTATGCAAACAAAATATAACTAGCCCACTTAACTCAATAAAAACTTTAACACTAGATTTATTAGTAAAACAATAAATCATGAGGTGACAGTCTTGACTTCTTTATGTTATTAATCGTCCATCGCTAATTGTCGCTTGATATCACACCTACGTCACAATGCAACAACTGTTCTCTAACGTATGCTCATCACTTCACCAGCCTCAATCTAAGCCTCATCCTTGGACAATAGGATCTCAATATTAGTGTTATTATTGGACATTTCGACCTTAGTTGCCACCGACAATGAAAACATAGAAGGAAACATCCTAATTTTATGATCGTCCACGTTACTCTCCGCTCGATTCTCGCTCGGCGCTTGCTCGGAAAATTTGCGCTCGAAGAATGCTCGTTCGGTTTTCGGCTCGATTGTAAACGAGCCGCTCCGCTCGGTTCGGTTTATAAATGAGCCAAGCACGAGCAAAGCTTCGCTCGGATCGGCTCGGCTCGTGAACAGCCCTATACCTGGGTTATACGGGTCAACCCGCCAACCCGACCGGGTTGACCCGAACCAAACCCATTTAGCTAAACGGAATCGCGGGTTCAACCTGAAACTGACTGGAACCCGTTTAGACTAAACCTAAACCCGCTAATTTCGTGTTAGGTTCGGGTCGTGTCAGAAATTCACACCCCTAGTCTCAAGCGAGACCAAGCCGCAACCCAAAAAAAAAGAACCATTACAAAGTGTCAAAGTTACACCAACTTCAATCTACAGGCTTATTTTTATGCATATTTTTAGACCTTAAAAAACCTAACGCCTTCACATCCGTAATAATCTTCGTCACATTAGTCTTCTTATTATAAAAAATGGCCTCGTTTTGGGCTTTCCACATCCGCCAGCATGAAATAATAATAAGACCATGAATCACCTCTTTCTTGACCTCATCAAGCTTTACCTGGTTATGGAGCTCAAAAAGATCACGTACCGTGAACGCGTATATCGAAGGAATAGAGCACCACCTTGAAAGTAACCACCAGACTCCAACGACAACTCCATAAGCACAGAAAATGTGTTCAAAAGTCTCTTTAGCATCACCACATAACGTGCACCGCACATCCTCCCCATGAATGTTTCTTCTAGCTAAAGCTGATCTAGTAGGGAGTTTATCCATCTTCGCCCGCCACGCGAAGATATTGCACTTTAACGAGACCCATTTACACCAACCAAACACGTAGTCCTGTCGAACCACTTCAATTTTTATTGTGAGCTTCTTAACCGAGGCCATCGAAAAATTACCTGATGCAGTAATAGACCATTTCCACCCATCATTCCTGTCATTTAACTGAACCAGGAATAAAACATCCTAGCAGTTCATCAACTCTTGAATCTCAATGGCCATGGAGGGCTACTGCACCCACCTCCATGCCATACCAGCCACCCTTTTAAATCTATCTGCGACACAACAAAGTTTGGCTTTTCCCAGTCGAAACAGATTTGGAAAAAGGTCCCGAAGAGGTTAATTAGTAACCCAACAATCCAACCATAATATAATCGAAGACCCATTACCAACCAACCCCAAATCTTAAAAATCTACCGATTGCCATCTATCATCCATCCCATTTCCCATCAAACCAGGTTATTCCACAGGCTCTTAGATTGGAGTTTCGAGGTAGAGTTTCCTAATTCCGCTTCGTATAAAGAATTGACTCAACTAATCTTTTCCAAAACACCTTACTTTATGTTCGAAAATGCCACACCCAATTGGACAACATCGCAAAATTACTCCAAGACAGTCTATTCAGAGCTAAACCGCCATAATCCTTCGAAGCTGCCACCCGACCCCCAATCAATAACGAGGACGCTTTCCATTTGGTCAACCGTTTTCTGATCACCTCTACCATCGGGTCCTTGTTAGAAACCCGATTCATTTTCACACCAACCTTTGATGCCCAAATGCAAAAATGGAAAGGAACCTGATTTACAGCCCACCCTTACGGCCATACGTTCCACCTTGTCATTACCTACTCCAATACCAAAAAGATTAGACTTGTGCATATTTAACTTTAGACCCGAACATAAATAGTAAACCCGCAAAATTCTAACCACCACTTTAGTATTTTCTTCCGACCATTCCCCTATCAACATAGCATTGTCCGCGTAAAGTAAATGGGATATAGTCATACCTTCACTCGAAATTCTAACACCATGAAACACACCCATCTCTTATGCTTTAGTGAACATGCAGGATAATGCCTCCATCACCAGTCACCACAATGAAAAGGAAAGGAGAAATGGGGTGTCCTTGGCACAATGCTTTTTTTAAACCAAACTCATACGTGGGGGACCCGTTAACCACCACGGACGATCTTGCCGAGCTCAACACACCAGTAATCCATACACACCATCGCTCCGGAAATCCCATTTGCCTCACCATATCCAACAGAAACTCCCAATTAACATTGTCATATGCTTTTTCAAAATCAATTTTTAACATAAAAATCTTCTTCCCATATTTCCTTGCCCATGTCATAGTTTCGTTAATAATGAGAGGTACATCTAATATATAATGTCCGCTTAAAATGTAGATTGTGTTTCTTAGGTCACTTTCCCAATACCATTCGCATCCGATTAGCCAAGATCTTAGATATGACTTTACTAATGATACCGATCAAAGTAATTGGTCTATATTCCCCCAAACTCATCGCGTCTTGAGTCTTCGGATTTAGAGTAATAAATGACGACCCCACACCTCTACAGATATTCACATGTTCATAAAATGCTGCATAATATCCTTAAGATCATTAGACCAGAAAAACTTGATGAATTTGAAATTAAACCCGTCTGGTCCTGGAGATTTGTCGTCTCCGCAACCGAACACCGCATCCTTTATTTCCAAATCCGAAAAAGACCCAATAAGCATCGATATATCCTCATCAGGCTGCCTACTCAAACCTTGAAAAAATAGTTTCAGTATGACTTGCAATTTCTTGATAAAGCGGCTTTGAAAATATTATGACCTTAGCAGGTTTGATGACCCAAACCCTAATTATCTTCAGCCCCGTAATGCTATTCATAGCCTTTCTTTTGTTTATAGAACCATGAAAATATTTAGTATTCTCGTTTCCCAACCCTGCCCATTTATTCCTCGCCCGCTGGCTAAGATCTAATCTTTTGAATCTATCAAGATCCAACAACCTCTTTTTACCTTCAACCCATATTCAGTTCTCCTCCTCATAAAGGTCTCTATCTTCCAAGATCCACTCTAACTTCTCAATCTCATCTTTATTAAAATTTTCCTCTTCATTTTCCAACTTCTTGACATCTTCTTTCCAAGAAATAATAACCTACCACAATCTTCTAAATTTGCACATAAGCCTCAAATCCGGTGGCCCGACCCCCTCAAAGTCCTCAGTCGTTTGAATAACCAAGTTTGTAAGAGATTCTTGTTCCAACCACGAATTAGAAAACTTGAAAGGCATAGGACCGTAATTCCTAGACTTAATAACAAACACCAACGGATTATGATCCGATAAACCCCTCGGTAAAGCCCTATACGTAGTCGTCAGCCAGTTATTAAACAAATCCCCATTCATAAACACTCTATCAATCCGACTCATCTTGTTCCCTACCACAAAAGTAAACCTGCTACCTATAGCGCAAATTCATGTTAGCCAGCGTCTTCAATGAAGAATTTAAAGACTTTCGTCGCTAGAGCATTAAACATCGAATTCCTTCTTTAACCAACATCCTTGACCAAATTAAAATCCCTAGCCACCACCTACATCCCCAAAAACTACTAACCAACTAACCAACTTTACCGAACAATGCCCATTTCTCGACATCATTTTGAGGCGCATAGACATTTAAAACGTTCTGCTAAGACCCATCACCTTTCAAAAAACCTCTAGAAAGAATAAAATTCCTATCCCGAACTGTCTCAATCCTATCAAAACACCTCTTATCCCACATGTTAATTCAAACCCCATACATACCTGAAGCATCCTCATGGTCTACTGTGAAGTCATAATTTCCCCAAAATTTCGGCAGATTGACCCCATCGATGTCACTACACTGAGTCACTTGGAGGAGAATAAAATCAACTTCATTAACTCTTTTCCATTCCTTAAGCCATCTCGTTTTTCCTCCTACACCCAAACCCCTTATGTTTAAAGACATGAAATTCATAAATTACCTTTTGAAATCCTTCTTCATCAATAATCTCCCTTAAATGATACAAAAAATAGCCCAGGTTTGCAGCTCCAACGGTTACCTCCATATCAGTTGTTTCCTCTCCATCAGTATGGATTCGAGAGATGTTACCTATACCACCAGTCACCATCCCTGCTTCCACTTCACAAAACCGATTACCACCGGTCACCATCCTCTGGTAAAATACATGACAAGGACAATCTGGTTGAAAACTTGGAATACAACTTGCTGAGTGTCTCTTAAATGTGTGACAAGGGATATTCTTCCTTTTTCACCAAAACAGCATGCAAGATCATATCACCAGAAGGCCAAAAGTTGATAGAGAAGATTATTGAAGATCATACTTTGCTGATAGCCAAAAGATGTGGCAATGTCTATGCAGTGGACATTGAAAAAGACAAAGTACTGAACAACACTGCTTGTTTCTTCTCAAGAGCATCAACTTCTGAAACTGATCTTTGGCATAGGAGACTTGGCCATGTGAACTTTAAAACCATAAATAAAGTCACAAAAATGGGATTGGTTAGAGGTCTACCTTTGAAGTAATACCAGTGTAAAGAACACTATGTTTCCTGTCTTAAAGGTAAACAACATAAGTCCTCCTATAAGTCTATTGAAGAATAAAAAACAACTGCATGTCTTCAACTACTCCATATGGACTTATTTGGACCAGTCAAGAACATGAGCCTTGGTAAGAAGAAATACTACTTGGTCATCATTGATGACTACTCAAAATTTACATGGGTCTTCTTCTTATATTCCAAGGATGAGGCAGCTATGATATCATCAAATTCTTCATTCTACAAATAGAGAAACAATATTCTCTCTCTGTCAAAGTCATCAGGAGTGACAATGGGACAGAGTTCAGGAACAAAACTCTGGATGAATTTTGTTTGTCTAAAGGGATTGTTAGACAGTTCAGCATTCCCAGAACTATTGAATAAAATGGTGTGGTAGAAAGGAAGAACAGACCATTAATTGAAGCAGCAAGAACTATGTTAGCTGATTCAGGCCTACAATTGCATTTTTGGGCTAAAGCAGTCAACACAGCCTAATATGTTCAAAATAGGGTCCTTGTCAACAAAAGACATTCCAAAACTGCCTATGAAGTTCTTCATGGCATCAAGCCCCTTATCTCCTTTTTTAGGGCTTTCGGATGTCAATGTTTCATTCTGAACATCAAAGACACTATTTCAAAGTTTGCTGCAAAAGTTGATTCAGGTTATTTTCTTGGTTACTCTTCCACTAGAAAAGCCTACAAGGTATTTAATTCTAGAACCAAGATAGTTGAAGAAACACTGAATTTCAAGTTTAATGAGTCAAAACACACTCCCATTCCAGCACATCCTGCTGAACTCTTTGACCTAGACAGCTTTCATTCGGACCTAAAAAGACTGTTATCTCATCTAAACCCATTTATTATAGTGATCAAGGGTTTGATGATGATCGTCCTCCATCATGGACTCCAATTACAGTCATTAAATCAACTTTTAAACCATCAAAAGTTTTACAAACTTCTACTTCAAAAACTGCTGATGAACAAATCCAAACTACTAATTTAGCTCCACATACTCCTGAACCAATACATACAACTGAACCAGATATTATCAACCTCAGTGGTTTGTTTGAAGAAGTTCAAGATCCATCTCCAATCACAGGATTACAACAACTGATTGAACACAAGGATCATCCATTGGATCAAATCATGGGTGATATTGCATCAGGGGTACTCATAAGAAACCAACTCTCCAACTTTTGTTTTTTCTCAGCATTTATTTCTCAGTTGGAACCAAAGAAATACTAAGAATCCCTCAAAGATAACAATTGAGTTCAAGCTATGCAAGAAGATTTGCTCCAATTCAAGCAGCAACAGGTCTGGGAAATTTGTCCCTTACCTCCAAACAAGCTACCAATTGGCACAAGATGGGTTTTCAGAAATAAACAAGATGAAGCTAGTATGATAGTCAAGATTAGAACAAGACAAGACTAGTAGTACAAGGTTATTCTCAAGAAGAAGGAATTGATTATGATGAAACCTTTGCTCCAGTTGCAAGGCTTGAAGCCATTAGGTTATTTTAGGCTTATGCAATTTCCAACAAAATTAAAGTTTTTCAAATGGATGTCAAGAGTGCATTTTTATATGGAAAAATAAAAGAGGAAGTGTATGTTTGTCAGCCACCTAGGTTTGAGGATCCTGCTCATCCTGATTGGGTGTACAAACTTGATAAGGCTCTTTATGGGCTAAAACAGGCTCCCAGAGCTTGGTATGAAAAACTTTCCACCTTTTTACTCAAAAGTCACTTCACAAGAGGCTCCATTGATAAAACACTTTTTATAAAACATGTTGGAAATCATGTCTTACTTGTTCAAATTTATGTTGATGACATCATTTTTGGTTCAACCAACACAAAATTGTGTGATGAATTTAAGAAACTCATGTAATCAAAATTTGAAATGAGCACAATGGGAGAACTGCAGTACTTTTTAGGACTGCAGATCAAGCAACTAACAAATGGAACTTTTATACATCAATCAAAATATGTTAAAGAATTATTGAACAAATTTTCTTTACAAGACAGTAAATCATGTTCCACTCCCATGACACCAACCACACAAGTTGAACCAGATGATTAAGGAAAACATGTTGATCAAACCATTTATAGATGTATGATAGGTTCCCTTTTGTATCTAACTGCTTCTAGACCAGATATTATGTTTTCAACTTGTGTATGTGCTAGATATCAATCTGCACCAAGGGAATCACACCTAATTGCTTTCAAAAGAATTTTCAAATATTTGAAAGGAACTCCTACATTAGGAATTTGGTATCCTGCTTCAAGCAATACCAAGTTAACAACTTTTTCAGATAGTGACTATGCAGGGTGCAAAATGTCAAGAAAATCAACATTTGGTGGTTGTCAATTCTTAGGAAACTGTCTGGTGGCCTGGACATCAAAGAAGCAAACATCTGTGGCAACTTCAACAGCTGAAGCTGAATACATTGCTGCTGCAAGCTGTACATCACAAATTCAATGGCTCCAATATCAACTTCTTGATTATGGAATCAAAGAGACCAAGACTCCACTCTTAGTAGACAGTAAATCTGCCATTAGCATCATTCAAAACCCTATTCAATTTTCAAAAACAAAACATATAGAAATCAGGTATCATTTCATCAGGGATTGCTATGAAAAAGGCAAAATTGAGGTAAAACACGTGACAACAGCTAATCAAATAGCTGATGTGTTCAAAAAGCCTCTTGACACCACAACACTTCAGAGGTTAGTATCCATGCTTAGAATGCTAAATTTTGAGTAAACTCTGTAAGTGTTTTCATTTTTCTATACATATTTTACTTTCACTTACCTGTTTACTAATTCTGTTTCAAACTTTTGTTGAACAACAAAAAAAGAGAAAAACTACTGATGTACAAAAACATTTGTATGGGAAAAATTCGGAAAAAAAAATCTCCTGATGATAATAAAATCATCAAATATTGATTTGGGGGGTATTTTCAAGAAAATCTTTTCAGTAGTTAAAACTACTGAAGAACAAAATAGGAAACTCCTGATGAACAATTATTCATCAGAGGTTTTAGAAAAAAGGGCAAATCAGTCTTTTCCTATTTTTCAGAAGTTTGACCTAAAATGGCTATTAAACTTCTCAAACCCCTTTCATTATTATCGTTCAAAAACAAAACTTCCCTCTCTCAAAACCCTCTCTGAATCCTTCAACTGTTCTATCAAAACAGAATGGCTCCAGTTCTTAAACATGGACATAATCAAAGAGGCTACTTCAAAAAGGAGAAAGCCTGGTCCCAATACGATGAAATCATTGATTTGGTCGTAAAATCTCAATATTACACGGCGTTCACCGTTGACCCACCAATCCATACTGACACTCTAAATGAGTTCTGGGCAAACGCTGAGACTGTTACCGAATATGGTAAAGTCATTTCCTTGAAGACGAAGATCAAAGGGAAAGAAATGGCAATCACACCGGTAACCCTGGAAAATAGACTAGGTCTTGATGATGCTGAAGCGCCTGATCAAATTCCCAGTGGAACAATCCAATCAACCATAATAGAGTGTGGTTACCAAGGTACATTATCACATGCAACCATTTACAAGAGATATTTTGTTGCAAAACATAAACTTTTGTTTCACTACATTATCATGTGTTTAAGTCCAAAAACTGGATCATCTGATCAAATGCCCTCAACTTTACAACCAATTTTTCATTCCATTGTTAATGAAACTACATATAGGGCATCTTATTACTTTTTCAATGAGTTGGTGTTGCATCACTAAAATGACAAAAAGAAATTCATGCAATGTATTATTAAAGAACTTGGAGAAGAGGTGCTTGTGGGTAAAACAACAATTTTAAACCCTTTATCCTCACAAGCATACTCTAGGCATAACAAACCGGCACTTCTGCCAGAGGATGACCAAGGGGAACATGTCACAATCCCTAAGGAACCAACATCCTCAAAACCCATTCCTAAAAAGCCTAAACAAACCAAACAACAAAAATCCAAACCCACCAACCCAAAAAGAAAAGCAATTCAGGAAGATGAGATGCCTGAAGCTGCTGATGTGCAATCTGCACTTTTAAAAGATGTGACTGAAACTTCCTCTCAGTCTCATCTATCTCAAACACCCCCAAGAGCACCTATATCCATTATGTTTTCAAGAAAGAAACTCAAAAAGACAAAAACTATTGACCCTTCTTTCAAAACAATTGATCCAACTGAACAAACCCCAACTGCTGATCCCATAACTGCTGAAAAAGAAATATCACCAGCAGTTGAGATAGTTAATATTCTCTCTGAGCTGAAAGAACACAATCCATCTGAAAATGTCAATCCCCAATCACCACATAAAACAGGGGATGAAACACAGATATGGACATTGATGAGAATGTGATCAGCTCTAACCAAAGAGATGAGGAGGAACCAAGGAGTTTAAGCCCAAACCTAGAATCCTTTGGTATATTTGAGGCTGCTACTACTCCTATACCATCCAGTGATGGATTTGAGGACAGTTGTACCATAGCTAAGATCTCAAATGTGGCAACTACTGATGAAGGCCTTGTGCCTGAAGTAGGAAAACCTCAGTACCAAGAAAAAGAGGTTCATGAGACAACTAGGTTGGGCCTACCTCATGATACAACTGATAATGTTCTCATTGAAGACTATGTCAGTGATTTAGATGATTCCATTAATTTGGATGATCGATCAAAAACTCCACAAAAAGATTTGACGGCTGATTGTGAAGGTCCTGATTCTAATGTATCTGTACTCAAGGAGACAGTCACAGAAGAACAAGTTAAAGACCACTTAAACCTCAATTCCCTAATAGTGGCATCCCCAGTTCACACTAAGGATCACGCTAAAACACACCCTCCACAATCACAAAAGCCTACCCAATTCTATGGGTCTTCAAGCATAGAATTGAACCAACTATGCAGCCTAGATGGTCCCCTATACCAAATGGTACACCAGCTTGTTTCTGGTCATCCCTAAACCTTTATGACTGCTATGGAGTTAAAGAACAAAACTCAGCTGGAGATGATAAACAATGCAATTGATCACAAGCTTAGTGAATTGTCAAGAAAGATGGAAGACAACAGAAGACAATTAGCCTATCTATCTAGTCTAACACCTCCACCTCCTTGGTTTCCAGAAGTGGATGAAGCCAAAAAGGGGGGGGGGTGTCAAAGGAACCTGAAACTGTGTCTCTTAAAGCTTCAAAAAGAGCTAGAGAAGCACAGAATCTCAAGGAATCTCAAAAGCTAACTGCCATGCCAAGACAAGAAAAAGCACTGAAAGAAAGAGAAGAATGGTCTGAGAAACAAGAGAGAATCCTTAGAGAAAAAGCTAAAAAGTCAGCCCAAGGCACTAGTGAAGAAACTGCTGAAGACAAGACCAAAAGTACTGAAGACAATCCTTCAGTAGTTAATGCTCAGATCAACACTTCAGTAGTTGACATTTCCTGCACTGAACCAGAACAGTCTTCTAAAGCAACAGAAACAACTCCAGCTGAAATTCCAAAGCCTGTTCCCATTCCTACAACTGATTTGAACTCTTCTCATATACCAGTAACAGAAGAACAAACAGAAGAAGACTTAAAAGAAGCAAAAAGAAAGGCAATGGAAGATGAGATATGGAACAGCTTAGAAGCAAGGGACGACTTAAGCTATGAAAACAAGTTAAGAACCTATGAAAAGAAGTTAAGTGAGTTAGAAGCACAAGAAAGACTTGCTGAGCAAAACTCCTTGCTGCAGAAGAAGATAAAAGGCAACAGCTGATAAACTATATCATCAAACACAGTGATATACGTTAATTTACACATATAAAAGTCCCCGTTTAACTCCCATTTTCAGACGTTTTTGACCTTATACACATGAATTGGTACTTATTTGGGTATCTTTGCGATTTCAGATCTTAAACGATGTCCCGGAAGCATAACAGACGAAAAAGCGGAGCTTTCAGCGCGCAAACAGGACCTCAGGTCCTGTGAGCGGCCGCTCGCTCCTCCAGATTTTTCCAGAAACATTCTAGAAGCCCTACGTCAGCTTTGCCCACTTGTCTGTAAAGTGAGCGGCCGCTCCAAGCCTCCGAGCGGCCGCTCCAAGCCTCTGTTCTGCTATAAATTGCCCATTTCAGCCATTGATCGAGTGTTAGATCTTTGGGGAGCGTTTTCTGGCGATTTTCTGGGCTAACGAAGTGCTGCATAGGCGTGGATTTTTGGGGAGCATTCTTATGGTTTGATCCTTTAAGCTTTTTAAGATCCAAATCTGATTTTGTATGCTATTTTGATGTTGTTTTAGTTAATCGTACGCCTACGGGCAAGAACATTAGTATTAGTTAGTAGTTAAAACAATCGTTTGTATGAAATCAAGTATTGTATGAATTTGGCGTTTTGCATGTTTGAATCTTGATGATCATAGCGCAACCTTGCTTCATTGTTGTTAGATTTGTAGTTGTGTTTGGATGACTTTGATGATTGTCGAATGTGTTAGGCGGATTACTTGTTGAAGAAACCGTCCGTTTAATCGTCCGATAGTAGACTAGTTAACTTGTTTATAAAGTTTACACCATGAAACTGTAACCGGGTATTGGTTTGGTTAAAGTCACTCGGATAATGATTATAAATGTTTACCGGCACGTAAAAGAGTCTAAAAAGCTTAATGGTGTTGTTACCAATCTTTGACACGGTTAATGATCTTTGTTAGTTATTTTGGTAAAAATGGCGATCTTAGTAGATTTGTGTTCAAAGTTCGTAAAATGGAATAGGTTGTGAAATGCTCTAATTTATGCTAGTCTAGGTGGTCGTATTGTGTATTCGATATTGCTTTCCTTAACTAGGGCGGTTGAGGACTCTCGAAAGGTGATACTAACTTATATTTAAAGATTCTCATGAGATCATATCAGCTGCGCGCTAATGAACAACTTGAAGGGGTTAACGTGTGTATTCGTATTAGCTTTCTGTATAGTTGTCATGTTAGGATGCCCGAGAGGGAAACTAACTGTCGGAAAAAGGGAATGTTGATCACGCCTTTATTTCTTATTATATGTAGATGACATGCTAGGATTGGCGTATTATATTTTATATAGTTATATTTTCTATTTGGAGTCGTAGTTAAGTTATTTACATGTGTTAGAATTAATCTAGTTATAAACAAACTCAAACAATCTTTTCCTACTTGTGAATCGGGGATAGAGTTTCAGTACCATTGCTCCGTGCGCGTCCATGGATCGATATCTGGTTCTTATCTGTACATTACTACATATATGACAGGGTACACTTGCCCTATTGTGTGTGTTTTAATATTAGGGTCTAAACCATTTTTATAAATATTAAAGCAGAAACATGTGTTAAAATCCATTGAAAAATATGTATAGTATCGCACACGTCACACAGCAAGACAAGGAAATACTCATTTAAGGGACTCTCAACTGAAGAACTTACAAATCAGGCACAACTTGTATCAGACAGGCTAGCCACAGAAAAAGAAAGAAAGTTGAAAAGAGCCCAAATCATTTAAGAATTGGTAGAGAACAACTATGGTTCAAAACAACAAGCGTGCAAATGGAAAGAAGATATACTTTATGACACTTACAAAAAGTTCAAGGCTAAAAGACTTGCAAATCCAGAGAAGTTCAAACCAACACAGCATGCTACCAATAAAAAGATAGAGGAACACACAAAAACAGACTTTAAGATGTTTCTGATTGAAAAGAACACCATTGTTGAAGATGATTTCACTGTTGGTGAAAAGCCTCTGATAACACAAGATAGGGATCCTACAACATTTGCATATCAACTGAAGCAGACCATCAAAGAACAAAAATAGACAAAGGTGATCTCTGAAAATCACATTCCAATTTAATTTGATACACCTGGTACTGTACTAGTTGAAAGAAGAAGGAGATCCAATTTAATCAATGCTGAAAAAGAAAAACCACCAACATCAGACCTATCTTCAAACCTACAAATAGTACCATACAAAGACAACTTCTTTAATTCCAAATCTCCAATTGTCAAATGGTACTTTACCCACAAGTCCAGTTCCATGGTTCTGGAAAGAAAAAACTGCACAATGAAAGTCCTTCACTACACAACTAAATTGGAAAAATTATCAGATGAAAATCTTCTAACCATTCAGAATATTTTACCAGAAAATGGACTACTTTCAAAACCAGAGGTCAGAGAACTCAAATTTCAAATGATCAAGAAAATTTGGAGAGTTCTTGATTCAAGGAAAAGAGGATCTTATAAATAAATATAGACAAAGGTTTTGGCTTCATCAATCCAGGGGGAGATTGTACGGTCAAAGAGGATTGACAAGCCAATATAAACCTTAGTCTTATATCCTCTTAACATTTTGTGAAACTGCTGAAGTAAAAGATTACCAAAGTCCTGAAGAGTAAAGAAACAGAAGTTCTGAAGATGAACAAGACAGACATCTGAAGAACAACTGCTGGAGACAAACTCATGAAGATTACTCATCAGAAGTTTGTCACTCATCAGCACTTTGATTAAAAGCTTTCAACCGCTCTTAATCTCAGCAGTTTAGTATTATATTAGTATTCTTAAAGTCTTTGTTCAAGTTTCAATACTACAGCCTGTTGTAGTATTATCTTACATTACTATAATCTTTTGGTAACTTAGTTTGTATGTAATTGTCCGTCTATAAATAGAGGGGTTAATCCCACTATTTTAGACATCCATCTAAGACTTTAACATTTCCTTCAAATACTTTGTAGTTAACCATTTCAATATATATATATATATATAGGGTAGGGATCATACGAGAACCAACTTTAGGGAGAGAACCAGAGAACCAAGGTGAACACAAACAAAAAAAACCTAAAAACCCCACCTCCACCCCGTAAAAACCTAAACCCACCCACCTCACTCTCTAAAAACCTAAACCCCCCATCCCCCATCCCCCACACCGCCCCAACCCCCCCCCCCCTAATTATGAAATGCACATGTGCAACTAACCCCATACCCCCCAAAAACCAAAACGCTCCATCCCATCCCCCCCCCAAAAAGATACCCCCTCTTCCATCATACCCAAAAACTAAACCCTAAAGCTAAACCCATTAAAAAACTTAACTATAATAGTGAAATGCACATGTGCATGTAATACAATTATCTTATTTTATAGTTTTATATAGAGGTTTTTTTAAATTTATTCACCAACAACCTCAAAAAACCTACCCCCCTTCCCATCATACCTAAAAACTAAACCCTAAAGCTAAACCCATTAAAAAAAAACCTAACTATAATAGTGAAATGCACTTTGCGTTTATTTAATGATCATTGAATAAATTATTTTCCACCTTATATATCATATCACGTCCATTTAATGATCATTTCATTATGGTAATTCATAATTTATTCAAAAGTGTGCTCTAATAGTGAAATGCACATGTGCATACGGTATATGTATGTATATATATAACAGCAAAATGCACATGTGCATAAACCTGACGTAAATATGACTTTAAAAAGCCATTTTTTTGTTTTTTTTTGTTTTTTTTTGTATTTTTTTCAGAAAGATTAACACTAAAAAAACATTTTGGTGTTTTTACTTTTTTTATTTTTTTAGGTTATATAATTTTTTTATTTTTTGGTGGAGGGGTTTTTGTGTTCACACTTGGTTCTTTGGTTCTCTCCCTAAATGGTGGTTCTCAAATGATCCAAATCCTATATATATATATATATATATATATATATATATATATATATATATATATATATATATCTGAGAATCATTCTGCATTTACTGTTATGTTCATTTACTGTTATTGATTCTCATCTTTAATACTTGGTTCATTGATTAAGGGGGAGTAATAACTCCTATTAAAAGTGATACTTAAACTTGAACACTTTACTTATTCCGCTGTGCAAACTGCTTTGATAAACTTACAACACATAAGTGTTCATAAATAAGAACTGTTTTTCATTTCTATGACATGCTTGCGAGTGAGCCGGATGTTTTGTGCAATTTAGAACTTGTCTCTAGCATGCTTGTTTAGACCAGATTCGTGTGACATCGTATGAAAATGATTGAGGCATTTAGGATACCCTTTTGAATTAGCCTTTTCTTTTCATTCTATCTATTTCCCTCACCCAAACATCATCCCCTAGTTAACCATGTTGAACCTATTCCAGTGTTTTTTCTTATTTACCACACCATTTCGCCAGTAAACCAAATTTAGCCTTTTTCTTTTAAACCCTTTGTGTTAGAACTCGGTTTAGGTTAATGTTTAACTAGCTGTCTGTGTTGTAAATAGTTCGTGTTCGGGTTTATATATTTAGAACCCGTCTGTTGATTACATTAGTTCTAGTTATCAGTTTTTCAACAAAAAAAAATCCAGAAAATTCCAAAAAAATAGAACACCCTAAAATAGGGTGAGTTAGCAGTGATCGAGAAGTTTTTAGAGCTTTAAAGTTAGAAATTGTATGTTTAGCTCGAATTGAATAAAATGCGGTTATGTTCGCGTATGAATTGTATAGTAGTTTTTGCTTCAGTTTAGTTAGACTTAACCGCCGAGTTTTAGCCATTTCGTCACTGTTTATATATCCATTCCACACCCTTACCCTTGCCTGTCATTACAACCCTCATAAGACCTCTTGATTTGGGCTTTTTCACACGTTAGTTGGTGAAGACTAGATCTTTTGACAAGCTTATGATATTGCACGATTCATTGTCTTGGCAATGGAGCGATTTACACATACACATTACACGTATGTATCATAAATAAAACCGAGTGTGTGTGAATATTGTGAGTCGTGTACGGGTTAGCGTGCTTTGTGGATCGGAAGTGAGTCGTTACTTTTCAGTTATCTTGTCACCTGTTTATATCTTCTGTGGGCTTGATTATTATCATCTGTACATGTTATATTTTGTCTTTGTCGCCACTTGGCGAGTTTTTCGTTTATTTCTGTTTTGTTGTTTGCTTGAGGACAAGCAAAGTTCAAGTGTGGGGAGGTTTGATATACGTTAATTTACACATATAAAAGTCCCCGTTTAACTCCCATTTTCAGACGTTTTTGACCTTATACACATGAATTGGTACTTATTTGGGTATCTTTGCGATTTCAGGTCTTAAACGATGTCCCGGAAGCATAACAGACGAAAAATGGAGTTTTCAGCGCGCAAACACCTGTGAGCGGCCACTCACTCCCTGTGAGCGGCCGCTCGCTCCTCCAGATTTTTCCAGAAACATTCTAGAAGCCCTACGTCAGCTTTGCCCACTTGTCTGTAAAGTGAGCGGCCGCTCCAAGCCTCTGTTCTGCTATAAATTGCCCATTTCAGCCATTGATCGAGTGTTGGATCTTTGGGGAGCGTTTTCTGGCGATTTTCTGGGCTAACGAAGTGCTGCATAGGCGTGGAACAAGCTCGGGAATTCATCCGATCCATCCTTCATCATCCAATCCATCTCTTTAGCATTCTTATGGTTTAATCCTTTAAGCTTTTTAAGATCCAAATCTGATTTTGTATGCTATTTTGATGTTGTTTTAGTTAATCGTACGCCTACGGGCGTCCATGGATCGGGGATGGAGTTTGAGTACCATTGCTCCGCGCGCGTCCATGGATCGATATCTGGTTCTTATCTGTACATTACTACATATATGACAGGGTACAGTTGCCCTATTGTGTGTGTTTTAATATTAGGGTCTAAACCATTTTTATAAATATTAAAGCAGAAACGTGTGTTAAAATCCATTGAAAAATATGTATAGTATCGCACACGTCAAGTTTTTGGCGCCGTTGCCGGGGACGCGACGAGCTTTAGGAACGAACCGAGTCAACTTTTTACCAGTGTACATACTTGTGAATACTTGTTTATACTTCATTGATTTGTTATTTCATTCATTTATTTGCATATATGATTCTTTGAATGTTTATTTGATTTATCTGTCTGTTGATATTTTGGATTGATTTTAGTTTGGTTTATAGGTTTGCATATAGATTCGTTCATTTATCTTCTTATAGAATTGTTTGATTTGATTATTCGTTCATTAGGATGTTGATAGATTTAATTGATTGATTATTGGATTGATTGGTTTGTCTATGAATTTGATTTGTTCGTTATTTGATTGATTTTATTTATTTGTTCGTATTTGAACTAATTATTAATTTCATTCTTTGAATAGTTTTAGGCTTAGTCTGTTTATTTCTGTTCATTCTTTTGATTCTATTAGTTTTTATTTGATTTTCTCGATTATATAGCTTTCCGTTATTTTCGTATGAATTTATGGATTCTTTATTTTATTTATTTATTTTTCTGTCTTTTATCGCCTTTTGGGTTTGTCATCTATTTGCCTGCTGCAACTGTATCACTCTTATTTGCAGGTTGATGTCCACGAACCCCGGTCCTTCTGGTGATCTTTCTGAGGAGGAGCGAGGGCGTGTCTTGAAGAGAAGCGAGAGGATTAGACTTCATAAGTCGCGTCTAGTTTATGATATTCTTATTTCTACTCCTATAGTTGAGGTCCCAGTAGACGAGGCGAGCTACGATCTGGCTAACGACGACGGGTCGGACGCCCATAGTGACATTATCATGGCGGATGACGACATTCCGCTTAATGATAGTGGTCGTCCTGGAGGGGATGGACTGGAACCGAGTATTGTCCGACCGGCTATTTTGGCGGGCCATTTCGAAATCAAATCTAGTATCGTTAATATGATACAGAATTCGGTGCAATTCGGTGGACTGGAGCACGAGGATCCAGGCCGACATATTGCTGCTTTCTTAGAGGTTTTAGCCACCTTTAAGATGGAGGGTATCTCCGATGATGCTATCCGTTTGAGACTCTTCCCATTCTCATTGCGGGACAAAGCCCGGACTTGGCTTCTGTCACAACCCGTGGGGTCGATCACGACATGGGCAGAGTTATCACAACAGTTCATGCAGCAATACTTCCCTCCAGAAAAGAATAAAAAACTGAGGAATCGCATCATGACATTTCGTCAAGATGACGAGGAATCACTGTACATGGCCTGGGAGAGATTCAAAGACCTACTCTTGAGTGTCCCGCACCATGATCTTTCCAAAAGACATTTGGTGCAAACGTTCTATCAGGGGCTCGGGTTTAAGTCTCAGGAACGCCTTGATGTGTATGCTGGGGGAGACATCGGAACAAAGTCCCCCAATGAAGCATGGAGCATTATTGAGAAGGCGTCCTTGAAATCCAAATCTCGACAGAGTAACCGATCCAGGACTTCTGCTGCCAGGTCCAGTGTACATGCCGTTACACGGCGATTTCTGCACAGATTGAGGCTCTGGCTACGAGATTTGATAAATCTCAGCAGCACGTAGCGCAGGCCTAATGTCTGTGTGAATAGTGCGGGGTATCTCACGAGCCTAGCTCGTGTGCTCAGGGGGTGATGTATACAGGCCACGAAGAGGTGGACTACATGGGTAATCAGACGAGACCCCAGAATAACCCCTATAGTAATACTTACAATCCGGGTTGGAGAAATCACCCGAACTTCGGGTGGAAGTCTGGTTCGTCTAACCAGAACCCGCTCGGATTTCAGCAGAGAGCCCCCACACCACAACAGTCCCACCAGTCCCAACAACAACCATACCAGTCCAATCAACAGCCTTACCAGTCTCATGGTCAATCTTACCAGCAGAGGCCGAACCAATACCAGAATCAGGGCACTGGGAGCAGCTCCCAGCAGCACGCCCCTCAAGGTATGTCTAAGCTGGAAGATATGATGGCCCAGCTCCTTACCAACACAACCAACACCAATCGGATTGCTGAACAGCGCTACCAACAGCATGTGGAGCGCTTTACAAATTATGAGGGTGAGATGAGGAGCAATAAGGCGTCGATGCAGGCCATAGAGAATCAGTTGGCCAGATGGCGAAGATGTTGTCTGAAAGGCCCCAGGGTGGTCTTCCGGGTAACACTGAGCCAAATCCGAGGGGGCATGTGAATGCCATAATGACAAGGAGTGGTAAAACCACAGGACCTGACACATCGGCATCACCGCCGATCACTGAGACGGTCCAGACTGAGCCTTCTGATGAGGTGCACGCTAGGCGAGTCCCAGCAAGTACAGCACAGGTCGAGAAGCCAGTCACAGATTACACTCCTCCTGTTCCATACCCCAGCAGACTTAGGAAACAGAAGGACGAGGCCCAATACGGGAAATTCCTTGAGCTGTTTAAACAGCTACACATAAACATCCCGTTTGTGGAAGCCTTGGCCCAGATGCCTAAGTATGCTAAATTTCTGAAGGACATCCTCACAAACAATCAAAAACTTGAGGACCTATCCTGTGTTCTGCTGAACGAGAACTGCTCTGCAATTCTGCAGAATAGACTGCCCATGAAGATGGGAGATCCTGGTAGCTTTACCATCCCTTGTCTGATAGGAAATATGACTGTCAGCAATGCACTTGCAGACTTGGGGGCCATCATAAACCTTATGCCTTATAAGGTTTTTGAGAAGTTGGATCTGGGTGAACCTTCACCCACCAGGATGAGTATTCGCCTTGCTGATCGCTCGATCAAGTATCCACGGGGGTTTGTGGAAAATATGCTTGTCAAGATTGACGAATTTGTTTTCCCTGTGGACTTTGTTATCCTTGAAATGGATGAGGACTCTAAAGTTCCTCTGATTCTCAGACATCCCTTCCTTAACACGGCGAGGACGATTGTTGACGTGGCTACGGGCCAGATCACACTCCGAGTCAATGATGAGCACGTGACTTTTGACATTCAGAGGTCGATGCGCCATCCTGAGAGCCAGGATGATACACTATACTATATTGATATAGTAGACTAGTGTGTCAGCTCTCATGTCAGAGGTACTTTGGAGATGGATGTTTCGGACACACATCTGTTGTGTGGGAGCCTAGATGGCATTATGCAGGAGGGCCATAGAGATGAGCAGCCGGTCTATCAGATCGGTGATGATGGTTCCCGAAGTCCGGAGCGTTTTGTGGAGATTGAGCGAGAGGAAGAGGAGAAGGCGAAGCCGTATGTTGAGGATCCACCCTCTCTAGAGCTGAAAGAGCTCCCACCGCATCTCGAGTATGCATTTCTGGATGAGGAGGGGCGTTTACCGGTGATCATATCGTCTTCATTGTCTGTGGAAGAGAAGAGCGAGTTGTTGAAAGTGTTGAAACTTCATAAGCGGGCAATTGCCTGGATGATTATGGACATCAAGGGGATTAATCCCTCATTTTGCACTCACAAAATTCTGATGGAAGATGTCCATAAGCCTTGTGCGCAGCACCAAAGGCGTCTGAACCCAAACATGCAAGAAGTTGTTAAGTCCGAGGTCATTAAATTGCTTGATGCTGGATTGATATATCTGATCTCAGATTCTGTTTGGGTGAGTCCTGTACACGTTGTGCCCAAGAAGGGTGGCATGACGGTGGTTACGAATGATAGGAATGAATTGATTTCTACGAGGACCGTCACGGGGTGGAGAGTTTGCATTGACTACCGCAAGCTCAATAACGCCACCCGCAAGGATCACTTCCCTCTTCCATTCATCGATCAGATGTTGGAACGACTGTCGGGGAAGTTGTTTTATTGGTTCCTTGATGGTTTCTCTGTGTATTTTTAGATCCCTATCGATCATGTGGACCAGGATAAGACGACCTTCACATGCCCTTTTGGCACATTCGCCTACAGGCGTATGCCATTCGGGCTGTGCAATGCGCCGGCGACCTTCCAGCGTTGCATGGTTGCCATTTTCCACGACATGATCGAGGACTCCATGGAGGTATTCATGGATGATTTTTCAGTCTTCGGGAGTTCTTTCGATCAGTTTTCTAGGGAATCTGGAGCGGATGCTGCAGAGGTGTGAAGAGACCAGTCTTGTGCTAAACTGGGAGAAATGCCACTTCATGGTGAAGGAAGGAATAGTCCTTGGGCACAAGGTCTCTCAAAATGGGTTGGAGGTTGATCCTGCCAAAGTAGATATTATTTCTAGGCTCCCTCCGCCCTCCTCTGTCAAAGCGATCCGTAGTTTTTTGGGTCATGCGGGGTTCTACCAGCGATTCATCAAAGACTTCTCAAAAATCGTCCGCCCGATGACCCGTTTGTTGGAAAAGGATGCACCATTCATCTTTGGTGCGGAGTGTTTGAAGGCATTTGCCTTCTTAAGTGTTTGCTTGTTAAGGCTCCTATTTTGGTAGCACCTGATTGGGAGCTACCATTCGAGATCATGTGCAATGCAAGTGATTTCGCAATTGGGGCGGTCTTGGGACAGCGGAAGGACAAGCACTTCCATCTAATCTACTACGCTAGTAAGACTCTTCACGATGCTCAAGAGCATTATACCACCACTGAGAAGGAGCTTCTAGCTATAGTATTTGCATTCGACAAGTTCAGATCATACTTGGTGCTGTCCAAGACGGTTGTCTATACGGATCATGCGGCCATCAGGTATCTGTATAGCAAACAGGACGCGAAACCGCGCCTGATTAGATGGATCCTGTTGCTTCAAGAGTTCGATATAGAGATTCAGGACAAGAAGAGTGCCCTGAATGTTGCGGCTGATCATCTTTCAAGACTCGAGCATGATGATGCCGAGCACTCTGCGTGGGAAACCATAAATGACAATTTTCCCCACGAATTCCTGATGAGTGTCGAGTCTGTTGAGGATGAATCACCTTGGTTTGCGGACTTCGCGAACTACCTTGCTTGCGGGATCCTTATCAAAGGGTTGTCGCATCAACAAAAGAGGAAGTTCTTCGCAGACCTCAAGCACTACTTTTGGGATGACCCATTTCTATTCCGGGTCGGGGCGGATCAGCTGATTCGCCGGTGTGTATTTGGGGTAGAGGTGGCGCAGATATTGCGGGATTGTCACAAGGGGCCTACCGGAGGTCACCACTGAGCGAATTACACTGCCAAAAAAGTGTTAGACTCCGGGTTTTATTGGCCCACACTCTTTCGTGACGCCCAGATATTGGTCGGTGCTTGTGATTCGTGCCAGAGGGCGACGAACATATCAGCACGTGACCAAATGCCGCAGAACCCGATTCGAGACTGTGAGGTCTTTGATATTTGGGGCATTGACTTCATGGGACCGTTCCCCTCCTCACGGGGTAATAGATACATACTCGTGGCGGTTGACTATGTGTCAAAGTGGGCTGAGGCGCAAGCCTTACCCACAAATGATGCCCGAGTAGTCGTGAGGTTTGTTAGAAGCTTGTTCTGGCGGTTTGGTGCCCCGAAGGCACTAATTAGTGACCGTGGTACGCATTTCTGCAATGCGTAGCTTGCTCGCGCGTTAGCACGTTATGGTGTCCACCACAGGTTATCCACCCCGTATCATCCATAGACAAGTGGACAGGTGGAGGTCACTAACCGTGGATTGAAGCAAACTGAGCGGTCAGTTAATCAAAACCACAAGGATTGGGCGGACAAGCTGGATAATGTGTTTTGGGCCTTCAGGACCGCATACAAGACGCCTATTGGGACGACTCCCTTTAGGCTTGTCTATGGCAAAGCGTGTCATCTCCCAGTCGAGTTAGAGCATAGGGCGTTCTGGGCTCTGAAAACAGCGAACCTGGATCTGAAGACCGGCGGTGAGACCCGTTTCTTGCAGATTCATGAGCTGGAGGAGCTTAGGCAGCAAGCTTATGAGAGCTCGATGTTGTACAAAGAGCGCACGAAGAGACTGCACGACAATTGCCTAAAAAGCCAGAAAGATTTTCAGGTAGGCGATTTGGTCCTGCTTTACAATTCTCGCCTGCGCCTCTTTCCAGGAAAGTTAAAGTCCCGATGGACAGGACCGTACACCGTTAAGGAAGTATATCCATCCGGAACTGTCTCAATCGCAGATGCTGAGGGTTTGACTTTCAAAGTCAACGGTCATAGATTAAAAGTCTACATTGACGGACCGGTTGACCAATCCGTAGAGGAAATTGATCTCTACGCCCCACACGCTTGATAAAGTGTGGGGAGGTGAGTCTAGCTAGCGACTCGTTAATAAATATAGCACGACGTGTATGGGCGCGCCAGGATTGATTCGCGCCTTATGAAGATGTGGAAAGTCGCTTCACAACTGAGGTATTATACTCAGAAGCGTCACAAAACAGGTATGTTGGTTGTTCGGGTCAAAACGGATAAGTGCAGGCGCGTTCGGATGAAAAACTGCAGAAAATAATACATCACAGACGCAGTGAGCGGCCGCTTGGAGGCTCCGAGCGGCCCGCTCCAAACGCCCAGGACTGTAAAAAAAGAAAAAAAAAACTGGACGAGCGGCCGTGCGTAGGGACCAAGCGACCGCTCGGAGACGTTTGCACGGGTTTTATAAGAGTAAAAGTGGTATTTCACATTTAAAACCTACATCCCAACCCTAATAAACTTATAAGCGGCCGCTCACACTCATTTGTCACCAAAAATCCTACACTTTACTATCTACAACTCTCAATAACACAAAACCCACCAAAACCTTTCAATTCCACTTCAAATTTTCCAAGTCAAGGTATGAATCTTTAGTTTTCTTGTTATTTATCTTGATTTGGTGTAATATAGTGTAGATTTTTGAATTCTTTTCAGAATTTTTAGGGTCCCTTCATAATGTTTAACAAACCCTAGTGTTCTTGGATGGTTTGTTTGTTTTATTAGTGTAGATTATTGGGTGATTATTGTTCAAATCTTTGAGTTTTTGGGTTTTCTTCATAATGTTTAATATAAATCCGATTTTTTTTGAAGATTTATGTGAATTTGTAGCCTATTATTTAGTGTAATCTAGTGTTAATGTAGTTTAATTTCATGTTAGGGTATGCATGTTAGTGATCTTAGTGTAGATTAGATTTCTTGTTGAATTTTGGGGATCCTTCGTAATTGTTCAAAAATCCCCAAATTCATCATGATTTAGGTTGTATGATAATGTATAGTTGACTTGATTTTTTGGGATTCTTCATAATGGTTTAACAAATCCGCAAATTTTGAGGTTGTTAGTGTTTAGATTGTAGTTTAGAAGTGTGTTGTTCACGAACTTTTGGGCTTTCTTCATAACTTAACAAACGCGCCCCAAGTTCTAAGATTACTTCATAAGTGTTTGGTTTCTAAACACCTTGCGCTAAATGACTTGAATTTAAGATGGTTTTGCAAAACATAGCGTGTAGGTGTTAAAAAATTCCAAACTTGTTTGAAAACTTCATAAGTATGAGATCTTGGCCATTCAATCGCCTAAGTACAAAATTTTTCAAAAACCAAGTGCTTGAATGGCCGCTTTTTGAGTGCATTTGGCTAAAACACGGAAAACCGGGCAAAAGCCAACGCACAGGGTCGAAAAACCAAGGCTGCAAAACGAAAAGTGGCGCGCAGAGGCCTGTGAGCGGCCGCTCGAAACATCTGATGTGATTTATAATTTTTTTGTTTTGCGTGTTTTGGGTCTGGGTCCTATTCATTCGATTATAACTGACATATTTTAGCATTTTTATGCAGATGGTGCACCGCTTTCTACAATTCAATCCAGCAGACCCGCGAGAACGCGGGTGCATCGACACCTTCAATGAATTATGGGAGCGAAGGCGTTCTATCGCCACTCCGCGACGTATATGCTTTGACACTTTAGCGGAGCTTAATCAAATGGAAAGGTTCCGGGAGTGAATGGACCTACACATGGAGAACTTGCTGTCGATTGAGGAACCGGTTTATCAGGAGCTTAACCTCGAGTTCTTCTCCACCTGACACTACAAATTGGTCGCGTAAGTATGACCAACCGGATTTTCAACAGAAGGGTGTGCGCTAGGGATTAAAGTTCCGTTTATGTGGGGAATGGCGCGACATTTCAGTCGCGGAGCTAGGTCTCCACCTTGGGATCTATACGGACGAAGAGATCTCGGATGATAGCTTCAATGAAGCTATGTACAAGTTCCCGGAAGACCACGTAGCTAGAAACGCTTTTTGGGCTGAATTAACGGGGCACAAAACTATAACCCCCAAGAAGCCAAGGCAACCCAAATCATTGACCCATTGCTACGGGTGTTTCAGAAGGTCCTATGCGGGACCGCGGCTGCTAAGAAAGATGATTCAATCAGCTGCCCCACACCAGATCTGTTATTTCTGTACGCTCTCGTAAGTGATGTACCAGTTAATCTTGCTGCACTTATGGCATCGTTTCTCAGTACAGCATCAGGTACAAAACAAGGGAGCATGATATATGGTGGGGAGTACGTGACTGCATTGGCAAAAGGAATGGGGGTCTTTAAGGCAGCACGTAGGACACTGACCAGGGTGCCCGGTGGATCTAAGGTGAACATGGACGTACTCCGACACATGAAGATCACCCATGAGTACAACAGCGGGACAATCAGGCAAAAGGGTAAAGACGGATCGATCTGGAACCCATTGCCAGCACACCAGCCACCACCACAGCAGTAGCCGCAGCAGCAGCCACAGCGGCACTACCATTACCAGCACCCTCAGGCCTTCTATGATGACTTTGGCGCGTTCAGAAATGAAACGCGCGATACTTTGTACCAGTATGGTGAGACCCTGCAGCATCAGGTCGCGACCCTCGATTACCTCATCACGGAGCTTCATGCTTGCTTCCCGAACAACTTTGGCAATCCCCCACAAAGGGGAAATCCGGGGGACAAGCGTAGGCGAGGGGGTGATGTGGCGGGATCGTCTGGAACTCACCATGATGATGAGGACTGAGGAGTGGCTGGTAGGCTGGTAGTATTTTGTTTATGTTATTTTTTGTTATGTACTGTTATTAGGGTGCGAGCACCCAAGACATCTTTTTATTTTCTTTCTGTATTCGTACTGTTTACTTTTCTGCATTTTCAATTTCAGTATTTTAGTTTATTTTCTCTTATTTTGTGATGATGAATGGGTTTGACGAGTCTGTTGTGTCAAGAATGTTGGTTATGCGGGTAACTGGCGATCACCTTTATCGATGTTCATGCCGTTTATTTACCCGGGCGTTTCTTCGACACGAGGGGAGTATTATTCTCCTTTTTCACACTATAGATAGCTAATTTATAAACGCTTTCTATTGTCACATTGGGGACAATGTGAGTTTCAAGTGTGGGGAGGGATTATATCTTGTTTGTCCTTTTGTATATATATATATATATATATATATATATATATAAAAACCTTTTAAAAGTACATATATGTATATATATTCTTAGAAACATCAAGCCTAAATAATTTTTGATAAAGATAACTTGAGGCGTGACAAACAGATGAGATACGAGCATGTTTGATTCGTACACTTGCACCCATTTCCTTCCGGTTACGTGAGCATTTGAGCATTAGACTAGATTTTCATTTCTTTGACATGCTTGCGAGTGAGCCGGATGTTTTGTGCAATTTACAACTTGTCTCTAGCATGCTTGTTTAGACCAGATTCGTGTGACATTGTATGAAAATGATTGAGGCATTTAGGATACCCTTTTGAATTAGCCTTTTCTTTTCATTCTATCTATTTCCCTCACCCAAACATTATCCCCTAGTTAACCATGTTGAACCTATTCCCGTGTTTTTTCTTATTTACCACACCATTTCGCCACTAAACCAAATTTAGCCTTTTACTTTTAAACCCTTTGTGTTAGAACTCGGTTTAGGTTAATGTTTAACTAGCTTTCTGTGTTGTAAATAGTTCGTGTTCGGGTTTATATATTTAGAACCTGTCTGTTGATTATATGAGTTCTAGTTATCAGTTTTTCAACAAAAAAAAATCCAGAAAATTCCAAAAAAATAG
The DNA here is from genome assembly GCA_032199755.1 of Ambrosia artemisiifolia. Classification (NCBI taxonomy): domain Eukaryota; kingdom Viridiplantae; phylum Streptophyta; class Magnoliopsida; order Asterales; family Asteraceae; genus Ambrosia; species Ambrosia artemisiifolia. Next base: position 40,442,437 of record CM063512.1, read on the forward strand.
AACACCCTAAAATAGGGTGAGTTAGCAGTGATCGAGCAGTTTTTAGAGCTTTAAAGTTAGAAATTGTATGTTTAGCTCGAATTGAATTAAATGCGGTTATGTTCGCGTATGAATTGTATAGTAGTTTTTGCTTCAGTTTAGTTAGACTTAACCGCCGAGTTTTAGCCATTTCGTCACTGTTTATATATCCATTCCACACCCTTACCCTTGCCTGTCATTACAACCCTCATAAGACCTCTTGATTTGTGCTTTTTCACACGTTAGTTGGTGAAGACTAGATCTTTTGACAAGCTTATGATATTGCACGATTCATTGTCTTGGCAATGGAGCGATTTACACATACACATTACACGTATGTATCATAAATAAAACCGAGTGTGTGTGAATATTGTGAGTCGTGTACGGGTTAGCGTGCTTTGTGGATCGGAAGTGAGTCGTTACTTTTCAGTTATCTTGTCACCTGTTTATATCTTCTGTGGGCTTGATTATTATCATCTGTACAGGTTATATTTTGTCTTTGTCGCCACTTGGCGAGTTTTTCGTTTATTTCTGTTTTGTTGTTTGCTTGAGGACAAGCAAAGTTCAAGTGTGGGGAGGTTTGATATACGTTAATTTACACATATAAAAGTCCCCGTTTAACTCCCATTTTCAGAAGTTTTTGACCTTATACACATGAATTGGTACTTATTTGGGTATCTTTGCGATTTCAGGTCTTAAACGATGTCCCGAAAGCATAAAAGACGGAAAAACGGAGTTTTCAGCGCGCAAACAGGACCTCAGGTCCTGTGAGCGGCCACTCACTCCCTGTGAGCGGCCGCTCGCTCCTCCAGATTTTTCCAGAAACATTCTAGAAGCCCTACGTCAGCTTTGCCCACTTGTCTGTAAAGTGAGCGGCCGCTCCAAGCCTCTGTTCTGCTATAAATTGCCCATTTCAGCCATTGATCGAGTGTTGGATCTTTGGGGAGCGTTTTCTGGCGATTTTCTGGGCTAACGAAGTGCTGCATAGGCGTGGAACAAGCTCGGGAATCCATCCGATCCATCCTTCATCATCCAATCCATCTTTTTAGCATTCTTATGGTTTGATCCTTTAAGCTTTTTAAGATCCAAATCTAATTTTGTATGCTATTTTGATGTTGTTTTAGTTAATCGTACGCTTACGGGCAAGAGCATTAGTATTAGTTAGTAGTTAAAACAATCGTTTGTATGAAATCAAGTTTTGTATGAATTTGGCGTTTTTCATGTTTGAATCTTGATGATCATAGCGCAACCTTGTTTCATTGTTGTTAGATTTGTAGTTGTGTTTGGATGACTTTGATGATTGTCTAATGTGTTAGGCGGATTACTTGTTGAAGAAACCGTCCGTTTAATCGTCCGATAGTAGACTAGTTAACTTGTTAATAAAGTTTACACCATGAAACTGTAACCGGGTATTGGTTTGGTTAAAGTCACTCGGATAATGATTATAAATGTTTACTGGCACGTAAAAGAGTCTAAAAAGCTTAATGGTGTTGTTACCAATCTTTGACACGGTTAATGATCTTTGTTAGTTATTTTGGTAAAAATGGCGATCTTAGTAGATTTGTGTTCAAAGTTGGTAAAATGGAATAGGTTGTGAAATGCTCTACATTATGCTAGTCTAGGTGGTCGTATTGTGTATTCGATATTGCTTTCCTTAACTAGTGCGGTTGAGGACTCCCGAAAGGTGATACTAACTTATATTTAAAGATTCTCATGAGATCATATCAGCTGCGCGCTAATGAACAACTTGAAGCGGTTAACGTGTGTATTCGTGTTAGCTTTCTGTATAGTTGTCATGTTAGGATGCCTGAGAGGGAAACTAACTGTCGGAAAATGGGAATGTTGATCACGCCATTATTTCTTATTATATGTAGATGACATGCTAGGATTGGCGTATTATAGTTTATATAGTTATATTTTCTATTTGGAGTCGTAGTTAAGTTATTTACATGTGTTAGAATTAATCTAGTTATAAACAAACTCAAACTATCTTTTCCTACTGGTGAATCGGGGATAGAGTTTCAGTACCATTGCTCCGCGCGCGTCCATGGATCGATATCTGGTTCTTATCTGTACATTACTACATATATGACAGGGTACACTTGCCCTATTGTGTGTGTTTTAATATTAGGGTCTAAACCATTTTTATAAATATTAAAGCAGAAACGTGTGTTAAAATCCATTGAAAAATATGTATAGTATCGCACACGTCACACAGCAAGACAAGGAAATACTCATTTAAGGGACTCTCAACTGAAGAACTTACAAATCAGGCACAACTTGTATCAGACAGGCTAGCCACAGAAAAAGAAAGAACGTTGAAAAGAGCCCAAATCATTTAAGAATTTGTAGAGAACAACTATGGTTCAAAACAACAAGCGTGCAAATGGAAAGAAGATATACTTTATGACACTTACAAAAAGTTCAAGGCTGAAAGACTTGCAAATCCAGAGAAGTTCAAACCAACACAGCATGCTACCAATAAAAAGATAGAGGAACACACAAAAACAGACTCTAAGATGTTTCTGATTGAAAAGAACACCATTGTTGAAGATGATTTCACTGTTGGTGAAAAGCCTCTGATAACACAAGATAGGGATCCTACAACATTTGCATATCAACTGAAGCAGGCCATCAAAGAACAAAAATAGAAAAAGGTGATCTCTGAAAATGACATTCCAATTTAATTTGATACTCACTGTACTAGTTGAACGAAGAAGGAGATCCAATTTAATCAATGCTGAAAAAGAAAAACCACCAACATCAGACCTATCTTCAAACCTACAAATAGTACCATAAAAAGACAACTTCTTTAATTCCAAATCTCCAATTGTCAAATGGTACTTTACCCACAAGTCCAGTTCTATGGTCCTGGAAAGAAAAAACTGCACAATGAAAGTCCTTCACTACACAACTAAATTGGAAAAATTATCAGATGAAAATCTTCTAACCATTCAGAATATTTTACCAGAAAATGGACTACTTTCAGAACCAGAGGTCAGAGAACTCAAATATCAAATGATCAAGGAAATTTGGAGAGTTCTTGATTCAAGGAAAAGAGGATCTTATAAATAAATATAGATAAAGGTTTTGGCTTCATCAATCCAGGGGGAGATTGTAGGGTCAAAGAGGATTGACAAGCCAATATAAACCTTAGTCTTATATCCTCTTAACATTTTGTGAAACTGCTGAAGTAAAAGATTACCAAAGTCCTGAAGAGTAAAGAAACAGAAGTTCTGAAGATGAACCAGACAGACATTCGAAGAACAACTGCTGGAGACAAACTCATGAAGATTACTCATCAGAAGTTTGTCACTCATCAGCACTTTGATTAAAAGATTTCAACTGCTCTTAATCTCAGCAGTTTAGTATTATATTAGTATTCTTAAAGTCTTTGTTCAAGTTTCAATACTACAGCCTATTGTAGTATTATCTTACATTACAATAATCTTTTTGTAACTTAGTTTGTATGTAATTGTCCGTCTATAAATAGAGGGGTTAATCCCACTATTTTAGACATCCATCTAAGACTTTAACATTTCCTTCAAATACTTTGTAGTTAACCATTTCAATATATATATATATATATATATATATATATATATATATATATATCTGAGAATCATTCTGCATTTACTGTTATACTCATTTACTGTTATTGATTCTCATCTTTAATACTTGGTTCATTGATTAAGGGGGGGTAATAACTCCTATTAAAAGTGATACTTTAACTTGAACACTTTACTTATTCCGCTGTGCAAACTGCTTTGATAAACTTACAACACATAAGTGTTCATAAATAAGAACTGTTAAATAGAGAAACTGATCCAACATGTGTTTGTGTTATAAAGGAACGGTGGGTTTGGGTGTTGTGTAGCCATAATCCTGAAGCTCTGCCGCCGTGAGCAACACTGAGGACAGTGGTCGGAACCCCTCCTCCCGTTCCTCTCTCTTCCTCTGTTCTGTATCTCTCTATCTAAATAGTGAGTGTGTGTGGTGTGAAGCTTGTCCAACAGATGGATACAAGGGATGGTTGGGTTGGGTTTATAATTTTTGGACTTAGATGGTTTTTAACAAAACCACATGTGGTTTTCTGTATGTTGGCAATGGATGGGGAGGACAAGTGTCCCCCCCTAATGACTAATCAGAGTGGTATCGGGTGGGTTCGTTAACGCGTATTAATTCGGTTACGTAACGTATGCTCACGTATGATAATTTATATAATGGTTCGGGTTTTAGTTTCGTACCAAAACATATGGTTTATTATTCATCTTTGGTTGTTTAATAATTATATATTAATAATATTGTGCGAAAAATTCTGGGCCCTAAAACCAGGGTGTTACACAATGTGGGCATCGTTATGGATGATTCGAGAACCAGACGTTGTTTACGACCCATTCGAAATTTACCGTAAGTATAATTAAAAGCCTAACTCTATTACCATTGTTTACAATTTAGTTGCTTTCGGCCCTGTTTTAAGTGGTTTAACTGATTTCGTTTTTTTATTTATTTGTAGCCCAGGATAATACATTGTTTACAATTAATTTGATTCATAGTGGTGAGTTTATCAATAGTCCTAGTAGAAAGTATGTTAATGGCAAGTCTAGCTATATAGATTGTTGTTGCATTGAAGATTTTGGAATAGATGTGTTACTTGAGATGACTAAAACAGTTGGGTCTCCCTGTGACATGGTGTTTTACTATCATTTTAGATTACCTGATGAGGATTTAGACACAGGTCTAAGGGAATTGGCTACAAATGCCTCTGTTGAAAGGTTTTGTTCATTGGCTACAAAGTATAAGGTTATGGAGGTATATGTGCAACATTGGTAGTCAAAGATTAATACTTTTATGATTGAGCATGAAGAAAGGCAGAAGCAACAAGAAGTTGTAGTGGTTGAATGTAATGATCATGTAGGCCAATCTGAATTAGAATCTGATACTGAAGTTGAAGATGAACAACATGATTAGGTGGAAGAAGATGAGAAAGATCAGGTTCATGGGGAAACAACAATTGATGACATTGATGGCAATGAGTCTATTACTTTGGTTAACTCTTTGGTTAAAGTTAAACATGAGAAAGAAGAAGTAGTTGATCCAAATTATGAAATAGGTGAGGACCAAGAACAGGATGAATGCAATGATGAAAAAGAAGATGAAAGTGGTTTTGAACAAGATGATAGTGATGACTCTGATTATATTGTTGACCCTGACAATATGGTATAGGACCCATAAGTGGATATGAAACATTTTAGGTCTACTGTGGATGATATAGAAGATGACTTAGACATACATCATAATGTGGACATTGATGTAGATGACTTACATGTAGACCTTGATGACTTTGATAGTCTTAGTGAAGATGAACAGGAAGATGAGGATGAACATGAGCCATCTTTAAGAAGGAAACTAAAAGAACTAAGGAAGCAGAAGAAGTGTGAAGATAAAAGGTTCCATCCATTTACTATTGTCCAATTCTTTGAAGATAAGGAGGAGATCAAACTCGTTGTTAAAGAACATGCTGTGGAAACAAGGAGACATCTTCATATTGTAAAGAATGAGCATCTTAGGTTTAGAGTTGTGTGCAAAGGGCATATTCCAGTGTTCACAAGTGGGGAATCTTCAAACACACAATGTGGTCCCCACAAGAAAAAGAAACATGCCCCAAGGAAAAAGCCAACTAGTTGTAGTGGTCAAAACAGTATTAGAAAGCCAACTACCCGAAGGAAAAAGTATCCAAAGCCCAATTGTCCTTGGGTTGTGCACATATCTAGGCCTACTATGAATGATTTATGGGAGGTGAAGACTTACAATCCAAAGCACTAGTGTTTGCAGACTAGGGTAATAAAGTTGTACACAATGGGTTGGATGGCAAGAGAGATTGCACCAATAATTGATGGTAACCCTACAATCACTTTGACTAAGTTGCAGGACCAACTTCAAAAGAAACATCAAATCCAGATCTCCCTCATGAAGATATCAAGGGTCAGATCTATTGCAAACAAAAAGATCAATGGTGATTATCAAGATCAGTATCATTTTCTTATAGACTACTGTGAGGAATTACTTAGATCTAATCCTGGAACCACTGTGAAAATTGATGTTGAACCTGGACCAAATCCAAATTCCCCTACTAGGAAGTTTAGGGGAGTTTACATCTGTTTTGGGCTTTAAAGGCTAGTTTTAGAATGCTTGGGAGGGACCTACTTTGGTTAGATGGTTGTTTTATGAAAGGTCCAAATTGGAGAGGAGGTCGATTCAAGAACATGTTGTGGAGATGTGCTAGTGCTACAACTGTTGCTCTATTTAATAAGAAGATGGAAGAAGTTAGAAGAGAAGATGCTAAGCTATATCAATGGCTAAAGGAAATTCAGTGGAAAGTTGGACCATAGCTCACTTTACTGGTATGTTTATAACATTATTACATTTAACTAATAACATAATTAAGGAGCATTCTGTTAACAGTTAACTAATCAAACAGGTAGAGCAAAATGTGATGTTCTGCTCAACAACTTGTATGAGGTTTTTAACAGACAATTAGTTCCTGGAAGGGATAAGCCTATCATCACATGCTTGGATTAGATTAGACAATACATGACTAAGAGGATTATGGTGGTTCACAATGTCATAGGAAGATGTGAAGGACCTTTGACACCTTATGCAACTAAGGTGTTTGATGCCATTAAGGAGGAAGCATCAAAGTATAATGTTCTTATAGCAAGTCCAACCAAATATGAGGTATCCATATGTTAATAAATGTTTTATTGTTCAATGCCAATAATGAATGCTATGCTTAGTTAATAAATGTGTTGGTTTTAGGTGAGTATGCCTGGGTCAGACCAACGTGTGGTTGACATTCAGGCTAAGACATGCACATGCATAAAATGGGAGTTGACTGCACTGCCTTGCAAACATGTTGTTGTAGTGATATGGGACATGTCCTTACATGGATATGATGTTGCAATACCTGAAAGATGGGTGGATGAGGTGTATTGGCTGGATACATGGGGGAAAGTGTATATGAACACTATTGAGCCCTTTAATGGTAAAGACCTATGGAGACCATCACCATGCCCAACTACTATCAGAGCCCCTTAATTTCATAAACAGATTGGAAGGCCAAAGTAAAAGAGAAGGAAGTCACCCAATGAAGGTGAAGAACCTGCAACAAATGAAGGTGATCCAAAGAACAAGGGGAAGAGAACAGTGAATGAAGGGGCTACAACATCAGATGTTGTGGTTAAGAATGTGAAGCAGACCAGAAAGGGGGTACTACAACATGCAAAAAATGTGGAATGAAGGGGCACAACTTCAGAAATTGTGGCAGAAGAGGTCAACAAGCAAGCTCACAAAAGTGCTCATAGTCAGCACCTCAAGATTAAGTCTGATTATGTTGTTATAAGATTCTGAACTTTTAAACTGATTATGTTTCTTTGATGGTGAACAATGTTTAATTGTCATGTTTATGTTTCTTTGTGGCTAAACAATCATGTTTTGTTGTTGAACAATGGTAAGTTGATGTTTAATGTTAATGTTAATGTTGAATGAATGTATGATTGTTGAATCAGTTACTGTTGAATGAATGTATGATTGTTGATGGTATGCGGGTTAATGAATGTTGTTGTTAATGTGTAGGTTAATGGAAGTGTAATGATCTAGTGCCGTTTGATGTTATTGTTACTGTTAATGTGCAGTTGAATCAGTTTAGGTTATTGTGCAGGTTAATGGAAGTGTAATGACTACGTGCAGTTTGATGTTCTTGTTAATGTGCAGTTGAATCAGTTTATTGAATATGCAGGTTATTGAATGTTTTTTATTGGGTTAATGGGTCAAATAGGTATGTGCAAGTTATTGAATGTTTTTTATTGGGTTAATGGGTCAAATAGGTATGTGTAGGGTATGAATGTGCAGTTTGTGTAGTATGGGTCAAATAGGTTTGTGCAGGGTATGGGTCAAATAAGGTTTGTGTAGTTTGACCCATAGTATAGGTTTTGTTCATGAATTTGCTGTCTAGTTGACAGTCAAATGGGTCATCCAAAGAATATGTTTGTTTCATGAATGGTTTGACTTATTTAAGTCAAATGGGTCAAGTAAACAAATGGGTCAAATAAGGTATGTGCAGTTTGTGTAGTATAGGTTTTGTTCATGAATGTGCAGTCCATTTCCAACGGTCATTTTTTACCTTGTATAACGGCCATTTTTACCTTGTATAACGGCCATATTCACTATAAATAGAGAACAAAAAAACACCAAATAACCACACAATCCAATGAGTAAGATGGATCAAAAACACAAAAAACAAAAGACTAAAAACCAAAAACACTCAGCATGAACATGCTACTGATGATCAAGATCCAAAGGCATAAAATGTTGTTCATGATCAAGATCAACAACCAAAAGATCCACAGCCACAACATGCTCCTGATGATGAAGATGATCCAATAATTGATGAACAACCAAAACATGCTGCTGATGATGAAGATGTGTAGTTGAATCAGTTTGCAGATCCACTGATTCATAATCAACAACAGCCACAACATGATTAACAAGCAAAGACAGAAAAGGACGAGGAAGAAGCTAATCCATACGACGATTAAGATCCTAAGGTTTTGAAAAAAGCCTGGGATTATACAAATGAGGATGACTGGTACCATGATCCATATGAAGATGAGCGTCGGTCTGATTCATGCTCTGATGATGATCGTCAATGGAAGTGACACATGTAATGTTTAGGAAAAATGTAATGCTATCAATGTGTGATCAATAAAATGTATGCAATGTTTAACAAACAACATCATTTTCATTCAAAATCAAAGTTATTACATTATTCAATGCATACAGCTACATTAATCAAGTATAAACAAAGTACAACACAAAAAATAACCAACTAAAAACAAGCATAATCCTCAGCTTTCTTGCCTCATAACCTCTTACTTTTGCTAATTCTTGTTGTTTGTTCAAATTTTTGAGTAATCCGTTGATGACCTTGGAATGCCTTTCACTGACTGGACCCACTGCCCATGAGACAAACCCACTCCATTTACACAACAATGAAACCTTCGACCAGGGTTTGCTTCAGTCCATGATGTTCGACCCTGTGTTTCAGACCCACGTCTACAAATTGGAGGAACATCATTCCATCGTTCATTTCGTCGATGATAATTGGAGCTCGAATTCGACATTGCTGATCTTCTAGGGCTAGACCTCGAATTGGACATTGGGTTTTCTGGAATTAGGGTTTACAAATCAAGTTGGGGAAGACGATAACCTGGTTAACGTTATAATAGGGATGAAATGACCAATATACCCCTCACGTGAGGTGCACGTGGGGGTAATCTAATGGTAATATGGACGGTCGTTAAATGGAGGGACGTAAACTGTTAGAAAAACAAACCTCAGGTTCTCAGGGTGTTATACGCGTGCTGAACCTGTTAGTTTAGGCAAAACACGGGGACGAAAATTGCAATTATCTCATTTTGTGCCACTTCAACTTTTTAGATTTTACCACATCCATCAATAAATACATGGGGTGGTCATCACACCATCCCTATACATCACTAAATCTTCCTCCAATACCAAAAAAACTAACCAATCACAACATTACACCTCATCCACAAACAAACCACCCGCCCTACACACATTATTTTACGGTCATGATATACATCACAATAGTGTTGGTTTTCACCATGATAAAGGAGGGTTGGGTGGTGTTTTATGGTATCACTAAATATCATAGTGGTTTATCACGGACCACACCATGTGGCGTAAGACTAAAACATCATAAAATAGAGTTGAATGTTAGGGCTGCACGTCACTTGATTTAAACCTTTTAAACCATCAAAACAGCTTATAAGTTTGTTTTAATAGTTATTTTTTTATTTAAAAAAATTGGGCGTTGACTTGCATCGTTACGAGTAACTCTTCATACTTGATTGGCTGGTTTTGTTTACGGTTTAACTAAAATTGCATTGTCAATAGCCACATTGAACCGGTAATTTGTATAAACTTATTTCATATAATATATTTTAGTTATTGTCCTTAATTACCAAAAAAATTATTTGTTTCGTCGCGTAATAAAATTAGTCGTTGATACTTTTCTTTCTTTCTTGTTTACTTATTTAATAGTTTATCTCCTATGAGCTTTTCGGGATATACAAATCTAGTATAAAGCGACAAAATGTGTGTACCATAAAAGGAATAAGTTGTTTTCAGAAGAATGTTTTTTTAAAGGATTAACACTCGATAACTTATGAACCTATTTTTTATTCTACGTGAGCATCTCTTGGTCAAGTGAAGTCTCTATACAACGTTGTCACTTCATCAAAACATTCTAAAGCTACGATATGAACCTGAAAAAAAACAACCAAATGGTATAAAATAATATGTCACGATGATGATATGCAATTCTAATGTGAAAAGTGAGCATATGTGAAAGAACAACATACATGTTCAATCTTTATTATGGATACAATCGATCACCTTGAGTGACATTGAATAAAACAATGTTCTTACCAAACTAACTACATCTATGAATATGTATGTAGTTAGTTGGTTCTTATACGTAATAGTAGGCTCAAAAACATATATACTATGTTAACTTGATTAGTAACTTGCCTATACATGATTAATGAATTAACTAAAACCAAACACAGTGAAATACCTTTAACAAACACATGATTTATGATTTTAACACCAAATATTTCTAAAATTATTTTTAACCTTTATGATAAAGAATATAAATTTTATTTCTAGAAAATTTACAATTTAATATTTTTATCTTATTTTTAAAATTAAAATTGGTTTTATAAAAAATAAAACAGAAAATAATTTATAAAAATTATATCTCATACTATATAAATCATTAGCTATTAGTCTTTATAAAATAATGATATTTTATAATGTTATTATTTAAACTTGTATTTTAAGTTATTTAAAAATACCATTTATTGATTTTCTAAGGTTATGGATTTTATAAATTTATACCATAAAATTTACTTTACAAAATTAACTATTTTTAATTTTAATTAATTTTAGTTGACACATTTTTTAATTTAGGGAAATTGGATTGTATTGCACTCAACTATTTATTATTGGCCGATAACGCACTGAACTATAAAATTGATCACCAACGCACTGAACTTAAACCTCTTGGATTGTGTCACACTAAGGCTGTGTTTGACAAGGTCCAAATGGAAGAATCCATATGTGTTAATTGTATTAATTTGTCACTAAGTAATCGTTTTAAACCTCTTTATCACTAAGTAATCGTTTTAGTGGTTCTGGACCTGGTCAAACACAGCCATAGTGTGACACAATCCAAGAGGTTTAAAGTTCAATGCGTTGGTGATCATTTTTATAGTTCAATGCGTTATTGGCCAATCGCAAATAGTTGAGTGCGATACAATCCAATTTCCCTTTAATTTATAAGATTTATGCTTGAAATTGAAATTTAATTTAAACTATATTATTTATAAAACTATGTTTAAATGATTTTTTCTAAATATTTCTCATCAATTATTTTTAATCCTTTATTTTAAATACTAAATTTTATTTCTTTAAAAAATTATTTCATACATCATTTGCACAGCTTAATCCTCAAATTAGGAAATACCCTAAGTGCATGATCTAGAAAATCCAAGACTTTTTGTAGGTGTGCATATTCTTACACTTTGCTTGTATTATCTAGGTTGGTTCATCGTATATCGTATTGCTATTTGTACGTTGTATTTTGGATACTTATTTGCTCGCTTAAGGTGAGTTCACATAGCCTCAATTTTACTATTTTTATGCTTTTTAGGGTGAAACATGTTAATTTGAAACTTTTACTTATGCAATACAACTATGTATCATTATTTGAATCATGTGCTACATGTCTTAAACAAACTAGGTAAACTCAACTAAGACTTGCATAATCAATAACTTTGATCAAACCGACAGTAATAATGATAGATCTTTTGGACTAGCAATCCCCACCCATGGTAGTTAACCTTGTCTAAGGGGAACAAGGGTGATTGAAACCGTAACTATAAACTTAGTGAACCATGTCAATGGGAGTGGCCCAACTATGTCAACTTAGGTTTGGTTATGCACCTGTTTGCTTTAGTGTTGTTTTCACATGTTTGTCTTAGATGATATATTTGATAACCATGTTATTTTATCTAAAACCTATGTATTATCACCTAACTATTTTAGTTACCCTCATCTTTCCAACTAACATGTTTTAGGTAATAATGATACCGGAAGAGTAGAGGTTTTTTTAGGACACATAGAAGTTGAAGCCTTAGACTTTAATAATTGAACTTAGTTTTGTCATATGTTGAAACTATTTGTATTGTTTACATTGTTGGGATTTTTTAAATTTAATTTAATAAATTATTGAAACTTTAATTAGTTGTCGTGAGCTATTGAATAATCATCACTACGTGGCACCCCAATGACGAAAACATTGGGGTGTTACAACTAACATATTCCATAAATTGGACGATGAGTTGTATCTCACTTGTAATTGCAAAATCGATCTCATACGAATCCAAGGATGTTCTATCATCAGTAGTCCAAGATGAGGATGATAAATGCTCCATAATCTTAGAGTTTGAGTTTGAGATAGTATTGTTGAATGTTTAAGTGTGGTGTGAGTATAGGAAGTGTGGATCGTATATAGCTAATTTATATATATATATATATATATATAAGAAAAGTGGTATGACACATGACACTTGGTGAGGCCATCTCACCCTTTGGTTTCCCTCCAAAAAAATTTTTATCTCTCGTGTGCACCATGCACTTCCACCCATAATTTCTAAACGTTAATAACTTTTATATACGACTTTTTTTTAAAGTTACACCAAATTAACGAGGGTTTTATTAAATTTCTATTGAGTACCATAGTGCTATAAAAATGACATTTTTAGTGGGTTTTTTGTTCATGTACAAAAAAACACAATGTGTTGACGTAATTCATTAATCATGTTAAAATAGTATATATGTTTTTGAATCTACTAACCCGCTAACTATAACTATATATATATATATATATATTCACAGATGTAGTCCGTTTGGTAACAATATAATTTCTTTTATTTTACATCAGCAAAGTTGATGACTGATCATTGCTAATTAAGTATGTAATGTGCATGACTATTAGATTGTGTAATGTTTAAAAAAGAAGCTTTGAAAGCATGTAAATTTTGATACATATACAAGTTTCATAAACATGTATATATATATCTAACATATGCCTTTCATATATTGTCTTAACTAGAAAAATAAAAAGGTGCACGTGTAGAATTAGAAGTATGTTTTATGAGGTATCGATTGTTGATACTATACAAATTTTCTTTTCCTGAAAAATGACCTATTCTTTTACGGTACACACATTTTATCATTTAAGATTAGATTTGTTTATCCCGAGAAGCTCTCGAGATATAATCTAGTGGTTTATATATGAAAAAAATACGTACTGTATATATTAAATGTAGGGTAACGGCTAGTCCAATGGCTACATTATAGATTTTTGTGAATTTTTCCCATGAAACAAACCATGCCAAAAGCTTTTAGCGCCTGATTCATGCCGGGTTTGGGTTTGGGTTGGGGGGAGGGGGCGGTTGTAGCCCAAGGTTATTGGGCATGAATGGTGGCCTTAATGCCTCATTAACTCGCGAAACGTACTTTAAAACCAACATAACCAAACGAGGGGGGGGGGGGGGTTTGTAGCCCAAGGTTATTGGGCATGAATGGCGGCCTTAATGCCTCATTACTAACGGTTGACTCGCGAACTTAGTTTAAAACCAACATAACCAAACGAAGAACACCACTAGTCAAATCTAAAGGTGAGTGCTTATATTTATTTTCGTTGTAATCATGTACAACTATAGCCAACTTCAATTCATGGATTCTCGTTGCAATATGCATCAATAGTCATCTTTATCCAATGACTGGTCTTTTTTGCAATTTCTAATATCTAGAAATGAGCTAACAGTTATTCCGACAATGGTAATGAAACATCATTGTTTTTTTTTTTGGAAATTCATTGATAACTTGTGAATCTTTATGTCAGTATATTTGGTCAATTTGGGTTAAAAGGTCGTCAAGGATGGTCGCAAATACATGAAAGTCCATATGAAAATAATGTTACATCACAACATTGTGCCAACATCTTAACCGAGAAGCGAAAACTATACAAAGGTACGAAAATGAAAGGGGGTTCATGGGCTTATTAAACAACCAAGATAAATTAGTAATAATCTTAACCTATATTTTGTTGTGAATTTATTTGATGACAACTCTCTAAGAAATACCTTTTGCACCTAATAAATGGGCAAGAGATTCGTAATAAAGTCTAGTTAACATATGGTTATAAGAAGATAATTATTTGAGAATGCAAATTTTGATGCATGCTTAGAATCTTGATTGAATTGAAGCCCGCTAGTTGTTATACGCTCATAAGAGAAAAAATATCCTTATGTTTTAAATACAAAAGGCACCGTTCATAAAATAGAAAAAAATATAATTTTATTCAAATATATACGAATTACAATTGAAAAGGGAATAGCATACACAGGATAATACAAAAGAAAATTACTTTGATACAATACAATGAAAATAAAGTTAACGGATTACAATACAGAAAGAAAATATCAAACATAATGAAAAGACATAGATGAACAAAAATGAAACAAGGTGGCTGAGTCACGTGTTTAACATGTAACCTTTAAATATACCTGAAACAAAGTACAACAGCCAAAACAGAACTGTACTGTCGGAGTGAGCCAAGCAACTGAAAAATATACCTGAAACAAGAGTGGTAAGGGATGCGAAATTAGTGAATTCATTGGAGCTTGTGTATGGTGTTTGCATGCGAGTTTACATAATTTTTCCATTCTATTTCTAAACAGAGCACAAAGCTCTATATTTGTAAACTGAAACCCACTATATGAAGAGTTTCATTGATTTCGAATTTCAATGAAAAATTAAGTCTGGAATTAAATTACAACACTTAATCTTGTTTAACAGTTTAGGAGTTCGAAAAGACTTGACCACACCAGTTAACCGATTCTATTCACAGGCTCGAGCCGTGCCAGTCCAAGTCCAATTTCAGTCTCAAGCGAGAGAGCGAACTGAAAAGTGCACCATCAAAACACCACATTACGCTCATCCCCTTCATCCTGGTGCCGATGCTTGTGCCCGGGCGTGAACGCGGACGTGTGTTGGGTGTTGTGCCCCTCCTTGCTATCATTGAGTGTGTCTAGTTGTATAGCAATACATTCATCTAGAGACTTCTCCTTATAACCAACACATGATTTGTTTTTCCACCAATATGAAACTAACACAATTTCTCACAACCACACAAACTTAACGCTTAAATCTCCTATTCACTTTTTAGCTTTGTTATTAAATCGTTATTATATTAATAACAAATCTATACATATAATAAACCAAAGTCATTTTAATGACATGGCACTTAAAGAGGCATTCTCATCCTCGAGTGTGCCATGTGTCGTCCCATGTGGCATTGAGATATTTTAGGAAAAAATAATTTAAAAACAAAATTAGATTTTACTCTCTTATGTTTCCTCCCATAATTTTTAAACGTTAATATATTTTATATACGAGATTTTAAAAAAAAAAAAATTACACCAAATTAACGAGCGTTTTATTATCATTCCAACGAGTACCATAGTGCTATATAAAAAACGGAGAAAAAAACGACTATTTTTTGTTGGGTTTTGTTAAAACAGGAAAAAAAAACACAAAGTGTTCAGGTAAATCATTAATCATGTATAGGCAAGTCACTAATTATGTTCAAATCAGTAAATATGAATTCTATTTTCATTTCAACATGCGTTAGCATTGGAGTTATACATTATTTTAGGTTAGATATTAATATTATAGTTATACATTGTTTAAAGTTAGGCGTTAACATTGGAGATATATTTTTAATTGTTTTAGGTTAGCTGCTACCCGAAGCTTTCATGCATGTAACTGTAAAGCGCATCATTCTATTTCATATGTAAAATTAATATGTCATATTAGATTTTTCAAACCCTGGGACGTTCCTGGGGTATAATCTAGTATAATAATATTTAAACAAATTTCCAAGAACGATGTCATTTTAGAATGTTTTACCGTTAGTAAGGTAATGTTTGTTTTATATAAAAAGAAATATTTTTATTTTCTGTGAACTATTTGGTTAATCTATTTGTGTTAAAAAAATTATATATATGTCATCACATATTTATGAGTCTCTATAAACCAACACATGATTTGTATTTCCATCAACATGTATTTGTTATAAGTTGATAGTTTACATAAAGAATACGAGGGTTTTAATGAGTTTAGAAATTCCCAGATATGATAATAACGCTTTTCATTTTAAGTTATTAATGTTAATAATCTTTTTATAGTCAATCCCCTTATTGTGGAGTGGCACCCTCTTTGCTTTTCTTATGGGAGGTGGGGAGTTCGAGTTCTGCCGGCACCAAAATGTTGCTGGTGGGCCGAGTTTTACCGCAGTGGGTCTTCGGGCGGCGGGTTTTTCCCGGGAATTGGTGTGATATTATTGGTGGACACGGGTTACTTTTGAGTACTCCTTTATCCAGTGAGTACTTCGTAAGTGATCAGAATTGATTTGTTAACCGTTAAAAAAAATCTTTTTATAGATGAAGAATTGGACAACCTCAACAAATTATTGTTGGTTAAATGTTTTTGCAATGAAACACGATAAAAAAAATACTAACCAACTTAGTTCATATTATCATATTATATCAATAAACCTTTTTATAATGTTTTGGCATTTTTTGGTCATTAGATAAAGTTTTAGATTTTATCATATTATAATTATAATCTATTATTAATATATATAAAAGAATTGAACGTTGCTGATGTGGCGTGCAATGGTGCCTTCAATCTCTTCATGAAACTGTCACGTGGCATTATAATTGAAAGATATTAGTGATTTTGAATTATTTTGATTTTTTAATAAAAAAGAAGAAAAAGATAAAGAGATTGAGTTATTTTAGGAAAAAGAATTTAAAAACAAATTTAAATTTTTCTCTCTCATATTTCCTCCCATAATTTTTAAACGTTAATATTTTTTATATACGAGATTTTTTAAAGAAAAAAATTACACCAAATTAACGAGCGTTTTATTATCTTTCCAACGAGTACCATAGTGCTATATAAAAAACGGAGAAAAAAAACAACTATTTTTTGAGGGGTTTCGTTCATACAGGAAACAAAAGAACACAAAGTGTTCAGGTTATTCATTAATCATGTTTTTTCTTTTAAACCAGCTTCTTATCTACGATGTTGAAATTCAGCCCAATCGTCATGCTATCATTGGAATTTTACTCTTCTAAAGATGGATAGGTATACTTCATCAAGAGAAGCTAGGAGAAAGCATCGTGCAACACTGCAACACATGGTGTCACCTTATAGCAAGAGTATTTTATTTATTTATTTAATTACAAGAGTAATAATTATTACTATTAGTATTAGTATTATTAGAATGGTTATATTTTTCAACCCCGGGATCCTCTCGGGGTAATCAGCTAGTAATTATTATATTGGAATTTATATGTTTGTCAATTGTCATACATACATTTAATTTATGTAGAAAATCAAATTAGATGTGATTGAAGATTTTAAACATTGGGATAATCTTAAGCATGGGATTAATTAATATAATATTAGTCATGCTATTATACCACAAAGGAGTGGAAATTTATCAAGATAACCAACAATAATTAGTATGTTTCTTCATGCCCACCGGTTGCTTTATCTATAATACTCTGTATTCGTGTTAAATAAAAAAAGATATAAATAAAGAAATTAGATACTTTACGGTATTGTTTGGCAGGTCTTGTCCTTTTCCTTATATTTTAATGATCAATATACAGCAAAATTAGTTTATGCACCACAGTGCGAATCTACGATGACATGACACCATTAGTAAAAGAGTCAAAAGAGAAATTAGCGAAGATTTTTAACTGATATCGTATGTGATATTAATTTTTTTTTTTTTTAAAAATTCGACTTTCATTCAAACACCAAATAGGCTAAAATTCCAATTCCAAGATGGAATAGAAGCCCGAAAACCGAAAATACAAAATTATATTATATCAAAATTACACCATTTTTTCCAATCCACCGCTCCTCATTTCGCTCTATTCTTAAACCCACTGTTTTGAAAACCGGACCGGACCGGCCGGTCGGACCGGGTTCCGGGACCTGGACCGGTCCGGTTCGGGTGTTTGGACCGGCATGCAAGTGAACCGGCCTCTAACCGGAAAACGGCCCGGTCGGACCGGAAACCGGGTGGTCGGACCGGTTTTTTTTTTATTTTTTTTTATTTTTTTGGGCTTCGAAGCATTTTTGGCCCGGTTCTTTGGACCGGTCGGACCGGTTGGACCGGTGAACCGCTCGGGGGTCCGGTTCAACGTCTGGTCCGGTTCTGAAAACCTTGCTTAAACCATAAAAGCCCAAAACTTTCACATCCAAAACAATGTCTGTCACTTTCGGAACCTTGACCGAAAAATGCCTCTCATTCCTTGCTCTCCACAATCTCCAAGAAGTGATAATGATTCGAATATGTTAACCAAATCCTTCACCGAAAAACTGATATCGTATTACGCAATGTTTTAAAAACCGGTACGTACCGACCGGTTATACCGGTAATACCATTTTTCGAAGGTGAGCCCGGTACGAAACACCCCGGTATAAAGGCGAAACGGTATCAAGTTCGTACCGCCGGTAAAATACGGTATACCGGTTTGAACCTTTATATCGGTACCGGCACAAGGTAAATTTTTGGGATTTAAAGTATTGATTTTTTTTGTGGTTCAAGAAAAGCAAGAAGGAGAACTTCATAATAATGATATACATAACATGTTTGGTGAGGAAGAGCACGAATCGGTTCCTCAAACACATTGTTACTTGTTATATATGTTACTTATCTTTGGTAATTAAATTATATTATGATTGTTATTTCTACGTACTAAAACTTCTTATGTAATAATGTAGAAGATGAAAATAGTTATACTCTAGATTTCGAGAAAGACGATGGTAGTGAATTTCAGCTTTTAAGCAATTGTGAACTTATACTCCAATGGCTTAGACATAGCGTAAACTTTCATTTAAAAGAACTTTGTTAAAAAATTGAATACTTTGAGATTATTTTTTATATGGAATAAATTTTGGATTATTTTTTAACATGTAATCATTCACTTTTATATTATAATTTGAGTTAATGTTGTAATTTATGGATTCATAGAGTTAACAAGTCAATTCGGTTGAACCACCCGATACAACCCGGTTCAACCGGTTAAAACATTTTTAAGTCAAATCCGGTATGATCTAAAAACCGGTTTTTAAAACATTGGTATTACGTATATGATGACTATGGTAATGCTAATACAAAGAGTCAAAAGAGATATATCAGGGTTTTAACTTATTTTTAATTTCTAAAGGGAAATTGGATTTTAATAACCCAAACTATTCGAAATTGGCCACTGGCGCCCTCAACTAAAAAATTGGCCATATATAACCTGGGCTATTGACTTATTGGAATCTAGCACCCAACTAACTGACGTCGTTAGTTGGGTTGCTGACGTGGCACAAGTTGCTGACGTGGCATGCTGACATGGCACAAGTTGCTGACGTGGCACGCTGACATGTGCACACGTGGATTGACACGTCAGCATGCCACGTCAACAAATCTTGCCACGTCAGCAAATCTTGCCATGTCAGCGAACTCACTAACGGTGTTAGTTATTTAACCGTTAGTGGGTGTTATATTCCAATAAGTCAATAGTTCAGGTTATATATGGCCAATTTTTTAGTTGGGGGTGCCAGTGGCCAATTTCAAATAGTTCAGGTTATTAAAATCCAATTCCCCATTTCTAAAAAACACAAGTTAAATCAAGACTTTGTTTATATTATCATTAGAAGTTTGGTTGATTACATGTACCTGAATATTTTGTACAAGTTTACCAGTAATCAAAACCTAACACGATGACACTAATAAATATATCCACATCCGACACTCCACACAGCATGTATAATTGTATATCCTTAAGACCATACGGGGATGGGACGTGAAGAGGGGAAGGCAAGCCCCTTCACGTCATCCACACCACCCCGCCTTCCATTTTGCTCGAGCTTACCCCTTGCTCTTTGGGAATCTCCACGGGCTTCGCCCCCCCAACAATGTCTGTCACTTTCGGAACCTTGACCGAAAAATGCCTCTCATTCCTTGCTCTCCACAATCTCCAAGAAGTGATAATGATTCGAATATGTTAACCAAATCCTTCACCGAAAAACTGATATCGTATTACGTATATGATGACTATGGTAATGCTAATACAAAGAGTCAAAAGAGATATATCAGGGTTTTAACTTATTTTTAATTTCTAAAGGGAAATTGGATTTTAATAACCCAAACTATTCGAAATTGGCCACTGGCACCCTCAACTAAAAAATTGGCCATATATAACCTGAACTATTGACTTATTGGAATCTAGCACCCAACTAACTGACGCCGTTAGTTGGGTTGCTGACGTGGCACAAGTTGCTGACATGGCATGCTGACATGGCACAAGTTGCTGACGTGGCACGCTGACATGTGCACACGTGGATTGACACGTCAGCATGCCACGTCAAAAAATCTTGCCACGTCAGCAAATCTTGCCATGTCAGCGAATTCACTAACGGTGTTAGTTATTTAACCGTTAGTGGGTGTTATATTCCAATAAGTCAATAGTTTAGGTTATATATGGCCAATTTTTTAGTTGGGGGTGCCAGTGGCCAATTTCAAACAGTTCAGGTTATTAAAATCCAATTCCCCATATCTAAAAAACACAAGTTAAATCAAGACTTTGTTTATATTATCATTAGAAGTTTGGTTGATTATAGGTACCTGAATATTTTGTACAAGTTTACCAGTAATCAAAACCTAACACGATGACACTAATAAATATATCCACATCCGACACTCCACACAGCATGTATAATTGTATATCCTTAAGACCATACGGGGATGGGACGTGAAGAGGGGAAGGCAAGCCCCTTCACGTCATCCACACCACCCCGCCTTCCATTTTGCTCGAGCTTACCCCTTGCTCTAATTGGGAATCTCCACGGGCTTTGCCCCCCAACAATGTCCGTCACTTTCGGAACCTTGACCGAAAAATGCCTCTCATTCCTTGCTCTCCACAATCTCCAAGAAGTGATAATGATTCGAATATGTTAACCAAATCCTTCACCGAAAAACTGATATCGTATTACGTATATGATGACTATGGTAATGCTAATACAAAGAGTCAAAAAAGATATATCAGGGTTTTAACTTATTTTTAATTTCTAAAGGGAAATTGGATTTTAATAACCCAAACTATTCGAAATTGGCCACTGGCACCCTTAACTAAAAAATTGGCTATATATAACCTGAACTATTGACTTATTGGAATCTAGCACCCAACTAACTGACGCCGTTAGTTGGGTTGCTGACGTGGCACAAGTTGCTGACGTGGCATGCTGACATGGCACAAGTTGCTGACGTGGCACGCTGACATGTGCACACGTGGATTGACACGTCAGCATGCCACGTCAACAAATCTTGCCACGTCAGCAAATCTTGCCATGTCAGCGAACTCACTAACGGTGTTAGTTATTTAACCGTTAGTGGGTGTTATATTCCAATAAGTCAATAGTTCAGGTTATATATGGCCAATTTTTTAGTTGGGGGTGTCAGTGGCCAATTTCAAATAGTTCAAGTTATTAAAATCCAATTCCCCATTTCTAAAAAACACAAGTTAAATTAAGACTTTGTTTATATTATCATTAGAAGTTTGGTTGATTACAGGTACCTGAATATTTTGTACAAGTTTACCAGTAATCAAAACCTAACACGATGACACTAATAAATATATCCACATCCGACACTCCACACAGCATGTATAATTGTATATCCTTAAGACCATACGGGGATGGGACGTGAAGAGGGGAAGGCAAGCCCCTTCACGTCATCCACACCACCCCGCCTTCCATTTTGCTCTAGCTTACCCCTTGCTCTTTGGGAATCTCCACGGGCTTTGCCCCCCCCCCCCTCCTAGCTACTCTTCTCACCCACTTGACTTTTTTTTAATCGATTACCTTTGCTCCTGCCCTTTGCCTTTCACAACTCGTTGCCTTTTGTGATGTGCACTCGGTTCCTTGGGGAGTAGTGACCCTAAGACACAACCACGACAATCGACCGACGTAGTTGTTTTTGTTTTATCCTAAGAAGCAAAGAAAAAAGTAAAAAAAAATCGGACGGCCAACCCTGTAGAAAGCAAAGCCCTTAAAATCTACGTGACGCGGCACCTGGCCTTGCCCACCACACCGTATAGTCCTAGTGTGAACTTGTTTATGACTAATTTTACTATGTATAAACCATCTTTACTCTCAAAGATTAATCATATTAGTAAATTATGAAAATTAATTACATGATAAAGAATTACAACAATTAGAGCCCACATTTGAAAACTTGAAAAAATATAACTATTTATAAACTGGTTTAGGTTCTTGTACAAATGACATTTTCGTACAAAGTGTGAGAAGTCTATGAAGCCATTGTGTTTTAAATTTAGGCTATGCTGTTTTCGATTCCTTTTGCATTGTATTATATAGAAAAACACCAAACATAACAATTAAAAACACAATCAAATGTATTCTTGACATGAAAGTTAAAACACGCTGATTACTTTCTTCGTATGGTGTTTTAGATTGCATGTCTATAATACATTAATTAGTGTTTTAAATTGTTAAATTTTGTGTTATTTCGTATAGTACCATGTTAAAAAAAATATAAAACATCATGCCTAAAATGTAAAACACAATACCTATATAGACTTCTCACACTTTATAAAAAAATTTCTTTTTACCATAACATTACCCTTATAAACCTATCAATCCATCATTTCTCACAATTATATCAAACTATCTATATATTACTTGCAACACGCATTACTAAAGCAATTTCTATCATTTGATTCTTTTTTAAAAAAAAATTACTTAATTTATGTATAAAACCAAATTATATAAAAAACGTATTTTAATTACCTAAAATTAAATAAGGTAGAAACGTATTTTCATAAAATTTTAAAAAAGTACATTAAAAACAATAAAAACTAAAAGTTACATAAGTAAACAAAAATAACAATCTAAAAGATAAAAAAACAACAGACTAAAGGTTAACGAACCAATCTCACTTCGCACAGATTTACCGTTTGTGTTCTAGTAGAATCGACAATCACAGCTCTTCAACATTCTCGTACGACTATATGACAACTTTCAAATTGCGGAACTTCTCTTGTTCATGCAAACGTTTGATATATAACTTTTTTTTTACGATTTTGCCACCATTTCGTGTCGCTTTCTATTGTCCACTAGTTCCACTATGTTTGTCGTCTTGTATTCGGAGATGACATCCACCAACCTTCCTTCCCTTGCATGATGATCTGTCGACAATTTTCCTTCGTTTCAGCGTTATTGGTGTTGTGTCGTAGATTAAGTTTATTTCGGGCATGTTGCTTGACAACACATCCGTTGAAGTTGTGTAATTTCCTAACTCGAATGTTTTTGATACTTTTTTTAAGTGATTACCCGTTAGACCTTGAAGATCCATTAACGGAATTGAAACCCGTTTTGAACGGGATCTCATAATCTCTCATGCCAGCAAGTGACGGTAAGATTTCTTCTTGCAAGTTATTATGTAGTCTATTAGGGCTCTATTGGTGACAGTGGCCTCATTCGATCCACTTAGCCAATTGCGAGCCTATATAATTTAAATTAAATAATTAAATAATTAAAAATTTACATATTAATAACAAAAATGTAACAACTAGTATAAGCAAAAATTTACTAACCATTTTTTTGTTTAAATCTATCCATCTCAAAATGACTTTATCCATGCTTCGTTAGATCCACCGAGTAGGTTTTCAAAATGTGTAATAACACGCCTCTAAAACGGGTCTTTTGTTTGTTGATTTCTGACCCTACAATATTCAGAAATATGTAAGAAAGCCTTACATTAGGCTACCTCATCATGCGTCCAACTTTGATGACCCTCTGTATTTGAGAAATTTTATACCTTGTTCTACAAGCGTCTTCATCTTGTAGTTCTTGGTATTCATCTTAGTCTTCAAACTCTTTGTTTTTATATTCTTCTTCTTCACACGAATTGGGGGTAGTTCATGTGTTAGGTTAAGGTATGGTAGGTCTTGGTAATAGGGGTTTGGATCGCAATACACGAAATGTAACATTCGACCCCTCGCATAACCAGTACTGTTCATTTTGCCCCTAATGGTTTGCCCATCTAGGAGCTTAGGGATTTGTTTTTGGTTGTCCCTGTGGAGACTTCCCATGAAGCCACCCACCCTGATTGTACTCCGACCTAAGCATGCTTAACTGTGGAGTTCCATGTGCTAATAAAGCCAACTAATCCCAAAACGCGTTGGTGGTTAAAGAGGCATTGTGTAATGCCCCAAAATCATCCGGTTCGTCTAATTACGCCATTAGGCGTGATTAGCGTAATAATAAAACAAGACTCGAATAATAAGAACTTGGTTTATGTCCTATTATGGGACTAACACTAGAATTAGCTTTCTTAATTAAGTTTTAATAACAAAAGACTTTGGGGAAAACTTGAGGGGCTGTAGTTGACAACTAGCCAAACAAGAAATATGTAAATGGTAAATCAAGTGTGAACACACACACTTTTGTGTGTGTGTGTGTGTGTGTCGACTTCAACATCAGGAGATTACATCTCCTTCACCAACCCAAACCCTAGCTAACTCAATAATATGCTTGAATCCAAGCCAAATCAAGGTTTTTTTCAATGCTCTAGCAAGAAACGGATCATCTAAGGCCTATGAAAATTAAAGTACCTTTTTTATTTGGTCTAATTTGATGTTATGACCCGTTTTTGATTTGGTAAAAAACTAGGGTTTTGATAAAACGTGAAATTTATGATTATTGGAGGTGGCTCTAGTCTTGGGAACCTCAAACATACTTAATTATGTTACAAATCACACTTAATATGTGTATTTGATTTTGATCATATGGTTATGTTAATGTGTAGAATTTGGGGTTTAACCTCTAGGTTGAATCAACTTATATCTAGTAATCTTTGTGACTCTTAGAAGTTGTTACATGAGAAATTTAGGTAAAAAGGGCCAAAATAACATGTTATGATGTCGATTAGACAATCGGTTATGTTTTGGCTAAACTTAGAATGTTGAACACTAAGTATGTTGGTGGGTTCACACCAAATGTTCGATGAAATGCCTAGATGAGTTAATCTCAACTAGACATGTAAGAAAAGATATAATTGCATACTTTATGTTAGAAAATAGCTATGGATAGTGAAATAATTCTATATTATATATTCTAATAAACAAGTTTGACTCATCCTTAAGTTGAGGTACGACAGAGAGGGAGCAAATGGGTCAAACGGATGCAAGGTGGATACTTATGGAACGAGAATGGATCCAAGGTAAGTAATGCTTATATTAATAGACTACAAATATAACTCTTGTATGGATTTAATTGTTTAAACTTTGATGTGGGACAAAGGTATGGCCCTAAGGGGTGAAACCTATCAATCAGGTAATTTATGCAAATTCATGTCCAAACAAGATTGAAGGTAATGAATGAATCAAAGAGTGTTGAGAAATGATGGAAATCATCAATTGGGTCAATCAATAAAGCTATGTGTTAAACAAGAGTTTAAACTAAAGTTTTGGATAAAAATCATATGAATAAGAAAGTAATGTAATTTGAGTAAATGGGTCAAGTGGGATTGTCACTTACCCATAGTTAAAGCTTGGAAGATCATAGGGATATGAAGCATGAGTCTTAACGGGTTAAATGGGTTATACTCTCCCCATTCGAACCCGACATTAAAAGCCGGTTATCTAAGCTTTAAGAATCTTGTGGATATCGGGTCAAATGGTAAATGCATCACCATTGAGTCCCAAGAGACTAATGTGGTCAATCTAGAGTGTATGTAGGAGGACACTTGAAAATTTGGGCACTCAATGCCTAGGTAATCAATATGGGTGCAAGGTATGGGTCAACGCCACCCGATATGTCCATAGATACATAAAGGCATTTGGGCGAAGTAGCATGGGTACAAAAACTACCCACATGAAGGGTGGGTGCAAATTAAGTAAGTTATTTCCATAACTATGTTTAATGCTCGCTAATGCGCATGGAATTTACTAGATAGAAGAAATCTTGAGAAACAGTGGAGATCTAACTCCGTGAGGACATAAAGGTTTTTATACAAGTCATTGAGTAAAAAACAATGGATTTGAATCAAGAAGTGTCGCCCTGGATGGCTAAATTGAAATATTTGAATCTAATGATTTGACAACATAAACTATAGGCATTTCGCGTGGTCAAATAGTGCATTGTTTAATTCAAGGCCTTAATGGGTCGATTTGGGTAAAGATTGACATAAATACTCAAAACTAAGAACCGGGTCATAGCGACATAAATCGGGCAATGATTTTAGTTAAACAAATGTTAATTTAGTTGGCAAGTCGAATTCTATGCTTTGGGAATTGTCCGATGCGTTTGTTACAAGATTCCTAAGCTTTAAAATCAGCAAATGAAGTGCAGAAGAAGTAAACGACCGTTCAGGCTTTACTGAACAGCCTGTTGTTGTTCGTGGCCCAGTGAGCGACTGTTCACTCTGAGTGAACGCCCGTTCGGCCCGACAGATCAGCAGTTCAATGTTTTGGCCAAGTGAATGACCGTTCACTATGAGTGAACGGCCGTTCAGGAATTCTGCAGCCATTTTGGGAAAAATTTTATGTTGGCCGTTTAGCCTGGTTCGTTCATTTCGACGTGTAACGATACTCATACGATAGTATATGTATTATTGGCAATTTCACTAACCATCATTTTGTGATGGTGCTAGGTACGCCTTCGTTGAAGTTCCGGAACAAAGATCAAGTCACGAGAAGAGCCGAACACACCCGAACACTCATCAAGCTTCCGCAATAAAATCCTAAAGACTCCCATTAAATCATAAAGAGACTTAGTATACGTTTTTGTAGTTAAAATGTAAAATCTGTGGGAATTAAAAATGTATTAATCACAAGGGTTAAAGTTTTTCATAAATATCCAAATTTTAATCGGGAGTGGTTTTAAATATGGTCAAAATGCGTAAATTTAAGTGCTAATCGCGTGTTTACGGGTTAGGGTCTTACACATTGGATTACTTACAAACCAACCATTAATTAACGCCATGAACCATTAATTACTGAAATACAAAACAATTCCAACGTCTTAAATTCTCCGATTCTGTTGAATAGTCATGGAAGCAGGGGCGGACCTACCTATTAGCCAAGTTGGGCGGGCGCCCCCCTTGAAAAAAAATTATTAGTGTAGTTTGCAGGCAAAAATCCCGATCGCCCCCCTTGAAAGTTTGGTTAAGCTCACCTTTTGCCCCAAGCTCTCCGATTGCACTCATTAAAACGAATCCAACCAAGAACAAGAAATATCACAATCGGAAAAAATGGAGGTGCCGGAGTTGATTTAGGATGAATGAGATTGAGAGAGAGGGTGATAGATGTAAAGTTAGTTCAGAAAATCAGTAAAAGGGTATTAGAAGTTTTATAAAAGCCCCTCTAGAATTTTCACATTTAGCTCTTTAAACCCTTATCTTTAGTGACTTACAACTTCAGTCCTTACATTCATTCATTAAAAGAAATTTTGGTTCATGTAAAATGTAACCTCATTCAATTTTTTTAATCGTATTCAGTTTTATTCATTTTCTTTTGTTTATATATGTTACAAGCTAGGACCGAACTCATGAACTTGCCTGAAACCGACTAAACTGAAAAACTTTACACAAGAATTCAACTCATTATGTATTTTAAATTTAAATTGGTTTAATATTTTTATTATGCGGCTTGACCCGACCCGAACCAAACAAAACATTTTTTAATAATAAGTTAGCCCCAAAAGATATCGCCCCCCATAACAAAAATTCCTGGGTCCGCCACTGCATGGAAGATGGAATGAACGGTTAGGGTATGAAATCAACAATTAGGGTGTAAAAGTTCAGCGTCTTAAACTTTGAATGAAATTACCAAATTATACATCAAAGATCTATTTAAATATAATAGTATATAAGTATAGATATAGATAATCCAAATAAGGTAAAATATCTCATAAATTTAAGGTATCAATTGAAGTTAGTTTGATCCACAAAATAAATACAAATACGCACATGTATCATGTATGTAGTGAAAATTTAAGATATTTTCTATTAAAAGCAAGAAAAAACCGGATTCACATAATAAAAAAATAAAAATAGACCGCTGTTTTTCTTTCTTTCATACATTTATTTCCGAATAACAAATATACAATAACAAATCACACATTAATTCGTTCATCCACACACGTACACACAACACACCAAACAAAAAATGTAAGTCTTTTAGTAACTAAAACAAAAGTAGGCAATAAACTTTATATAAACACCCCTTCATCATCATATTTTTTTATAAAAACCTGACCACCTTTAACACTTTCACTTTCATTATATATAACACCTTCATCACCTTCATTCTCTTCATCCTTGGCTTCCTTCTAGTTACACATAACAATGGACAACAATAAACTCACCTCTGAAATCTTTTCCATACTAGAAAACAACTTCTTATTCGGTTTTAACCAAAACCCTTCACCGGAAAACACAAATTCCGGTACCGGTAAGGTTAGAATACTCTCCATTGATGGCGGTGGTGCCACCGATGGAACCCTTTCCGCTAAATCAATCCTACATCTTGAAACCATAATTCGACGAATCTCCGGTGACCCAAATGCTCACATTTCCGATTATTTTGACGTCGTTGCCGGGTCGGGTATTGGCGGTGTTATCGCAGCATTGCTGTTTACTAAAGGTGAAAATGGTAAGCCCTTGTTTACCGCGGGTGAGACGGTTAAGTTTGTGGCGGAAAATGGAGCAAAACTTTGCCGGAGTGATAAGTCGGGAGTTTTCCGGCGAGTTTTTAGGGTTCCGGCGAAGGTGTTTGACCGGACTTTTAAAGAGTTGACTTTAAAAGATACTTTAAAGACGGTTTTGATCCCGTGTTATGATCTTAACACGGGTGCGCCTTTTGTGTTTTCCCGCGCGGACGCAGTGGAAATGGACGCGTGTGATTTTAAGCTGAGTAGCGTGTGTAACGCTACTACAGCATCTGGTCCACCGATTAATATAATGTCGGTCGACCAGAGGACGAGGATCGCGGCTGTCAGTGGGGTTGTTGCAATGAACAACCCCACTGCAGCCGCGATAACTCACGTGCTTTATAATAAGCAAGAGTTTCCGTTTTGTAACGGAGTCGAGGATTTATTAGTTGTGTCACTAGGTAACGGAGAGCCGTCAAATTTGACGGTAGGTAACAGAACTCCAACGAGAACGGCGTTGGTTAAGATTGTCGGTGAAGCTGTTTCTGATACGGTAATCATTTTTTGCATAAAATTCTTTGAGTGATACGTGATTTTAATTATGCGTTAGAGTACAAGTGGTTAATGCATGTTAAAGGGTAGATTCGTAATTTGGAAGTTACTTTATGCTTTAATTAGTTGTACTCTACAATAATTGAAAAGTATAATAAAATAATAATCAATGGGGACATGGGAACGTTAATGGCCAAAAATCTATATTAGTATCCAACCCTATTTTGGTAGGTGCCATTAAAGTGGTTGAAGCAATAACAATATAGTGGGCCATCAAATATTTATAAAATAACTTTCACTAAAAAGTATAGATATAAGATACTAAATTTTATATGTTAAAACCATCTAAAAATCATAAACGACAAATATTATAAAACGTATTATTTTTAAGGTTTGATAATCTGTCAATGACTTTTTGCTCTTTGAAAGTCAGCTTTCTAGTAGTGATTTCTTGATAAAAACTTTAAAATGATACTTGTAGGTTGATCAAGCGGTGTCAATGGCATTTGGGCAGTCTAGGAAAAGTGGTTATGTGCGTATCCAAGGAAATAAAGGTTTATTTAACGTTAAAGACGAGAAGAAATACGCAAACATGTCAGTGCAAGCCGATGATATGTTGAAACAACACAATGTCGAATCGGTATTGTTTCACGGTAAGAAGTGTAATAGCACTAACTTGGAAAAATTGGAGTTTTTCGCTAGGGAAATTTTCAAGGAAAACGAGAGGCGGAAAACAAGTACGATACCTATAGTTTTACTAAACCAAACAACTACTTCCTCTTCAGCACGAACATCATCGGCCACAACACTCTCCACCCTTTCGTCAAGTTAATTAAACTAAGTTTGTTATATTATGATGGTGTCGCCGACGCTACTAAAGAAACTAGTGTCCGTGCTGAATTATAGAGTTTGGTTTCGTATTTGGTTTTGTGGTCGAGTTTTCATATTGTATAGTTATTTAAAGAAGTGATGTAGGAGAGAGCTGATTCTTTTTTGGCCCTTGTAGTGTACTACTAGAGTGAAGTTTGTGAATTTGTTGTGGATTGGAATGAAATTGATGTGATTATGGATGCTATTTTTGATAAAAAGGAAACAAAATGTAACAATAAGAAATAAAAAGGGAAAAAGGTTAAATTCATGGTATAAAAAACCAAAATAATAAAATATATTGCCAAGCTTATTTATAGAAAAATAAAAAATATTAACTAAAAAATCTTAAATCATCAGTGAAAAAATACAAGAAAAAATAAACAAAAAATCATAAAAAAAACTGGAAAAAGAAAATAAAAATTGGAGTGGGGGACTACGCGTTGGATATGGATTTTAAACCCAACATATTAGATGTTAGGAAGGGCGTGGACAAGTGGGATCCTCGATAATTCGTCCATATAATTCATTTTTAAATATATTAAAAAATTGCGGAGTAAATCTATACATATAATAAATCAAAGCCATTTTAATGACATGGCACTCAAAGAGGCATTCTCCTCCTTGAGTGTGCCATGTGTCATCCGATGTGGCATTGAGAAATTTTAGGAAAAAAATATTTAAAAATAAAATTGGATTTTTCTCTCTTATGTTTCCTCCCATAACTTTTAAACGTTAATATCTTTTATATAAGAGATTTTTTAAAGAAAAAAATTACACCAAATTAACGAGCGTTTTATTATCTTTCCAACGAGTACCATAGTGCTATATATCAAAAACGGAGAAAAAAAACGACTATTTTTTGTGGGGTTTTGTTCAGAGTTATACATTGTTTTAGGTTAGATATTAATATTAGAGCTATACATTGTATAAGGCTAGGTGTTAACATTGGAGATACATTTTTAATTGTTTTAGGTTAGGTGTTACCCGAAGCTTTCTTGCATGTAACTGTAAAGCGAATCATTGTATTTCATATGTAAAATTAATATGTCATATTAGATTTCTCAACCCCGGGACGTTCCCGGGGTATAATCTAGTAACAAATAAAGGAAAAACAAACAAATGGCTGCCATGTGACAACCATTGATAGACCGTAGTTACTGTTCATAAACAATAAATCCGCTCACAAAAATGTTGGCTAAATGTTATATATTGTAACGGCTAGGGGTGTTTTCAAGTTAGTTAAACGGTTTCGATTCATGATTTGCAAAGCAAACCAGTAACCAAACTGTATTTTCATTGGGTGGTTCGGGTTTCGGTTTAAATGGGTCAGGTATATGGGTATTTGGGTTGTAGAAAAGCATAACGGGCTACTACAAAATAAAATTTGAAACTTGGATATTGGGCCACTACTACAGAAGTACAGTTACATACAAAAATTGCCTATTGGACTGAAAATGATACTGGGCTTCTGCTAACCTCTTATTCGATTAAACTTTGGTGAAAAAAAAAACACATTAGGCTGCTAGTAAAGTCAAAACTTGAAAATTGGACTAATTATCACTAGGTTTTTTTAACTTAAACATTTATAAAGTTGTACTTAAAATCAAACCTAACAATCTCAAAACATTAGGCTGCTACAATGTACAAACTTGAAGTCAAATGAAGCAATATAATATGAGATCACAATGCGTAAACAACTTTAAACGTCCGCTCAATACAAAAAAGCTACGTAATCGTCTTCACTCTTCAAGTTCGCTCCTCCTTGTCATCGTCCATTTCCTATGATCTTAAAAAAACGTAAAATAAAATATTTATTAGAAACGATAGACATAATATGATCATTATATCTGAAAAAAGATTTCGGATTTACGATCAAGAATTCAAACGCGCAAATCATTCAGAATTTGATCTCATAATTGTTTCAAACAAGTTTCGAATTGAAACCAAGAAAATAAATTCTGGTGTCAACATTAAATTGATTTAGCCAGACATGGTGGCTAAGTCAATCAAAACGTTAAAGAAACAAAAGATAATATATATACAAATGTACGAAAAGTAAAACTAATTTCTTGAATTCGATTCACACAAAACGAAATTTTCTATAAAAAAAATGCAGACCTTCTCCTTTAAAGTTTAAACTGTCATATGTGTGATCTACACAAATACAATTGCCGAATTCCCTTTGTGAGCCTGTCCAATATTTAATTTTACTGCATTCAGCTCATGTAGACTTTAAATTTCAACCCATTTTGATTTCTTTCATTTGTGTTAAAAACTATAGATCTAGAATATAACATTCAATCAACATACACAAACTCATAGACAATAAGAAATAGCGACAAAACGGTGACGAAGATCTATTATTAACCCAGCCAAAAATTACCCCCCAAATACCCAACGGATTCAACAATAGATGAATCCTGAAAGATACAATGTCTGTTTATAACAACTGATTGATTAGATCAGTTGTTACAACCTGAGAATCAAATACAATACACTTACAATGATTACAAACCCTAATCACTGAAGAAGACGAAGAGAACGATCTAGACCTAATACAAATACAGAGAGAACAATCTATAATCTATAATCTATAATCTATAATCTATAATCTATAATACATTATAAAGGAGGAGTGATATACCATTTAGTAATTTCCATTTCCATACTACTTAACAAGCAACATGTACAACATATTTAAGCAAGAAATTTAAGGGTATTCTAGGCATAGTTGTGACAATTAACACACTTAAGAGGGTAGTGTAGACATTTCACTCATCCCCTTCTTTACAATATCATAGCAAATTTACAATACTAGCCTTCCTTTCCCACCATGCCCCCACCATTAAACCCATTATTCAGTTATCAACTGTTCGACGCCCCTGTTTTAATTCTGCTTCATCATAACCCTAATTTATGATTTCTGCATCGTTCATCCCATCTTCCTCCTCTTTCTTATCTCTTTCATCATCAGATTCTTCATCATGGTTTTATTTGCCCTCATTGCCTCTCTTTGTCTCTCCCGGTTCTTCTCATCTAAACAAAAACCATGGGACGATGTAGAACCTGAAGGGCCTGGATGCGACAACAATTTTGTTCTGGTATGTTTCAGTTGCTGTTCAGTAGTAGATCATTATTGTATTGTATTGTATTGTATTGTATTGTTATTATTTTTACTTTCATTCTTTCTCATTATGTATGTTCTTAATTTAGAGTGGGATTTATTCTTTGTTGCAAAAAGGTCTAAAATTAATGATTATTCGGTTACAGTTTTACAATCTTTCCCATCATAAGCTCTTGTTTCAGAGTGGGATTTATTTTTGAAATTTATATTTTTTAAGTTACATTTCTGTTTCTTTTTTTTTAATAATATTCTTGTGTTTCAGTTGAACTTAATTAGGAGCTGACAATAACACAGGAGTTTGTTATTGGCTTTTGATGGGTGGATTAAATGACCATGTTGGAATACGTGGTGATTGGATGGCTCCTAGCCCTAGGTCTTTCTTTTTGTCTATGTTGGATGAAGCTGGCTCTGGGTCAGTGACTGAACCACCTAAGGACAACACAGCCAATAATGAGTTCACCTTTCATGGGCCAGATAAACAATATGGGTCTGAAAATGGTGCACTTGGTGACCCGAAAGCAACAAGCTCAAGGTCAGGTCTTGTTGAAAGAATGGCAGCTAGAGCTGGTTACAATGCCCCTGATTAAACACTGACATCATCAGACCACTTGCTGACTTTGAAAAACAATCGTCTGTATTGACAATCCTTCCTGGTCTCAGTCCAACTTGGCTTTTAGATTTGCTGGATTTTCTGTTGAATTCCCTGGTAAAGCTTACTGAAACCGCTATCTATTTAAAAGTCACGTTCAATGACATAGTTTAATGTTCTTCGCGTGTTTGGCCTACGATTTTGTATACTTACGTTATTTTTCAATAGAATTTTGCCAGGGTGCCATGATCTTTACCAAAAAAGAAGATAATCGGTTGTTTGAATATTTTAGAACATTAGATTATTACCAGATAATCATTAATAAAACGCAATGCCATATGCTCATAGAATAATTTGTGGATATTTTCTTGATTAATTTTTGTTTTTTCAGGCTCAACCATCTCCAACAACAGGGAAATTCCCATTTGCTCAAAATAAAGATGATACATTTGACGAATTCAACACTTCATCTTTTGCATTTAAACCTATTCTTGAATCAACTTCTGTTTCTAACAAGGTAAGTTATACATGTTTAAATATTTTATACATATTCAGGAAAAATGCAAGGATGCGTTATTATATTGATTGTTGTTTTTCGTGTACATTTAGGTTAATCCGCCCTTTATGTATTGGCAATCAGAGAATTGTTTCCCATCTCAAAGTATTGAAACCATAAAAAATGGTGGTTTGAATGGAAATATTGTTCGAGAACATAGTGAAGAAGATGCAGATCAAATACCGAGTGGCAAAAATGGTAACTTCAACAGTGAAGATGGATATAATCGGAGTAAATATGGACAAAAACAAGTGAAGGGTAGTGAGTATCCTAGAAGCTATTATAAATGCACTTATACAGATTGCTTGGTCACTAAAAAGTTGGAGCGGTCCCATGAGGGCCACATAACCGAAATTATCTACAAAGGGGCCCACAACTTGGTTAGTTTATTTTCATGGGGTCGTTTAGTGAGGCCCTGTGAAGTGCCCTCGTCAATCATTTATGGGTCACTGGCTTCTGTCATGGACTCATCAGGGGGTAGTGTAATGTCCTTCTCAATGGATTGCTACAGCCAAATGCCAGATTTACATGGTTGTTCTTGCATTGTCCTGTTGAGGGTTGTTGCCTTAGTTCTTACATGGGTCCATGGAATGGCCCTCAAATCATCAAGGTATTCACTTTCTTGAGAATAATTTATTATGTAATGTTAAAGTAACAAGCTTTTGTGTGTAGTTTTGTCTCGGTTAATTAGTGTGTTATGATGGTAGTGGTATATGGACAGATTGATGTGTTATTATATAATGGAGTCATAAATAAACAATTACAGTCCTTAATACAGAATTGTTGATTTTTAAACAGGTGGGGGTAAGTTTTGTATGTGTTAAAACCATCCAAACAGATGTTTATTCCCAACATGTTTACATGTATTTTTCCATCATCGAAGGTCATCTTAGATTGAGAGTAAAAGGTTTGTATTTGTTAAACATAAAGCAAATCTACACACAATAGGCATGCAATGTCAAAAGTCACAGTTTAAACTTTAAAGTGGTAATATGTTATTTTGATATATTTTATCTATTTTGTTTCTAAGTTATTGGATGAAACCATGCTTTAAAGGTGTTTTTTTTTCATTGAGGAAAATACACTTCCAAATAAAATAAAACGCTCAACATATTTGATAGTAGTATTAACTCTTAAAATATCCATATATATATTGACTGTCAGCTCTTGGTTATGTACAGTCCCATTTTAATCACCTGATGTTATGAAGCGTATGCTATGCAATAATGTAAGTGCATGTTAACTTATTCGTGAAGAGGTACAAAATGGTGAGTTGCTGCTAGCAAGTTCAAGTGGGTCATGCTTTCTTGTCCCTCAACAGGTATGTGAATACCTCGTGTATTCATATTCTTAAATTATCAATTCATGAAAAGATTTGACATTACTAAGCCTCAACATTTCCTGGTTTTGTTTCAGCCACTACTAAACCTCAACATTTTCTCAATTCATGAAAGATTTGGCATTACCATCAGATATTAGAGTCAAGGCCATTAATGAAATTTCTACCCAAGCTAAATTTTCGGCCATCACAAAGAATTTCCTAGGTATTGATTAATTCCATCTTTCATGTGTTGACGTTGTGAAATATTTCTTTGATTAATTCCATCTTTCATGTGTTGACGTTGTGAAATATTTCTTTCATGAATGAAATTAGCTCGTTTTATTGATTTATTATGTGATTTTCTCAGTTGTTTTTGCTGACAATGGGCGGTTTAGACATGCTGCCACTATTGTCACCACTGTGATTGTAAGCCTGACTGACTTCAATTAGAAAGTCATAATACAAAACTTTTGCTCATTTGAACTTGACTCAATTGGAGCCTTTAGCAAGCAGATCTCGAGTTACTCACAAGCGGCATGGCTCATGTATGTTCTTGTATATTTCGGATATAATTTTGTTGTGGTCCTCTTGTTATTCTACAAGGCACTCCTTGCTACAGAGAAGAAAGAACTGAAAGAAACTTTACAACACTACTTGGTAAAGGGAAAAAACTACCTCTTGAGCAAAAGGTACTGTCCTCATCTCTTTACCAACCAACTTTATGTCTTTTTTAATCTTCTTGAAATCTTGCATTTAAAAACAAATAATTTCTGTAATATGATTACAGAATGTGTTTTTTGAACTAAATGACATAGCAGGCTATAGGTTGTAAGCTGTAGCCTTCTAAATCCATTTATGGAACCTTTCGATCTTTTAACCAATTTGACCCACCTCATTGCTAATCAAGATTTAATTTTTACCCATCTGACCCGTTTGATGTCGTATATAACCCAATTTAATTCTCTTTGAAAACGGGTTGAAAGTGTTATATATAGATGTATTAGAAAACTATTCGTCAATTGCAAATGGCATCATATAACACTTTTTTTTTGTAATGGTCAGTAATAGGTCGCAGGTCAGCTTGTAGGTGACATTTCGTGGGTCAGACCGCCATATGGAGTTTTGGTCAGTTGTAATGGGTCAGATTGTATATTGAGTGCAACTACCATCATATACAACTTTTTTAGATTGCATATGTTAGCGTTAGATTAGAGATTGTGTACCCGCTGCATCGCGCGGGCCAACCCACTAGTAATAAGAAAAAATACAGAATGAATGAATGAGAGAAAATAACAATCTATATATATCCTCGTCCAGAAGCTTCTCATCTCAGTCAACAGCCAAAGTGATCTTAGCCGTCCATCTAATCCAGCTCACAACACTTGATAGCGGGACAATATAACTGGGCTCATAATATCACTTTTAATATTTCCTTAGCCCACCTGATAATAACAAATATCCACTTGGCCCAATACAAGAAATAGAACATAAGATATAACTTGATATATTTAACCAAGATTTGATTTATAACAAACATATTATTTTTAACATTCCCCCTTAATTCAAATCTTTTTAAACATATCAACCATACCAAGTTTATTGCACAAAACATCATGTTGTGACCCATTAAGACCCTTTGTAAATATATCTGCTATTTGATGTTCAGATCCAATCTTAACAGTCTTAATTACTCCATCAAAGATCTTTTCTCTAATAAAATGTAAGTCTATTTCAAAGTGCTTTGTCCTCTCATGGAAGACTAGATTAGCTGCTATTGAAATAGCAGCTTTACTATCACAATTCACACATACAGG
The DNA here is from genome assembly GCA_032199755.1 of Ambrosia artemisiifolia. Lineage (NCBI taxonomy): Eukaryota > Viridiplantae > Streptophyta > Magnoliopsida > Asterales > Asteraceae > Ambrosia > Ambrosia artemisiifolia. Next base: position 40,480,243 of record CM063512.1, read on the forward strand.
TAATTCACAGTTTACATGCAATTCTTTTAACAAATTTATGATCCACATAATTTCACAAGTTCCAGAACACATGGCACGATATTCAGCTACAGCTGAAGATCTAGATACAGTGCTCTGTTTCTTACTTTGCCAAAACACTAAAGACTCACCAAGGAATATGCATTAACCAGTTACTGATTTTCTAGTAACCAGGCATTTTGCCTAGTCAGCATCAACATATGCATTTAATTTAAACTCATTTGACTTCTTAAACTGTATGCCCTTCCCTGGTGACAGTTTAGATATCTAAGAAGTCTTAGAGCAGTCTGCAAATGCCCATTTGTTGGCTTATGCATAAACTGACTTAGAAATTGGACTGAATAGCTTATATCTGGTCTGGTCAAAGAAAGATAGATAAGCTTACCTATCAATTTTTGATAACCAGTGACATTGTCCAATAAAGCTTTATTTTTACCAGTTTTACTAGATTCTATATAACTTAATTCAATAGGTGTGTTGACATGTTTACAACCCAGGTATCCAAAATCATTTATAAGTTCTAAACAATACTTTATTTGTGAAAGGCATAAAACAGAATCATTATAAAGAACTTCTATACCTAAGAAGTATTTCAGTTTACCCAAGTTTTTGATCTGAAAATTTTGACTTATAAACTGTTTAATCTTTTATATTTCACTAACATTATTTCCTGTTATAATGATGTCATCAACATATACAAGTAAAACAATGAACACATCATTTTCAGATTTAATGAACAAAGAATGATCATAAACACTTTGTATAAATCCAAATTTTATCAAAACACTTGTAAGTTTCTCATTCCATTTTCTAGGGACTTGTTTTAACCCATACAAAGACTTGATTAATTTACACACTTTATTGTCAGATTTGGATCTATAACCCTTAGGTGGTGTCATATAAACATTTCCTGTTATTGACCCATATAAGAAAGCATTGTTAATATCTAATTGATACAATGACCAACTATTTTGAACAGCTAACCCTAAGACACACCTAATGGTAACCATTTTTACAACAGGTGAAAAATTTCACCAAAATCCAAACCTTCCCTCTGATTATACCCTTTGGCAACAAGTCTTGCCTTATACCTTTCAACCTCACCATTGGCTTTATATTTTATTTTATAAACCCATTTGCACCCTATAGGCTTTCTACCTTTTGGTAACTCAGTTAGTTCCCAGGTATTATTCCTATAGAGGGCTTCCATTTCTTTATTCATAGCTTCTACCCACCTTAGGTCTTTTGAAGTTTCTGAATAAGAAGCGGGTTCAAAGGTTTTATTTAGACCGGAAGTAAAACATAGATTATCAATAGACAAATTTGAATAGTTAACAACTCTTTCAATCCCATACTTTACTTTACCTTCTACAATATAATCACTAAACCTTTTAGGAACATTAGACACTCTTTCAGACCTCCTAACTGTTCCCTCGGATGGGATATACTCTTCATTTGGAGGATCAACTTCCTGGTTTGCCATACCAGGAGTCCTACAACCTGGACTGTCAGGCTGCTGACCTAGGTCTACCCCCCCCCCCCCCCCCAGCAGCCCTGGGAGGAGTCCCTGGTTGCAAACTAGTTGATTCCCCCTTCATCATTGAGAATCTTCTCTTTCTCAGTCACATTAAAAACTCCAGGCTCAGTTGACTCAAACAAATCAAAGAAATTTAAACTATTAACATTATTGTTATCAATAGAAAATGTTGTTTGTTTTTCTGAAACTTGTTTGAAAGGAAAATTTTCCTCATAAAACCTAACATCCCTTGAGTACTCAACAGTTTTTGTTTCAAGAAACGACAACTTATATCCTTTTTTAAAATTTGAGTACCCAATTAGGACACATTTTTAGACATACTAGACAATTTATCAAAATTATTTAACACAATATTTAAACACAAACACCCAAAAATTTTAATGTGACTAAGTGTGGCGGGGAACCCATAGACAACTTCATATGGACTCTTACCTAAAGGACAGATGAGGGAATCCTGTTAATCAAATAAGTAGCAGTTAAGACACAATCACTCCAAAACCTAAGAGATAATCCACTCTAAAACAACAAAAGCTCTAGCTATGTTTAAAAGGTGTCTGTGCTTTCTCTCAGCAATACCATTTTGTTGGGGGGTGTAATCACATGTTGTTTGGTGAATGATACCATTTGAATTACAAAAAGATTGAAATTGTTTATTTACAAATTCAGTCCCATTATCACTTCTGAAAATTTTAACCTGTGTTTTAAACTGAGTTTTAACTAACTCATAAAAGACAACTATGTTTTCATACACCTCAGTTTTAGATTTTAACATATAGCACCAAAAAGTCCTAGAAAAATCATCTACCACAGTTAGGAAATACTTGTAACCTTCCCTACTAATGATCCTATATGGACCCCAAACATCTAGGTGAATGAGATCACCAATTTGTTTGGTTTTATGATCGATCACTTATAGGAAAGGATACTCTCACTTGTTTTGCCTTGTGACACACCTCACAAGGCTGTGAGTCCCTATGGCCTAGACTTAGATACTTTCTCAACACAACTAAAACCTAATCAGAGGGATGACCAAGTCTACTATGCCACAAGTTGGCATCATTAACACTATTGAAACAACTGCTATTAACACTTACATTTTTACCAACAAAATACAGACCATCACTCTGTTTACCAGTCACCAGGATTCTCTTGGACTTGGAATCCTGAATGAAACAATTTTGTTCATCAAACAACACACTTAACCTATTATCTCTAGCAAGTTTGTGAACATATTAGATTAACAAAATAATCTGGGACAAGAAAGACATCATATAGAATAACACCCTCAGCAAGTTTTATATGACCTATTTTTGTTACTTTGGCACTAGTGCCATTAGGGTGTTTAACAAGTATATCATACTCAGAAACTTCAATACAATTGAACATATCTTTGTCACTAATAGTCATGTGTTGGTTTGCATCTGAATCAGTGATCCAACCATGACTAATAGCAGCTTGAATAAAACTGGAATAACTTGAAAAGTTTTTAATTTTTTTTTCCAAGTTAGAAATCCTAGCAGGAGAAACCATTTATAAAAACACTCTTACCTCCTGCATTATTTGTTTGAGACTCATTTCCACCTTTCTCACTGATCAGATTCATAAGCTTTGATATCTGTTCAAATGAAAAAGGCAAACCAAAAGAACTAGACATAGATTGTTTATTATTTGAAACATTTGAAGACATGTTAACCCTAGCATTTTGATTAACTCCTTTCTTTTTAAAACCAGGAGGGTAACCAACAATTTCATAACACCTATCCACAGTATGACCGAGAATGTTATAATGAGTACATTTAAGGTTGGGATTAGGTCTTCTATTAACAATTCTTCTATTAGTATTCCCATTATTTGTTCTGGTTAGAAATGACACATTAGCTCCTTTAACATTGCTAGTACTAGACCCCCTATGTGATTCTTCTCTAGATACAATAGAGAAAGCATGTTTCACAGAAGGCAATGGGTCTTGCATCAAGAGATCTGTTCTAACTGGTTGACAAATGTCATCTAGACCCATTAGAAAATTGCATAAGTTTTATCAAACCATTAAAACTATTGAATTCCTTTGAGGCTTCACAAGTACAGGGTGGTAACTGAACAATGGAATTCAAATTGTTTCCACATAGTATTTAATTTGTGATAATATTCTGAAACAGAACTTCCATTTTGACTTATAGAACAAATTTGTTGATGCATGTTGATGTAATTCAACAACAGACCCATCTACCTTATCATATGTTTCTCTTAGGTCTAACCATACATCTTTAGCAAGTTTTGAGAAAAGTTGACCTAGGTACAACTCTTCGTTAACAAAATTTAACAACCAAGACAAAACTACTGAGTTACACCTATCTCATTGTTTTCCCAACCCTTCATCATCAGTAGGTCTAACAACAGTACCATCAATAAATCCATATTTATTTTTAGTTTCAAGAGCTAGTTTCATTGCATTAGACCAGACTTTATAATTCTCAGTTTCCTTTAGTTTTAGACTTATGATGGTTAGGGAACTGATATCACTGGGGTGAATATACAAAGGGTCACCTATGTCCAATATACTGATTAAAGTTCCTACCACATTAGCATCAGTACCACCACCTCCACCTGGAGGGGGTGGATTAACAACAGCAGCATCACCCATGCTGAACAAACAAACAAATTAAGAAAACACAGATACACAGATCAAGAGAACAGGCAGATAGTAGTAGCTAACCAAGACAAACAAACCACAAAAACAAACCCGAGAAGGACGAAACTGTGTCAGTGTACAGATAGTGGGTTCATCACTCAAGGTGCCCACCCAGTTCTTAACACAAGAGCCCTTTTATTAGCTAGATATATATATATATATATATATATATATGTATATATACAAGAATCAGCCAAGAAATACACAAACCAGACACAGACAATTAATACCAGCTATAAAGACAAGACAAGAATACATAGAAACCACAAATACCAAGACAATCGATACCAGTCCACCCTAACCCGATCAGGACGCCTAGACACAAGAACAAGGGATAAGAAAACTTACAGATGCTCCAAGCAGCAAGCCAACATCAATAAGAAAGAATATATTAACTAAGAAATAGTAACAGAAGACTTACAGATTGCACAACTTTCCAGCCCAACACCACCTACCAGAATCAGGATCCAGAGCCAAACGCCAACAATGGTTGGCAAAAACCTAGATCTACAAATAATACCAGACAACAATAATCGACAAGATCTACACAGATCAGATCTATTACTGAACAATAAGGCCAAGATCTATTAATGAAGATCAAAATCCTAATTAGACACAGACACACAATAACAAGACAACACAGACAACGGAAGACTTAAAAAAACACAGAATCAAGAGCCTAAGGCTCTGATACCATGTCAAACACTATAGATCTAGAATATAACATTCAATCAACATACACAAACTCATAGACAAGAAGAAATAGCGACAAAACAGTGACGAAGATCTATTATTAACCAACACAAAAATTACCCCTCAAATACCCAACGGATTCAACAATAGATGAATCCTAAAAGATACAATGTACGTTTATAACAACTGATTGATTAGATTAGTTGTTACAACCTGAGAATCAAATACAATACACTTACAGTGATTACAAACCCTAATCACTGAAGAAGACGAAGAGAACGATCTAGACCTAATATAAATACAGAGAGAACAATAATAAGAAAAAATACAGATTGAATGAATGAGAGAAAATAACAATCTATGTATATCCTCGTCCAGAAGCTTCTCATCTTAGTCAACAACCAAAGTGATCTTAGCCGTCCATCTAATCCAGCTCACAACACTTGATAATGGGCCAATATAACTGGGCTCATAATATCACTTTTAATATTTCCTTAGCCCACCTGATAATAACAAATATCCACTTGGCCGAATACAAGAAATATAACATAAGATATAACTTGATATATTTAATCAAGATTTGAATTATAACAAACATATTATTTTTAACAATTTGCTACAATACAATTAACGTGAGTCATTTTCGCATCTTTTCCCTTGACATAATCCAACATAAAATTTCTCTCTTTACTCAATTACTGTTACCACGATTGTTTCTTCTTGAAATATATGTATTACTTCCTATTCAATATCAAACATTAATTATTAATTAATATATATAAAATGAAGGCGTATTGTTCCTATATTGAACCTCCCCCTTTGATTGCGCCAAGTCGCACAATGTGAGATTTTTTAATTTTTGATAAATTAAATATTTTTTAAACCATGTATAACTTTTTCTCCTTCCACAAACCTTAAAACCCCTCCCTTCCAAACTAAAGCTATAGTACAGCTCCACACCCCTCCATCATGGCCTACGTGGCTGTCCGCCGTCGTCGGTGACGTCATCGAAGATTGGACCCCTCGTTGTGCTAATACTTTTGAAAAACTCGATAAGGTAATATTAATATTAATTTTGATTGATTGGTTATTAGATAGGGCAAAGGATGTATATCAATGTGTATAAGGCTCAAGATTTGATTACTGGAAAGATAGTAGCTTTGAAGAAAGTTAGAGTGGATACTTTGGAGCCTGATAATGTTAAGTTTATGGCTAAAGAGATATTAATACTCAAGAAGCTTTAAAATCAACATAATATTATAAAGCTTGAAGGCTTGGTTATATTTGTATAATATGTCATGTATCTTTTACCGATTCGGTTAGGTTTTTAGTGCTTCTTCACGTTGAAGTATTAGGTGTTAGCATTAGATTTACAGATTGTTTTAGGTTAGGTATTGAATATTGATATTAGAGTTATGCATTTTTTAGCCTTTATGATAGGTGTTAAATATTAGAGTTAACATTGTTTTAGGTAAGATATTGAATATTAATATTAGAGTTATTATGATATGTGTTAATATTAGAGTTATACATTGTTTCAGGAATGGTATCAATATTAGTATGTTAGAGTTGTATATTTTTTTTAGCCTTTAGGATAGGTGTTAATATTAGAGCTACATTGGAGTTATACATTGTTTTAGGTTAGGTGTTAGCATTGGAGTTGTACAATTGTATTAGGTTAGATATTAATATTGATGTCGCTGCCTCCTCTTCTCCCTCTCCTCCGCTAGCCTTTCATCTCCTATCACTAAATCACAAGTTCAAATATTTTATTTCTGATTATTGATTTGTTCATAGGAGAAAAATATTGTTGCTGATTTTCTGTGACAGGTTCAAAGATTTTCTTTTTGTATAGATATAGAAACTGACGATTGATTTTGCTGATGTAGGTCTTCAAATTCACCGCCACCATCTTCATGGTCATCGTCGCCACCGCACAGAACACACGACACCACCATCTGATGAGACGGTGCAGGCAACGACGATGGCCGAGGCGGACGTAAGAAAGCTGGCAACAGTACATAACCCACCTTTTACCCCGACTCTCTCTCTAAAAATCGATTTCATGCCTCCCTCTCTCTCTGTCTCTAAAATTAGTCGTTATTAAAACCATAACAACCAACGCTTTGGTTGAAAGAAGATTAGAGAGAAAAGCAAGAGAGAGAGAGAAAGAGAGAGAGAAAGAGAAAGCGTATAAGAGAGGGATAGAAAGAAAGAAAGATAGAGAGAAAGTGGATTTTGATGTCTTTAACTGTTGATGTCCTCAAACTTATTACTTACTTAAGTGATTGTTTAGCCGATTAGTAATTAGGTTTTAGATTAGCGAATATGAGTTATTACTCATTAGAATACTATGGACATGAAGTGGTTGAGTATGAGGAATTGGAGAGATGTTATTATGTTTATGTACTTTGAGTAGATCCTTGCTAGCAATAAGTTCGAATTCAGCTGTGTTGATATTAAATAAGTATATGTAATTACTATTGGTAATTGGTAACCAAAATTCTAACTTTCATTTCATTTTTTGAATATATTTTAATTTCATTAAACAGCCTTCGAATATTTTTCTGAAAATTCGGAAAATATTTCATAAACATGTAAAGCTTAACAAATTCTTACTTTTTTACATGTGTCATTTGTTTAAAACTATTAGTCACTACATTTTCACAAAAAGTGTCATCACTTTCATAAACTTTTATCATAATTCATAAGTTACACACAAACTGAAAGGGGAACCGTAACCATCCACACAACCAGTCAACCACACCAAAACCCCACGAGCATCAACGTTAATTCCTCGTTCAATAGTACCCCGAAACCGAAGCCGACTTTCTGGACCGCGTATTCGACTTTCTGAAGCAGCAGAAGAAGTAAGAGGCCACCATTTTGAAACTGTTCCTGAGCACCTGGCCTCTTTTCGGTATCAAACGTGGAGACATTCTCGTCACTGTTTTCGGATACAATTACAAAGTTGTTTTTTTTTTTGTTCGATGAAAATAATTGAAGTGGGAAGAAGGCCGACATAGAAATATATAGGGAGCGTTAGTGCCGCGTAATTTAAATTTAAACGAGTACAAGGCGTGTGATTCATCAACGGAAGAAGTTGGTATATGTATGTATGTATGTATATGCATATATGTTGTATATATGCATGATGATGAAGGTGATCAATGGGTCGTCGTGAGCTGAGTCGTCTCCATAGGTTTGTTTCGAAGCTTGAAGCGGTCTCATCGGTTGTTGACGCGTTAATTGGGAATATTTCATGTATGTATGGGGACATGCGATCACATAAAGTTTTATATATTTATTTTTCATTATTTATTTATTATAATAATTGAAAGCAATAAATCCTAAGTAACATTTAAAGAGGGTGTCTTTCCCTTTGAGTGTGTCATGTGACATTAATTGATTTTAGAAAATAGAAATTTAAAAATAAAATTGGTTTTTTTCTCTCATATTTACTCCTATAATTTTAAACGTTAATATCTTTTATATACGAGATTTTTTAAAGAAAAAAATTACACCAAATTAACGAGCGTTTTATTATCTTTCCAACCAGTATCATAGTGCTATATAAAAAACGGAGAAAAAAATGACTATTTTTTTGTGGGGGTTTTGTTACAGGAAAAAAACACAAAGTGTTCAGCTAATTCATTAATCATGTATAGGCAAGTCACTAATTATGTTCAAATTAGCAAGTATAAATTCTATTTTCAAAATGTGTTAGCATTGGAGCTGTACATTAACTTAGGTTAGGTATTTATATTAGAGTTGTACTAGGTTAGATTCCCGTGTGCTACACGGGTTAAACAATTTACATCCGATAAGAAATAAGAGATAATAAAAAATACTACAAAGAATGAAATTTCATATTCTATTTTAGAATGTTATACATAGCAGCGGAGTTACAAACATAACATATCACACATTAAATTTGATAAGCTTACAAATTAATATACAGTAATTATTCTAAAACTCATATTTAAATCTTATCAATCTCTGTTAAGGTTCACGAAACCATAACTAACATTGTTGAAGTTCTGCTAGATAGAACGACTGATACTTCTGAACTGAGATTGATCTTCAGTGATCCAATCATTTATGTATAAAACCATAACTCTGAATCTACATGTATCGAATAAAAACATGATATAAAGAGAACACAATGACTAAAAAAATTCAATCCAACACACAAATCACCTACAATCTACCTTTGCTTCTTAAATCAAATTGAAAAAACTGGATCTCCCTGCAGATTATCAAAAATCAAATCTTAAGGAACCATTAATATATGGCATGCTAGTAACTATAACATTGTTCCTAATCAACTACTGAAAGATTACAACACATCTAAGAAAACTTATTAATTGATAGAAACAAAAAAAAAATGAAGACTTGTTCACTTGCTCCCTCTTGATTCGAGATCTCTCGTTATCGTTGCTGCCTCGACTGACTTCATATACATAAAGATGAAACCCTAAAAATGTACCCAAATGGAACGTAATAACCTATAAAACAACACATCTACAATGAAAATTCAGTGTCTACATATATGAACTGTTGACACCACTCTGAAAACCCTCAAAGAGTTTAATGACTCAATGTAAGAAAAAAAAAGGAATCATAAACACAATCCACAAAACATTATGAAAAACATATAGGATAAGTGAAACACAAACCATTTCGATTGCAACAAAGGATTCTCGTCAAATCTTGTCATCCGAGCTATGAGCTTTTTGAATTGCAGTTTATGAATAATTGCAATTCAACATGGATTGAGAGAGAGATTAGAGAGAGGATTGTTTACTTTTTTTTCTTGTTAGGATTTGTGAGAATAAATAGGAAAGAAGAAAAGTAGCTTAGAAAGGAAGAATAGGTAAATGAGCGGGAAAAATCTCAAGAGGCCCTCAAAACGTGCCATGTGTCCCACATAAGCTTTTATTTATATATTATAGTAGATAATGTTTAAGGTTAGGCGTTAACGTCGGAGATACATTGTTAATTGTTTTAGGTTAGGTGCTACCCGAAGCTTTCCTGCATGTAACTATAAAGCTCATCATTTTATTTCATATATAAAATTGATATGTCATGTTAGATTTCTCAACATCGGGACCTTCCCGGGATATAATCTTGTAATATTATCTAGTATATCATGTCACAGGTGTTTCACTTGGGTTTGAGGGGCATGGTACTGATAGTATATCACTTGGATTAGTAAATTTCTCTATTACCCAAAATATAGAGAAACAAAAAGGCAATGTTTATGAGCATGGTTTAAGTAAACGGATATATATGTCTCAAATAATCGAGTCGGATTTCACTATCATACTCATCACATACCCATAATATTTTTAAAACAAATCATGGACTTGTCCCAAATGTTTCGGTTGATTTGCTTACCCAAAAAACACACCACTCATTTGAACAAATTCAGCCACATCCTCATTTGGTTTTATCATAAAATGATTAATGAGGTTTTTTTCGTTCATCTTGTTAAGTGTAAAGATATAATGGATATTATTTAAACTACACGTTGTCGGGCGCCACCCACTAGCGCCCCACCCACCATATCAGATATGGTACCTGGGAAATCACAACATCACCATTACCAAAGGGCGTGAACCCCTTAACGCTCAACACATGAGAGGGTAGGTGGCTGGTGAGGTCCACTTCTCTCCACAAATCACATTCAAACACACACACATTTTATATATTTTTTTTCTTTTTAATATAGATATTAGTTAAACCACAACGTAATAGTTAAATGGTGGGTTAATAAAACCCCGCTACCTATAGCAGTGACATTGCACTTTAACACCCCTTTCGGTTAAACCACGTCGTTTACTAATATTTTCTCTTTTAAATGTTTTGTATGTTGGGCTGGTTGATGATGGAGCATGTGGGCTTGCTTCCAGCTTGATGGACTAGACGACATTGGGCTAGATGCTGTGTAGGCTGGGTGAGTGGTTATGAGGTGATGATGCTGGACTAAATAAAGACTCATGGGCTAAAGCCCATTCGTGATTATAACCCGGAAGCATTCCGAGATAAACAAATCTAATATGAAGTGTTATAATATGTGTTATAATGTAACATTAAATTAATGTACTATAATATGAGAAAACCACAATTTTAATCATGTATATAAGAATAAAAATGTATATTAAAAAGAATTTGTACGTTTGAATGAGGAGTAGAGTCAGAAACAACCATTGCAGGGCGTGATTGAGCCAGTGGTCTTGAAGGTATGGTTTTCTTTTCTTTCTTTTTTTCTTTTTTGTAAGGAGTGGTTTTAACCTATTCTGCTTGGGATGAAAATAGAACTCTTATTTACTGGTTTGAACATGATTAGTGACTTGCCTAGACATGATTAATGAATTACCTGAACACATTGTGTGTGTTTCTTGTATGAAAAAAAATCCACAAGAAAAAAGTTTTTTTTTTATTTTTTCGTATAGCATTATGGTAGTCGTTGGGAAGATAATAAAATGTTTGTTAATTTGGTGTAATTTTTTTTCTTTTAAAAAATCTCGTATATAAAAGTTATTAACGTTTAAAAATTTTGGGGGAAACATGAGAAAGAAAAGAAACTTTTGGAGGTAAATATAGGGAAAACACAGCTAAGGGATGTGGATGGCCTCTTTGAGACATGTCAGCTTGAGTGCTTTCTTTTATTAATATACTAGATTATACGCCGGGAGCGTCCCAGGATAGACAGATTCCAGTTTAAATGTTAGGATTTAGAATGTGCAATGTATGCATTTTTATTTCCATCTCAATAAATCTATCAAAAAAAATCTAAAACTCACAATCTTCCATAGATGTCAATACTTTTCTACACTTACTGTCAACCCTTAACAACCAACAAACTACAAAAACTTCTAATTCAAACTATTATGAACCAAAACTGAACTTACCAATTACCAATAGTCATTTACATATAGTTATTTAACATCACTATAGATGAATTCAAACTTATTACTAGCAAAGATCTACTCAAAGTCTCAAAGTACATAAACATAATCACATTTCTCCAATCCCTCACACTCAATCACTGCATGTCTATAGTATTCTAATTAGTAATAACTCATATTCCCTAACCTAAAACCTAAAACCTAATTTCTAATCATCTAAACAATCACTTAAGTAAGCTGCCACTATTCTAAAACTCATCACATCTCTCTAATCTCTCATATTCTAATGACTCCTATAATTCCTAACCTAATCAACTAAACTAAACAATCACTTAAGTTGGAAGTTGCGACCATTGAAAAACTTATCACATCTCTGTAATCTCTCACACAAACCATCTTGAATGATTCCAGTAAGACAAATTGAAGATCTAACAACAATGCATTCCTATTAAACAGTAAATTAAAACTAAAAACAACAGATAGAGAGATATCAATACTTTTTTATCTGATCAATGACGTCATCGAAGAAGATAACAGAGGTATCATACAGTCTTTCAACCGCATATTCTCTCACTAGTTTCAAATGATCCAGTAATCCTGCAAGCGACGTAACAAAAACTTCATGAGTACAATATATTGTTTCGTATGCATTTAAAGGCTAATATCTGTTCAGATCTTAAAGTTAACTGAAAATAGAATTAAAAAAATAGAAACCGAATGAAGAAATTAATAATAATAAGCAATAATAAAAAGTAAAAAATGGAAGTGAAAGACGAATAACCTGAAAATGCGATGAGAAAGAGGCTTTTGAGGGTGGATGCAAAAGGGAGAACGGGAAGGAGAAGGTTTATTAATAGTGGAACCGCTTACGAATAACGAAATGGATCTACAAAAGGGAACAAAACATATAAAGGAAAAAGAACATTTATTGTTACCATCAGTTGAATCAGTGGTGGTGTGAACCGGTTTTGATTACATCATACATGACATACATACTGTCAAACATAACAATTATATGCATTCAAGTGTCTTATAAAAAGCGACTCTTTCTTCTAACATAAACACTTTCACATCCCCTAAACAATCAACACAACAATAGACAACTGCTCATACAAATCCATGTCAACAATTTTCGAAAGAATCTTCAACAAAGACCAACAATACCCAGAACACGAATTCTCAAACAACAATCAACAAATTCGATCTGGGTCTCTTAATTCACGGTCCAAAAACAGCTTCAGGAAGAAGAAAAACCAAGTGTTTCTTTTTTTTTTTTGAACGGCAAACACTTTATAACTGCATATAAAGAGCCAGCAAGAAACTGGAGAATACAAAGATGTGGCAACTAGAATTTTTTTTTTCTCTTTCGTCTCTTCCCCTTGGCCTTGGGCAATTTTCGGGACGAAAATTCTTTCATCAGGGGGATGATGTGACACCCGGCAAACTCAGGTTAGTAACGTTGACTAAACTAGTAAGTCTACCTTAGCGAGTCATACTTATTTCATACTTAACTAGATCAGTCGGGTCGTTATGATGATTCTAGGGAGTCATCGGGAGTCGTTACGATGATCCGCGGGATCATCGAGAGTCGGTCCATAACCATGTGTACAAGGATTGGTGATTCGTGGAATCACCGGGTTTAGCACACACACGCAAGTCTCGAGTCCCGGGAATTGGTGAACGGATGTAAAGGTGTTAGTTATCATGCATTATGTGTCTATAATCATTACGTGACTTGTTGGTATGTTAATGCGTGTTTATATGTGTTAAAATAGTGTTTAACGCGCCGAAAACCCAATCTGAGATGTTACAGGCGATTAGGAATCAGGAGATTGCCTAATCGCCTGTCTATAGGCGATTGGGAAGGCTTAGGGGGCGATTAGGCCCCTAATCGCCTGAAGTGTTAGGCGATTAGGCCCTTAATCGCCTGCTACCTGCTGCTAATCGCCTGCACTGCTATGCACGAGTCAAAACACCTATAAAGACAACCCTTAACTCCCCAAACACCCTTAGAGCAACCCTAACTGATCCTAAGCCACCCACACACCCTAGAACACCTCTGGAACCTGTTTTGCTACAAAAATCACCATTTCCAAGCTTACACACCTTTCTTTGATAAAATCCAAGGTGTGTTCTTCATCTCTAACCTTTGTAAAGTTGTTGTTTTGGTTCCCCAAAAGTCCAGACCTTGTTTTGCTAAGTTTGTGTCTTTAAAACCCTCTGAAAAGAGTTTTAAAACAAGTCTACACCATAATACTTGCTATATGTGAAGTTTACATGCATATGTTGATCTTCTTGGTGTTTATAACATGAATGTTTCCATGAAATGGTTGTACTTCTGTTATGTAGGGGTTATTAGGATGATTATCTAAGAGTTTGCGCTATTGTTGTTGTGTTTTGATGAAAATGTGTATTTTGACCCATTTGAATGATTCTTGAAGATCTAGGATGAGTATGGTACGATTAATGATGGAATGTTGTTAGGATTTACACTAGGGAGGTGTTAAAACAGAGAAATGTTGATTTGCAAACTTGTAGGAGATGAAATCTGATTGTTTCCATTTAAGGAAAGATAAGGTTAGTTAATGAAACCTAGTACTTTGCCATTTTTAAAAAAAAATTGCATAAAGGATGTTAGATCAGTGATAAATTAGGGGTTTTTGCTTGGAATGGGTTGGTAAATGGTTTAGGATTGATATTGGGTGTTTTTACATGTTTCGGATCTGTTTTGGAGGGTTTAACGCGCAAAAATGCACGACAGCAGCACAGGGGGCGATTAGGGCCCTAATCGCCTGATATGTCACACGATTACAGGCTTAATCGCCTGATGTGACAGGCGATTAGCCCCTACTCGCCTGTTGACTTTCCCCTACTCACCAGTTGACTTTTCCTAATTGCATGCTAGTTTCCTAATCGCGTGTACTGCTGTTGTAAGCGTATTTTGGCATCCCGAAGCATGATTTGACATCTAGGAACATGATAGGAACCCGGGACATGCTATATGACTTGGTAACACGTGTTCGGGCTCAATTGTACTTTAAATATGCGTTATGCTAGACTAGGTGAACTCTTGCGCGTGCTAAGTGTTTAACTTCATATGTTGCATGATACTTTGCATTTAGCTAACACATGGAATGTCGGGTCACCAACGGGACGTCGAGTCTTGTATGGAACGGTCGGTTTATCAGTCAAAAGTGTTTTCAAGCGTCTATGGTTATGGTCTGGACATTCGGGGACTAGTTAACCTGCGGGTTATTAGTCCGGATACTTATACACATCTTATGATAGGTCGCCGCTATTTGGGGGCTATCATAGCATAATTACTTAACTATTTTCAAGTAACACAAGCTAAGGTGAGTGTCACAGCCCCGCTTTTACTGTTTTATTTCCAGGGGGAGAAACATGCTACTTACTTATTTATTAAAGGTCATGTTATACTATGGTTACTTTATGATACTATACGGTCTTTTCGGAAAGTCCCAGGGGGAAACCATGAATGTGCGAGAAGCACAACGAGGGAAATGTGGATAGATTTATTGGGCCTCACAAACCCCACTCGACGGCGGGGATGCCTGGCGGGTGCATATTGTCTCTAACTATCGGGTTACCGAGGCATCGGTAGCCCAGTCGTCTGGGCTGTTCATCGTTTGGTACATGTTTAGTAATGGGTTCCCAACCGTAGTAGTAAAAACCACTAAACGTCTAGCTAACGTTCTTATAACCTAGTAGTAACGGATATGATCTTTGGAACTTATAAAACTCATTTATGAAAGAAAACCTGTGAACTCACCAGCATTATATGTTGACATTTTGTTGGCATGTTTTCTCAGGTCGCTAAGGTAGCAGTCAATGGACTAGGCGCACGGAGTCACGCACAGCGTCTAGTATTTTGAAACGTATTAAACAATGTTTGGTAAACTTTAATATGTCTTTTGGTTGTAAACAAGAAATGCTTCCGCTGCTGGTTTACGGCTCAAAGCATGATATTTTGGTTATATATATATATATGAATGCATGTTTGTTGAATGTTTGTTGTGATCGTTGACTGAGATCCTGGTGTGTCACGCGCCTCGCGGTAAAACCCCGCACGTGGAAATTGAGGGTGTGACAAATACAAACGCCAAAAAGAGAAAACAAACCATTACACCATATTTGCTACATTAAAAGTAACCCAGTTCGCCTTCGGAAGCTTCGTCCTATGGTTTAACCACATGAAAGAATCCTCCTTTATGTTGTCCACCAAATTCCGAACCGGAACAAACTTGTCATCAAAGGTCTTCGAGTTCCTAGCAATCCAAATTCTCCAAGTAGTGGTAAGAGTAACGACATGAACAATCCTCTTCCATTTTATATCACTTGGCCGAGACAATAAGAATTGAATCTAATATTAAAATTAAACATAACTTGAAATCACTTTGATTCTATACAAAAATAAAATCTTTGAACCTGTCACAGAAAATCAACAACAATATTTTTTTACCTACGAACGAATCAATAAACAAAATAAAATCTTTGAACCTGTGATTTAGTGATAGGAGATGGAAGGATGCTGGAGGAGAGGGAGAAGAGGAAGCGGCGACGACGGCGGCAGGAAAAGGCGACGGCGGCGAAGCTAAGCTTCTCAAACAAAAAAGACGATCCAACAATTAAAACTAAACATATAACAAAAGTGGAATTGGATTCCCCTTTAAAGGTATACATCAATTATTTGTGATTGATTAAAAAATGAAAAAAAACATAGAATACTAATCAAAACATAGACTTTAAAGAGAAATGTTATACATAGTAATGGACTCCGGCGGGGCAAGGGTTTGTTTTGAGTAGACTTGGGTTCGCCATACAGAAAGGGGTGGCTGCACAACTTGTTGCCCGTCTGCCTACTACTTTGATGTAATTTTCGTTTTTGGAATGAAATTATAATAAAACAACTTGACTATAAAGAAAAAAAAAACATATTTTTTTTCAATGTTAAGTAAAGTTGATATTATTCATTTCCTTACTTCTTTGTTCTTTTCAACTCGTTCATTTCAAGATTGGTTCTGAATACCGTGTAACATCATCTCCAGTCAACTTGCATCATACTTGTGTGAGATTTCAACCTCAATTTTCACACAAAAAAAGGTCACACAATTAGTCATTTGCTTTGAAATCTATGAGAACGATGCAGTTTTATAGGGATCATGTACACCATCTTTGCATGCACACTTTTACTTTTTCATAAATTGGCAAATTTTTTTCATAATCCGTAAACAACAAAGAAAATAAAAATTAAGAGCAAAAGCAACAATTAAAATTAAACACCAGAATAAAAAGTAAACGTAGCATAACAGATTTTCATTAGCCCCTTATGTTTGTGGTAAGTGTTGCTACTCATTGAAATTCCGAAATAGATACAGATACGAGCGAATTTAGACAAATGTTGCGGTCATTGTTGATTTGTCATAATCACATATGTTGAAATTAATATCAACATCAAGTCCGCAAAACTTAATTCCCTGCAATAGAAACATTTATCCCAATATAAAAAAGAGAAGCTTTAGTCAGATATTCCACATAAATTGAATCAAAACATATATAAATTGTGTTCAAAAGTGTCATGAAACAAACCCACATATCAAATTTCATATTCAATTTTTGTGTTTACCAGTAAGCTTCATAAGTCAAGTCTTCAATGTTCACAATTATACATTCACAATACAAATTTCTTCCATAAATAAATATCTTTTAGTTTAATTCAAAACCAAAGCAAAGAAAGAAGAAAAAAATATGTAATAAATTGAATAACAAAAACCTTAACATTTTAATGGCATTCACTTCATACTTTGTTTAGTTTTCTTAAACTCGTTCTTTGAAAAAAAAAACTAATGAGAATGTAGAGATTACAACACACAAAAAGACCTAAGCTATAACGACCAAATTAAAAATTATTGCTTTTAAATTCATTGAAACATGTTAGCAAACACCTGGTGGGCATTACTATGACATAACTATTTACTTATCTTACACATTTAATCTTTTGCAGAAGTTCAGGTTTATCCGATTCAAAAACATATGCAACATAATTCCCTATCCCTGATGTATTTAGAGTAAAATATAGGTCCAGCAACGATGTGCCCGAGATCGATGCTAGATATGAAGTTCACTAAATTGCAAACCCTTAAATAAACCGAAAAAAAAACTCATTTGAATGGAGGAAGAAACGTCACCGAACGGAATCAACGATGTGACTTTTGATGACTTAAAGGGTTGAAGAAGCAGGACCAGTGATGCCTTCTACACGCTGCTACACCACCACAGCCACCGTAACGACCTGTTATCACCTCATTTGATGGGCTACAAATCAGTGACTTCATTAGCTTTCATTCAATCATTTAATGGGATTGAATTGCTCATTCAATCAGGACGACTCAACTTCATTCCATCAGGGATGAATTAATTTTGGTACTGGATTATGGAAGGGGAAGGGGCAGAAAAGGATGAATTAATTTTGGTACTTAGAATTACAATTTTAAACTTCTAAGTGTCTTAATTGTCACCAATATCTCTATAATACCCTTAAATGTGTTGTTTAAATATGTTGTACATGTTGCTTCTTAACTTGTACGGAAATTAGGATGACTATCTTAGCCATCACTCTTAAATATATTGTACATGGTGCTTCTAAATTTGTATAGAAATGAAAATGACTATGTTGGCCATCACTCCCCCTTAATAATATAATATAGATTATAAGGTTTAAGAGGATACCTACAATATAGGTTTATAAAAGTGGCGCTCCAACGAGAGGAATGGAGAGGGGCGGTGGTGGTTGTGGCAGGAGTGGTGAAAGGGAAGTGAGGACTTTTAGGGTTTGTGGGAGGAGAAGAGGTTATATATGATTTAAAGAAATATTTAATTTATTAAAAAAATAATAATCTTTCATAGTGACACATGACACATTCAAAGGAGGAGGTTCAATATATGAATGACATGTCATCAACACTCATTTCGTTTATATATATTAACTAGGTGGAATCCCGTGTTTCCAAAATCCTACTATAAGCCATGTTTAGTAAAACCAACATTAAGAAGCCAATCGTCTGCTGTGAAGAAGACCTGCTTAGTATCATCTGTTTATTTGTTTATAACAGTTATTATTACTACTCAAAATATAAAAAAACATAAACAGACAAACTGTTATGGTTTGTTTAGTAAACCCCAAAATAAATAGTCGATCTATTGTTAAAAAGAAAAAACTGTATTTCGTAACGTCTGTTCCTTTCAGGATATCAGTTAATAATACTGATTAGATGTTTAATAACTGGAACTGTTACGACAACGCAAACATAAATCTACAGACAGATTAAAGCTCTGTTGAGATAACACATACTAAAATCAAAAAGAGGATTACCAAATTAAAAAGTCAATCTAATGTTGAAAGAAAAACTGTATTTGCTACCATCTGTTCAAAAGCAGTGCGTCAATTAAGCAGATTTTTTAAAACACCTGTTTGTAAAACACTGTTGATTCAAACAGTTGTTAATTAAACGGTTTCTTTCAAACAGTTGTTGCATTAAACAGTTGCTACTAATAATGACATCACATAGATTTTTAATGGTTGTTTGCTAAAGACCAATCCTCTGTTGACTTTAGCAGTAGACTATTGATATACTCAAATTGATATTTTTCATCAAATAAGTATAAAAAAAACCATTATATAAAGATGACATAATATATAAAATAAAAAAATTCAATATATTTAGAACGATAATATAAAATGCATTTAAATAACTAATCTGTGGTATTCAACAATTCCTTCAATCTCTTGTTCTTCTCTTTAAGAAAGTTTCTGTAAGACATACATATTTTTTGTATGTCTTCACAGAACTTTTCATTTGATATTATGTTTTCTAGTAGAAATAAAGAGGCCATCCATCTTTCACTTGATACATCGGTAGCAATGACCTGATTAAATTTGAGGTTGGTCTTCCATATGTGATGTTCAAGCAGACGTATAGCACCTTCAATAACTTGAAGAATCTCCAACTCTTCATCCTCTTTAAAACATTCCAAAACAATTTTCTGAACCTTTGACATTTTTTACCATTGGCTGCTGCTGGAATCCATGTTAATAAGATTTTTATAAGATTGATAAACCTTTGCAGATGTAGAAGGTAGTCTTTGAATAGTGTGCTATACAAAGAGATGAAAATCGAGTTAGTAAAAACAATACATTAACTGTAATGAATCTATTAACTACAATGAATTAACTATAATGAATCTATTAACTACAATGCACTTTTATTAATCTTGAATACATACTGTATTAATTTGTTTATTTTCCTACTGAAACAACTTTTCAAATTCGTTTTTTTAATTCAAATTTCAAGACAAACACAAATATTATTTACCAATATTTGTAGAAATATGAATATGTGATGTTTTACGTTTTTATATTATAAATAATTGTTTAACTTCTGTCTTATCTAAATTGGACATGAAAAGGTTGTTTGATTTTTTATTTATATAAGTAAAGATAATAAATATAAGTATATTATCTGGCAATACAAATTATTAATCTTAGTTTGATTCCAAAGTACTGAATTCTGACACTTGACTTTATTTCCAATATACGAATAAAAAAAGATGTATTAGTACATCATTTGATAAAAAGACGTTGTGAGTAACAATGGTTATCTAAAAAGCGTTACTTAATAACCGTACATCAATATTTCTTAAACGTCTGGTAATTTATATTTAAATTAAATTTAAATGTAAATTATGTTGTTATGATTTTAAATTATTACTCTTACGTATAATTGCAAAATACACTAACATCAATATCATAATCATTAAATTTGCAATTCACCCCGTTAAGACTGTTACAACTTACAACCACGAAGAGAAACAAACGAATGAAAATATCTGTTGGAACAATAGATATTAAAAACAAACAATTAATGCATGGGTCGGTTTGGGTCGGTTTTTACCATTAACCATAACCATAACCGCTATTTCGGTTATGGGATTTTCATAACCATAACCATAACCAAACTTCGGTTATGGTTAATCGGTTATGAATTCGGTTATGGTTCGGTTATGGTTATTTCGGTTATTAACCAAAAAAATCAACCAAAGCTAACTTTCGGCTAAATTATAAAATTAAAAGCCCATGGGTCTTAAAAACTCAGAACCTACAATGATAGACTTAGCTTGGGTTATTATTTATAAGTTAATCAAGACTACACTTTCTAGTTAAAGTACCAATGTGGGATCCCTTTTAACAAGATATTAACAAAAAGAAAACATATTTAACCCCTTGGTTACAACTTACAAGTTTAATTCATCATAAAAAGAATACTACATCAATATCATGTTGTTAATAACATACTTTTATTATAGTAAAAAAACCTCTATATAGTTAATATAGAACATAAATCTATTACATAAACTTAACAATACAGGTTCGGTTCGGTTCGGTTATATCGGTTAACCAAAGCTTCATAACCATAACCATAACCGCTCAGTCGGTTATAGAAATTTCATAACCATAACCATTGGTTATGTTGGTTATCGGTTAAAATCGGTTCGGTTATGCCGGTTATGGTTCGGTTATGTCGGTTATGGTTAATTTTGCTCACCCCTACTGTTTACCAAAATCTGTTGACTAATGAACAAATTTGTCAAACAGCTGTTATTCGATTCAACCTTATTATCATAATTCATATATATTAGTAATAGATTAATAGATAACAGATTAATAGATTAATAGATATAGATATAAATGAGAGGAACGCGAATTTGTCAATAATGCATCCGGGTTGACGTTGACTTTGGTTACTTCTTCATCTTTGTTACCCTGTTTCCTTAGGGTTGTAGTTTACATATCCAATCCATCATCTAATTTCCAAACTCAAAACTCGTCGCAAAATGAATCCCGACAAACCCCTTCCCTCTAACCCAAACAACCTCCCGGTCGGTGCTACGACTGATCAACCACTGTCTATTGGATCCGTGAGGCCACTCGTGCCTTCTCAACCTTCAGGTGAATACTTTGCTGATGCTCAACCACCATCGCTTAACGATGTACGTGGTCCACAAGCTTCTCAAACCGGTCCATCGTTCACTGGGAATGTTCCGGTTTTTGATCAAGAAGCTACTGCTGGGATGAGTATGACTGCATCTAGTTTCAAGAGGATGGACCCGAATACATTCTTCAAGGATTTCAGTAATGGGAAATGATTTCATGAAAGTGTGTGTTGATGTCTTATGATTTTATGTTTGTGTGGTTATGCATGATCTTCAATGGATATCAGATAACTAACATTGTTAATGGTGTTCTTGTTGACTTTTGGTTATTGGATTTGATAGTGTTTGATAATTTGTCAAATATTTTTTCTCATATTTTCTATCCATGATTAGAATTGGTGACTTTATTTACATTTTTTGTTTATTTACCGATTGGGGATTAATGTAGACAAATCATTTCATAAAGGGAGAACAAGATCTTAATATTACATACATAACTTTAGTTTCTAATTTTAACAATCAAGTTTTATAACTTGTAACAATAAAAGCTAACTTGATGTTTTTATTGGCTTTGTCCCTTGGCTCATCTTCTTATCTTGTTGCATTTCCAATTCAAAAGTTCTTAGGTCTCCATCCGGAAAGAGTCAACTTTTTCGTATTCTTGATCTTCCTAATCACAATGGTGAAACTTATCATTATTATAGGTAGAGATCTCATAATAAACTTGTTCATGAGATCTTCATTCTTACATTCCCTCTTAACAAGTCTTTAGCTCACTTATCAAAAGGGAAGGTCGGCCTTTCAAATTATTAAGATGAGGTTTCTCTGTAGATGTATGAGAATATCTTATATATACTCTGGCGCATCAAGATCTCTCGTGTGTTGGATAGCATATATGGAGTACCCTCCAACAACAAAGGCTTTCCAAATGCTTGGTAGATCATATTAGGCATTACCACGACCAACATACCAAATGCTTCTCATCAATTATCTTGATGTCTTTATCTTTGAATTTTCCATACTCCTTTGGGATAGGTTTTCCATCTGGATATAAGTATGCAACCATGGGAATGAATGGCCCATTATTTATTTAGTGCCATAGGGAAACATCATAGATAATTAGAAAGTGCATCATCTCCTCATAACAAACTCAATTCTCGTTAATATTGGTGACTTAAGGTTGAAACATTATGAAAGTTCTTTGTTGCTTTGATTTCAGTTGCAGAAAATACGAATTTGGTTCAACTTCTTGATTTTGTTACACTTGCTAGATCATGAATTCAATATAATATTGTCTTGTTTTGATTAACATGTTAGTTTAATTAGCATCTTTAAAGTTTTAAAGTGAGTTTGTTAAGAACAATCGTGTGATTAAAGAAAAGGAAGGGTTCGATCCCCGGTTGGATTTATGGGAGGCCTCACCGACTCCTACTTGGAAGCACCATTGGCATAGGTGAGCCATATCGAACCCAGGTCTTGTGGGTTCTCAAGTGTGTGTGCTGCCACTTGATATAGCCGTTCTTAAAAGAGTAACTGGAAAAGATAATTACATATAATAAAAATATTACAATGAGATATTCTTCAAAATGGATATAATCTTCTCCAAATCTTTATTCGGATCTTTTTATGATTTATTGCACTTTTATATTCATCAATAGCAATGTCTTCCTCGGCATTACCTTCTTCATCAACATAAACATCCTTATTTATAGGAAGTACTACAATGTATCAAGTTATTTTACTAGTAATAGTAACTTAGTTTTCATCGACATCAACTTCTTTTTCAGTAATAAGTTGTTCTTAAATGGCATGAAGTTTCCATTGGCTATTTATTTGTGTACATGTGTCTATCAGATGTTTGTATGCTAAATAAGAGAAAACGAGTTAAAATGATCAAATTCACCTAACTATAAATAAAATAAATGTTTATTAAAATATAAAATGAATAAAGAAAAAACATATATAAAACACCTTTACTTCGTTAATTTGTCTTGAATTAAATGAAATATTTAAAATCAATTGGTTTAATTAATTTTAAGTGAATTAGTGTGCCATGAGAAGTAATTGTTAATGTGAATTAAATTGTCGTTTTCTTTGTAGTAGAAATTGAACCAACCAAAATATTACAAAAAGTACAATGGTGTGATGCAATATCTTGATAATTCTAAATGGGCTACTGTGAAGTTGAGATTTGAAGTTAAGAAACTCAAAAGTCCACTAAAGGAATTAAAATAGAGGAACCGAGCCACCGAGGTAACAAGTTGAAGAATTGTTTGTAACTGGGCTTCAATTGGGCTGTTGACTACTGACCCAAATGAAAAATCAATCAAGAGCAATAGGTTAAAAGGATTGTGACGGCTGACAGGAGGCTACGCACAACAGGTTTGGGAGGAATTCAACATCATCTTTGGTTGGACGAAAGGAATTATTTTCTTGGCTTATAAACTCTGATTTAACCTATACAGGGTAGAAAACCGTTAAGTTAGCTACAGAGGAAGAGAGAGGGTCTCTTTGTGACAACCATCCGGTGTAATAATAAGTATTATTAGAGAAAAAATGAGGTTCGGAATGTGTGAGTTCGTGTCACACCTGTACTTTAAGAAGAGGTATTTATACTTGTCAGAGAAGTTGTACTTCAATGAGGTCTGGAGTATTGTACTTTCCATCGGAGCCTTTAACTTCCGAGACAAGGATGTACTTGTTCCGGACCTCGTTGGTGAGTCGGGTCCCTTTTGAGCTTCGGCCCCCTGTGGTGGGACGAAGTATCTTGAGCCTCGGTATAAAGTCTTATACCTCTTCAGAGATGCAAGGCTAAACCACTCACGGTTCTCTCTGGGTGAATTATTTGTTTACTTTGGATTGAGTTTTATGAACACATTTAGGTTCTATTGGATTCAATTGTCTATTTGATTAATTTGAGCATTTTGGTTTCTTTGCATTTAATACAAACTGTCATCGTTTTTTGGTTTTCTTGCATTAGGAATAATTTAATCTTATGTTTTGTGTATTGATAATTGAATTGGGTTGAACAATTTAAACAAAATCATGTCTATGTGACACAATTTCACAAAGGAGGATATTATGTATTAAGGCGTGTGAAAATGCATCGAGAAGATCAACCGTGGTGGTAAATATGTATAAAATTTTTGTATATATTATGGTACATCACCTTCCCCGAGTTAGAACATATAAAGATTCCGAAGGAGAGGTCAAGAAAGACTTTCCTGGGTGAGAACAGGCAAAGCTCTATGAGTGGGGTGCAAATGCAATCAAGCCTTTACCGGGCGAGACTAGGTTAAGCTTATCGACAAAAATGCAAATGAAGCCTTTTCTAGCAAAAATCAATTTGAGTTGCTTTATTCTAAGGAAGGGTTTATCTATGTCTTTATCCTTACTTTCCACGAATAATGATTCAACAAGTTCTCTGTCTAGTTAGATGGTATCTTTGTATTTTTCCTTATTTACAAGCCTTCCATAGGCTAACTATTGCTCTTGCTTTTGGATGCACGTATTTGTAGTAAACGCGCATTGTTTAGTGAGGGTAATTTGATTCTACTTCTAATGACCAGACTAATATAGTATGTAGTCTGACTTGCTTATATAGGTATCTTTGATTGTCATATCCTCGAGTCTTTAACTAAGTATATTTTGGAGGAGGCACGAGAGGGATCACCTTACTTTTTTTTTATCTATGTTGACCACTCTCGTTGATGAAGCATAACCCATGGTGAAGGTAGGAAGATCTTGCCCTTCCTTAGTCATTGTGTATTGATTTTAGCATGAACGAGTTTGGGGTATGGTTGCTAGCCTTGTTAGCTGAAGCATCATGATTTCTTATAAGGTGGCACCGGGTCAGGTAGGTGGACTGAGTTAAAACGTATTACGCATTCTGTATGGACCAAGCTAAGTGTTGGGCAGAGGTTAAACAAGGATAATGTTTGCTCTTCAAGAATCAGAGTCCAAGGAGAAGTTATCTCTTGCTTTATTGTCGTGAGGTATTACCAGATAAGCCATAGCTTAGCTAGTCTAGGTCTTGATGTGAGTACCCTTGCTTCTGCTGAGTCAAGCCTTCTAGTGCCAACTACGTGAGGCAAGGTGAAATAATTAGAAAATATGACACATCTTGAAAGGTGGTTGTTGGTAAGTAGGATTACGTCTTTTCCTTACTTGCAGGATTTTTTGCAAACCAGGGGAGAACAACCTCCCTTCCCTTTACATGTGTATTGATTTTATGTTGCAATGTGTCTTGAACGGTTGAAGGAAATTACATTTATCATTGTGGTCTTAACTTGTTCTACACATGCACTAGTATGATTAATCATGATTTGAAAGTAATGTGGTTGTCCTATCCTTTAGGTGTCATATTCCGGTTTTTGCATGTTGCATCTTATGGTAAATTTGAGTACTCAACTCTTTGAATAGTGAACTTGTTTGCTCAAACTCAGTGGTCTATTAATTGAGATATTGCATAGAACTACTCGTGAGTTTGACAAGAGCATTTTCACATAGTTGCATTGTTTCAGGCCGCTCAACCTTTACAATATAGAAGGACAAGGCCTTTTCCACTGAGCCTTGTGTTTTATGTTGCACAACCTTTACATGAGTAGTACAAATTCGAACCTCATGGAGCAATATTGTTTTAGGGTGGACGGACCTTTACACTAGTAGGAAAAGGTCAAACCTCATTGTTGTACAAATGTAAGTAAGATTGAACTCATCGTGTTTCTAGAATTTGGTTTTCGATAAGTGATGAAGATATATATGGAACCACCATTGTCCATTTAGGCATAAGTGTTAGCTCTATCTTAGCTCTTAACATTTGAAGTAGCTGATGTAAATTAAGGTATAGGTGTTTGAAGAGATGAAGTCAGGGAATCTTCCAGACTAGGGGAGGTCAAGAAAAGATTTTTGAGGTGTGATTGTGTGTGTGTGTGTGTATACACAGATACTTTAGCAACTCTCTCGAGTTGTGAGGACAGTAAGAACTCCGTGGAAATTTAATCTCCCATACATTTTTTTTAAATTCACCCAAATAAGTATATAGGATTAATTAAGAAACATGTAAAACGAAAATTGGCAATGACTTCATATGTAGGATAAAAACACATGAATAATAAAAATTACGTATATGGTTACAGGTTTACGTAAGTAAAAAAAAATACCTATATGTTTACTATTCTTTTCTTACATATATGTAAACTCACTGTCAAAGTTTATATATTTTTATGTCTCTTGATATGTCATATACACATATTTTCTTAAAAAAAGAATTAAAATAGTATTGGAGAGCGAACTTCCCACAAAGTTCACACAACTCGGGTGCATTCTCAAAGTATCTTTTATATATATATATATATATATATATATATATATATATATATATATATATATATATATATATATATATATATATATATATATAGAGAGAGAGAGAGAGGGGATTAGGTTCAATTGAAATCTAGCCTGAGTTGGAAAAACTAGAAAACTCACCTAAACCAATAATATGATGCCATGTGTGATGCTTTTGTTTTTATTAAGAGATGGTATAATGGTAAATCATAATTAAATAGTAGTAATCCAAATCATAATATTTATTAAAATAATAATAAATCAGATTTTTTCTCTCTTTATCTCTTTTAATATTCTATTTCTCTCTCTAATTTCAAAAACTTACACCTCTCTCTCTATCTTCCCTCTCTAATTCATATATCCAGAGATTTCTCAGTCATCAACAACAACGACGACGACGACAACAACGACGACCAACAAGGGAGGGAACGAAGACAGTGATGATGGTAGGTGATGTTGTTCAGTGGGGTTCAGAGGGGGTTTGGTTTATGGTTTCAGTGGTGGTGGAAGGGAGACGGTGGTGGTGGTAGTGGTGGAAGGAGACGATAATAGTGGGTATAGAGGGGTGGAAGGGAGACCGTGGCGGTAGAAGAAGATGATAGTAGTAGGGAACGAAGATGGTGATGGTAGTAGGTGACGAAGATGGTGATGGTGTTCGGTGGGGTTCAGAGGGGTTTTGGTTATAGGGTTCAGAGGGGTTTTGGTTTCTGGGTTCAGAGGTGGCGGAAGGGAGACGGTGGTGGTAGAAGGAAACGATAGTGGTGGATCTGGTTCTGGGGTTTTAGGGTTTGAGATGGATGATGGTGGGGGTGTAGGAGATGGAGGTGTGGATGAAGGATGCGGTGTCTATATGATGGTGACAGTGGTGAAGGAGGCGGTGGTGGTGTGAGGGGGAAGCGGTGAAGAATGAAGACGACGACGTTTGGGGGTAAGGGCGATGATGGTAGTGATGGCAGGTACAGATCTTTTTATATTATCATTCGATTTTGTAATATCTTCTGGATTAACACCAATGTAATCTTTTAATGTACAATGTTTTTTGGATTTGCATCAATGTAATATATATGTATAGTGTTTTTGTGGTTTTACACTGATGTAAAGTTCTAGTTTTTTATGTTATCATTCAATTCTTGCATCTTTTCTGGATTCACAACTGTAAACTTTTGTTTTACATTGATGTAAACTTTGTTTTACACTAATGTTAATGTTTTCCCGACGCAAATTCTTGCATCTTTTCTGGATTCACAGGTGTAAACTTTGTTTTATACTGATGTAAAGTGGTATAAACAACGTTTGCTATGGGGTTTTACACCGGCGTAAAAGAAATGGTATGTTTTTGAAAGAAATGAATAAAAAATAAAAATAAAATATAATCCGATTTTCTATTTTTTTGGTTTAAAAAAATCAATTAAAAAATAAAATAATGTAAAAAACACATGGTGAATGGTGATGGTGGTGGTGATGTGATGGTGAGAGAAACAATAAAATCAAATAAAATATTACTAATGACTTTACCATAATACCCCATAGGAGTATTTTAATATTATCTTAAATCAATAAAGCAACAAGTGGATGGAAAAGGATAAAAAAAAACCTATGTGGCACAACAATAACCATGAGATCATCAAAGATCAATGATTATAATTGGTTCCTGGCGTTCTTCCAACTCAAGTAGATTCTCATTTACCCTTATCCTATATATATATATATATATATATATATATATATATAGTGGAGAGTTCAAATGAGAAGAAAATGTTTTGTAAGAAGAAAAAGATAAAATCTTAACCAATAGGAAGTTTTTATTTAATAATTGTATTAATTGTTAAATTGATTATGAATTTTTTGCAACCACCTCTAAACTAGTTTTAATAAATGAAACTCATAATTCATTTTTAATATATATTTTTCCAAATCAAACCATATTTAGAGTGAAGGATAATTTCGATATGTGTATGATATATGTAGGATGAATTTTTATATGTGTAGGATAAATGTTTGATAAACTTGATATGTGTAGGAGAAAAACATGATAATTTCAATGTATGTAGGATGAATTTTTATATGTGTAGGACAAATTTTGATAATGTGTAGGATAAAGTTTTAATGACTAATTAATTATAAAGATGATTATCAATGTAAGAAAAGTTAAACTATTTAATGTTTAACCATTATGTAACTTATTCTTTTTGTTCTCACATGAAGTTTCTTCTCATTTGATCCTACCCTAATATATATATATATATATATATAGGGGAAGTATATGGAAGAAACCCACTTTAGATGAAAAACTCCAATAAACCCAATGCTTGGTCCATATGCTTCCACATCATCCCAACCAAGATTTCACCTTATTATATTCTAAAGGGTATTTTGGGAATTTACACTACACCTCCTCTCTCTCTCTCTCCATATATATATGTGTACCTATCTCTCTCTCTCTCTCTATGTTTTTTCAAATTTGTAATCAGACTCTCAATCTCTTTCTCTACCTTCCTCTCTCTCTCTATGTTTTTTCAAATTTGTAATCAGATCCGGGTCGAGCACACCGTGATGGTTGTGGTGTCTTTTTCAGGTCGGGTTTGGGTTGCACAAACCAGATCTGGTCAGATCCGGTTGTAGTTGTGGTTTTCGGGGGGTCGTTGGTTTTGGGGTGGGTCGATGAAGATGGAGTGGTTGTGGTTTGTAGATCCGGGTCGAGCACACCGTGATGGTTGTGGTGGCTTTTTCGGGTCGGGTTTGGGTTTCACAGACCAGATCTGGTTGTTCTTGTGGTTTTCGGGTGGTCGTTGGTTTTGGGGTGGGTCGATGAAGATGGATCTGATTCAGTTGGTCGACGGGTTTGTTCGATGAAGATGGATCTGATTCAGGGTGATGAGTGGTTGACCATAGTTAGACCTTATTTTTGCGCTTCTCTTAGTAGTGGTGATGAGTGGTTGATGTAGTAATACTAATTTATTTTCTAATATTTTGCAGTGTGTAGCTTCTCATCCAGACACAAGAATGCTGTTCTTGAATGGTAAATTATAAGTTCCAACAGATTGTCTTGTTTTTTCAATAATAACATATATGCAAAAATTATGTGATGAATATATAATATTGTTTTAATATTGGGTGGAGATGGTGTCTAATATTGAATTAATAGGAATTAATAACATAAATGCCTCTATGTTTTTTCAATAATAACATAATAATTTAGCTCTTTATAGTTTACAGCTCCGTACATAATAATAACATAATCTATTTAATATTTTTTTGGCCAACTAACACATGGAGAAATTGGTATATTTTTGTATTTTGTTTAATATTTTTTTGGCAAGTGAAAGTGCTATGAACTCGTCTAGGGTGCATGTCTATTTTTTGCGGTCCGAGTCTTATGGGCTCACACACGTTAGTGATGCTAACACATGATAGTATATGCCCAACTAACAGGTGTTAAGGTCTATATAACATACGTTATTTTCAGTAAAACATATGTTTTTAGAATATGCTAAACATATATTTTGTTATAAGAATTTGATGTTTTGTTTTAAGAATTTTGGGTCACGAGCTTATTTTTTTATTATTATTTAAAAGCAATTTGAGTTTTGGGTATTTATTATCATTAATATATTATTATTATCATTAATATATTATTATTATTGTTATTATTATTATTAATTAAAAGAAACGTGATTTTTGTGTCGAGTAGGAACCACTTAGAATTGTGTCTATTTTTTGCAGTCCGAGTCTTGTATACTCACACACGTTAGTGATGCTAACACATGGTAGTATATGCCCAACTAACAGGTGTTAGGGTCCATATGACATACATTAGTTTTAGTAAAACATATGTTTTAGAATATGCTAACACATGCTACTGATGTATTGTTGGATTTCAAACCATATTAATCGTATTTGAGTAGTTGTATTAACATAGTTGTAAAAATCGCGTTTAGTGTTGTTTATACACATGTTTGAGTATTATACACTTGGCACTTCAAATTGAGTACGATACACATGACATTGCAGATTTGGTATTGTTTATACACATGTTAGTGATGCTAACACATGCTAGTATATACCTAACTAACAGGTGTTAGGGTTCATATGACATACGCAGTATATGCCTAACTAACGTGTGTTAGGGTTCATATGACATACGTTATTTCAGTAAAACATATGTTTTTAGAATACACTACACATGTTAGTGATGTCTCATTATATGTTTCGGAGAGCCCAACTAACACGTGTTATCTTTTTTTTTTGTAGGTGAGGAGATGGGTATCAAGAACGAAGCATAACTAGATCTTTTTTATGTTGTTATGATAGTTTTTTATCATTCACAAATAATTATGTATGTATGAAAAGTTTTATAACACATTTTTAGTATTGATTGTAATGATCGTTTTTATCATTTCTTAAATAAATATACAATTTATGCGTTCTTTTATTTTTGTACTTTTTAGTATATGCCTGTTAACACATGTTAGCAATGTCTCACACGAGGTCAGAATTTTTTATCACAACACTAACGTACGTTAATATTGGTGCTGGAAAAAGTGTCATAAAGTAGGAGAGAGGTGACTTGACAAGGGTCAAATCAAGCTTTTTAAACCTAGGATTCAGAAAATTAAAGTGGCCCACTTGCTCTAGTAAGATTACCATATTGCCCTTAATTCTATTTTATATTATAGTGGCCCACTTGCTTTTGATTATTAAATTGAAATTAATCATGGACCATTGATCAAACTTGATCAATGGTCACCATAGGGTTTACAAGGTTTTTCATGAAGATGGGGTTTCCTATATATCCATCCCCTATATATATATATATATATATATATATATATATATATATATAGGGGAGGGTTATTTTGAGAACGCTAAATATCGCGAGAACCGTGAGAACAAATGAGAAAACTAATCAAAATCATTTTTTTTCAATACAAACCTAATTATAATCAAAATACAACATTAAAAAACGAATTTTCTTTCCAAATAATTCATTATTTCTTGCAAAAAAAATTTCGAATTAACTTTTTACACATGTGTAAATGAAACAGTTTACACATGTACAAACAGTAAATTTACACATGTGTAAAAACAATTTATTTCCGTATACGTTTAAATTTTTACACGTAAATTGTGTTTTTGGGATTGTATTTTAGTAATAAAAATAAGTGTAAAAAGAAATTTTCGATTTGAATGGTTTTAGATGGCGTTCTCGCAGTTCGCACGAAATATAGGTGTTCTCAAATTAACTTTTCCCTATATATATATATATATATATATATATATATATATATATAGGGAAATGATATTTTGGAAACTCACTTAAGTTGAGAAAACCTTTGAAAACCCATGTAAAAAACCATTATTTTTTTTTAAAAAATAACCAATATAAAATACATGTTTTTAAGCATTTTGGGCAAAAAAAAAAAAATAACAAAAGCGCCGATGGGATTTTTTTTTTAAAAAAAATAAACAAAGTTGCTAAAAAAACATATGTTTTGAGCTATGTACCTATTTTTTAGCAACTTAGTTTATTTTTTTAAAAAAATCCCATCGGCGTTTTATTTTTATTTTTTTGGCCCAAAACGCTTACAAACATGTATTTTACATTTGTTATTTTTTCAAAGAAAAAAATTGTTTTTTTACATGGGTTTTCGAAGGTTTTCTCAACTAAAGCGGGTTTTCATTTTATAATTGACCTATATATATATATATAGATATATATATATATATATATATATATATATATATATATATATGTATATATATAGGGAGGATAAATTGAAAACTCAGTTAAGTTAAGAAAATCAAGAAACTCTATCTTGACTATTGATCATCCATCATCAATGGCCTAAATTTAATCTATTTTTTTACACTTTATCAAGTTATTACTTTAATCATAAATGTATCAAAAGGGTAAAAGAGTAATTTGCTACAATAGTCTCTCTCCTCTCCTTGTTTTTTATTTTCTTTTTCCTGCTTTCTTTTTCCTCTCTCCTCTCTCTTCTTCATTTATCTTTGTAACAATAATTTTTAACAATAAAAATGTAATAATAACTTTGTAATTAAGATAAAAATCTGTAATAATAATGTTGTTAGAACTTGTGTTACATAATATATATATATATATATATATATATATATAACTGGATAAATTTAACATTGTAACATTGAAAAACATAAGAACTACAAATATTTTAAAGGTGAAATTTATAACAACTTATAAAAAAATCTATTGTAACATAAATCTGTAATATGTTACTAGGAATGTTAATATATAATATAACAATGTTACATGGTCTGTATCATATAATTTACAATTTTACTCAAAAAAACAACTTATAATTTACAACTTAATAATGTTACAAGAAAAAAAACATCCAAACCCAAGCCCTTGTTCTCCTCTTCATCAACAACCCATCTGCCTTCATTTGAAAGAAAATGAAAGAGTAAGTAATTAACAAATCTTTAAAAAAATGAAGAATAAAGTTCTAGAAAAATAAGACCTGGCCACGTGGTTGTTTGTTGCTTCGTGTTATCTTTGAGATTCGGACACCACACTAAACCCCGATTCCTGCCTCTTGCTCTCTTTCTCTCTCAACATCTGTCTAAATTGATTAAAATTAGACAAGAGAAATCAACCCAACCTTCACCGACTTGGGATTCCTGTGGCTGTGATGACTCGACGACTAGTGACGGAGAGCTTTTGCTGTGAAATAGGTGTTAGTGATGCTTCCCCGCCCACCACCGTCACCATAATCATCACCCTCACCACCACTGAGCAGATTCCGACCAGATCGGTGGCGTACAAAACAAGAAAGATGAAAAGGTGTAACAGATCTGACCACCACAAAACAGGTCTGTGTTACACATCGGACCACCACAAAACGGGTCTGTGTTACAAATCTGTAGTCATTGCATCTGTGTTACAGACCCGACCACCTTCACAGTGAAAACATAAACCTTAACCTACTTAGGTACCGCCAGAACTCACCGTCACCAACTTGAAATGGTCAATAATATGTGCCGTAAGTCCAAATCCTCCATTTGCCTACACATGACACAGATTGATTAACAATGCCACTAAGAATTAGCCTCATCATACATTCATACTTGAACAAATAAACAACGATTATTTATATATCGAAGAGCAACCCCATATATAACACATTCACAGAATCCATTCTCAGATTTCAAGATACCAAACAATTGGGTTCGGAAGTCAAATGATATAGCAGAATCCAAACTAAAACGGATATTACATTCTGAAGTCAAATGATATAACAGAATCCAAACTAAAACGGAAAAAAACCAGATATTACATTCTGTCCGAACTAAAACACAAATCAACTAAATCGATTATACATCACCAAATATGAAATACGAATTGTGATTTCTATTTTGATACTGCAAGAAATATTTAAAAAAAAGTCGTTGATACAATTAATGAAATAATACCATTACATATGTAATGAATAACACAATATTATTATTCGTATAGAAATTATTCCTTTTTTTATGAAAAGGCACAATCTTGAACTCGTTACACCGTCTACCCTATAAGCCGATAGTGATATGAACTTTAGTATTTCCCAAATGCATGTTGCTAAGAATTCTTACGTCTTTTTTTAGTCTCATTCGTCAAAAGTAGAAACCATTATTTGATTTGTGATATATTTGGTCTGCAATTAAACGCTATTTGTTTCTGGTATCATGTTGTCGGTCTCTCTTCATTGTTAAAGTTTTAATAAAAAACATTTCTGCTCCATATATAAACATGTTAACTAATTATGTTTTCATTTTGAATTTGTAATTAAGAAGTGTTTATAATGATAGTTGAAAACATGTTTAGTTAACATGTTTATATATTATGATAGTTGAAAACATTTGGTGATGGGAATTCGAGGTTTTTAATGCGTCTATTGATGTAATAAAAGTTGTTATAGTGATACATTAATTCGGTCACAACTCAACCTTTTATATAATGAGTTAGAATTATGTATTGTTATGCATCAAAATTCTGCACCATTTTGTATTAGATTACTGCGCTATTTGCAGCTAAAATTCTGCTCTTTTACGGCTTAATCTGCACTATTTAGGGTAAAAAATATTGCGTTATGGATCAAAATTCTGCACCGTTTTGTATTAGATTACTATGCTATTTGCAGCTAAAATCCTGCACTTTTATGGCTTAATTTCCACACGTTTATAGGTCAATGTTTTGCACCATTTTAGGTTAGATTTCTCCATTGTATGCAGTAAAACTACTGCACAAATTTGGGTTATAATCTGCACTTTTTTGGGTCAAAAATACTGCACAAATTTGCGTTTATCTCTTACTCATTTGACCCGTTTCATCTGTCAAGTTTTGGTATGTTCATGCTAATTGTAATAATATAATGTATTTAGAGTATGAATTTTGTTCATGACCATGATATAGGGCGTTTTTGGTTTTTGGGGAGAAAGGAAGGTAGGTATTATCAGAGGGCAAGGATAAAGTGTTTTTTTACTTAATAGACTATCAAAAGAGAGGATCAGATACCATTTAAATTATTTTCTGTTTCATTTAGTTGCTCACATATATCCACTTTGTTTTTTATGATACATTGATACATCAGTTGTAAAAAAACTTGGTCACCTCTTTATCTTAAAATTTTACATCATCATAAAGTTATTGTATTTTAGTAACTCAAGTTATATTAAATTATACAGTGTACTACATTTGCTCAAAGGTGATGACTTTTGTTGATACATGATATGGTATATTGCAAGAAAGGTTCTTAAATGTATGGAAGTTTGCAATGGTTGTACAATGAGCTTTGGAACTGGTAGTTTGAATAAATAAAACTTGTATACCACAATCTTATAGAATTTTATTATTTGACTTAGAGATGTACTGTGTGGACACACGGGACTCTAACATTATATATATATATATATGGAAAGGATATTTTGGAAACCCACTTGAGTTGAGAAAACCTTTGAAAACCCATGTAAAAAACCATTATTTTTTTTTTGAAAAAATAACCAATGTAAAATACATGTTTTTAAGCATTTTGAGCAAAAAAATAACAAAAGCGCCGATGGGATTTTTAAAAAAAAAAATAAACAAAGTTGCTAAAAAAACATATGTTTTCAACTATTTACCTATGTTTTTAGCAACTTTGTTTATTTTTTAAAAAAAATCCCATCAGCGCTTTTTTTATTTTTTTGGCCCAAAACGTTTACAAACATGTATTTTACATTTGTTATTTTTTTCAAAGTAAAAATTGTTTTTTTTTACATGGGTTTTCGAAGGTTTTCTCAAGTCAAACGGGTTTTCATTTTATAATTGACCTATATATATATATATATATATATATATATATAGGATCCGGATATTTTGAGAACCAAGGTGAGTTGTGAGAACCATAGGAACTCACTTTATAACCACATACTTTTTTTAATCAAAAATGAATATGTGGTCCATAATTAATCAACAATAAAATAATGAATAAAATATTAATATACTTACACGAGGATAAAAATCCCCTACACCGGTGTAATTTGGCGTAAATGAATGTATTTTTTTTTAATTTTTTTTACAGCGTGGTTTACGTGTTTTACACGAGCGTAAATTTTTTTTTCGCATTTTACGTCGAGTTCCTACGAGTTCTTACAACTCGTCGAGTTCTCAAAGTATCCTAACCCTATATATATATATATATATATATATATATATGTTAGGTTCTTGTACAAATATACTTTTTTGTGAGAAGTGTGAGAACCAATATGGGAGTTAAATGTGGCACAAGGTATTTGGGCATTTTAGTAATTTTTACATACTATTAAATAATAATTAAAATTGTTTTTTTTTGGTATGAGCCATTGATCATGAGTTTCCTTATCCACTACCGTCCTTTTCTTTTTCTTGATTTTTACCTCCGCCGCCCTTCTTCTTTCTTCTCCTCTAAACCTTTTTTCTCTGGCCAAAGATTCCATGTTCCTTTAATTTTTTTTTCTTCGAAATATTATCTTTCCATTCACTACCTTTTCTTCTTTTAAACCTTTCACATATATCTACCTCAAACTCATTCTCATAAACCTTTACACCCAAACATCCCCTGTTCTTGTTTGATAATACTAAATCTTTCACATATAAATCTTTCTGTTGTTCGACATATAAATCTTTCTCCTGGTCACCATCATCATCGTCATTACTAACGTCATAGTGTTTTTTAACAATCAACGTGTGGTGTTTTATTTTTAAAGTAGATTTTGTAGTTATTCTTTATACAAGGTATGGTGTTTTACCATTCACATTCAACTACATCAATTATCCAAATCTCATACTATGGTGTTTTATGTTCATACTAAGGTGTTTTAAATGAAAGTGTTTATTCATTTGTCGTATTATGTGTTGCTTCATCCAGAAGGTGTTTTACGTTCATACCGTGTGTTTTTATCACCATATTCTCAACTTTGTGTTTTAACAGTCCCGTGTGTTTTAATTTTTATCATCATCTTCTCCATAATCCAGTGTGTTTTATCTTCATCATACACAATCAGTAACACATCAAAGACAGTAAAATAGTTGATCTAAATAATGTGTTTTATATTCAATGAACAACCTAGGCATTCTTGCGTTCCGTATTGATGTTTTCATCATCCCCTTCCTTAAAAAGCACTCTGATAAATTCTTTGTGTGTTTATGCAATGATTTTGTAGATGTTTTATTGTGAGATTGAGAGAGAAAGAAGGAAATTGTGAGAGAGGGAGAGAGAAAGAGAGAGAAAGAGAGAGAATCATAATTAATAGGAGGAGAGAGGTAAGAGATGAGGTTTTAATGAAACACTTAATTAGAGTGTGTATTTTACTGTCCTACCCTTATTGGTATAATCAATTTAATAAAATTATAACATTAATTACAAAAATGTCATCCAATTAATCCACACCATAGATTAAGATGATCCAATGGCCAAAACATCTTTTCACACTTCTCACAAAAAAAAACATTTTGTACAGGATCTTGACCCTATATATATATATATATATATAGGTTTAGGATCCTGTACAAAGTACATTTTTCGTGAGAAGTGTGAGAAGGACTAAGAATTGACATGTAGACATCATGTTTTGGATTTAGGAATGATGTTTTAGGTTGTTTTAACTTGAAAAACACCAAACAAAACAATCTAAAACACAATACAATGTATTATAGTCATTAAATTTAAAAAACAGCTAAAACACACTACTTAACGCTTAAAACACACTGCTAATGTTCTTAGCATTGTGTTTTAAGTTTTAAGCCTAAAATACATTGTTTTCGGGTTTTAATTGTTATGTTTGGTGTTTTTATAGGCAAAACAATCCAAAACATCACGACTAAGTTCAAAAAATGATGCCTAAGTATTAATTTTTAATACTTCTCACACTTCTCACAAAAAAAACACTTTGTACACGATCTTGACCCTATATATATATATATATATATATATATATATATATATATATATATATATATATATATATATATATATATATATATATATATATATATATATATATATCAACGGTCTAATGACCCGCTTGGCACAACACCCACACCACCACCACCATAGCTAACGCCAGTTAGCCCGTTCATAAGACCCAACATAAAGCACCCATAACACCATGCAAAGCAAAGTGATGTGTGACACCTGTCTAACGGCTATGTCACGTGAGTGTTAGCTCATTACACCCGGTCTTACAGAAGCTTTGGTAAAGAACTATTATTATTATTAAAAAAGTATTTTGTAAAATAATTTTCTTTTTACTTATTTTATGAAATAATATCTTTTAATAACTATGAGAGGATATGAATGAGCAAGTAAGTAAAGCATTCTCAAAAACCTTGACGTTGACATTAACTTCGACGAAGCTTCGTCTTCATAGCTACGATCCTTCGCTGCAAGTCTAGTTCACAAATATAAACCCAACATC
Organism: Ambrosia artemisiifolia; assembly: GCA_032199755.1. Taxonomy (NCBI): domain Eukaryota; kingdom Viridiplantae; phylum Streptophyta; class Magnoliopsida; order Asterales; family Asteraceae; genus Ambrosia; species Ambrosia artemisiifolia. The sequence continues at coordinate 40,519,406 of CM063512.1, forward strand.
GTTCCAAATTCTAAACTCCCAACAATATGAATCCTGATCAACCACCTCCCTCTTTATCATCAACAGCGATAAGAACCATTGATCAGGTCCCTCTTTATCATCCAACAGCTACTGATCCCTACAATCAACCCATGTCCTTCTCCGGCCACTTCCCTAACCATGTTAACTCCCTTAACCATGACATGGGTTTAAACCGTGGGTTAAACTTAAATAACTCATACGGATACAGTTACGGTGATCAACCACCCTCTAGGGGAGCTGTGAGACCCATCCAGGTATCTCAACCTTCTGGTGGGGTTGACCACTATGGTTTTGGTGATCAACCACCGTCTCTTAATGCGGTTGGAGCACGACCAGGGTCTCAAACGGGTCCGTCCTACACTGGAAATGTTATTGTTGATCCAGGTGCACTTGCTGGGATGAGCTTGACTGCTAGTACTTTTAGGATGGTTGACCCTAATGCATTCCACAAGGATAAGTACAATTATGGGAATTGATTTTGTTAATAATTTTATGATTGTGTTTGTTGCGATTATATGATTTGATGTTTGTGTGGTTGTCTTTTGTTCTATCCATATCAATTAATGAAAATCGCTAATAGTGTTTCTGACTAGATGAAAGTATGAAATAGTTCTTGGATCCGGTGGCTTTTTGCGCTTTTGGCTATTGTGTTTAATTGAAGTGTCATAAACAATTTGTCACATTTATTGGTTGCTCAGGTTCAGGCTAGTATAGGGGGGAAGGGGACTCCGCTACTAAAAAAATCATAACACGCGAACAATGACACGTACAAAATAATGACATTCAAAAGCGTGTTTCATAAAAAAATGTCATGGTTGGTAAAATTTGATAAATTTATGACACATATTTTTGTGTGTCATTATATTAGTGTCATACAAAAGAAAATATGACACCATCAAAATGTGTGTGTCATCTTTTAGTGTCACGTTAAATTTTTTAACATTTTATCCTTCTCTTTTTCACCACCCTCTTTTCCCCATAAGGATCGAAACATAAGCTTCGATCCCCGCTCAGCTGGTGTTTTTACTTGTTCGCGGGTCGTTCTGCTGTGCAGGGTTCGACATGTTGCCTAGTAGACAAGCCATGTTGCCTTGAATTATGCTTGTTTCCCACACGACGACTAGAACGATGGCTTGACGATGGCCCCTTGTGCCCGACTAAGGTCAGTGAGGGCATACGAGATGAGAGGTTTCAAGCCTATTGTAGCACGAGGTGTGTCTCCCCACCAAAATCAAATTTTATAAACAACAATCAACAACCACCGCTTCCCACCATCTTTAACCACCAGCTCCGCATCCCCACTCGAACCACAACAAGCACCTACGCCCTTCGACTACACCAAAACCTCACCATCCTCATTATGATTTGAAGCCCGAGATTGTTGTTTTTGATGAATTCGGTGCTGGATCCCAAGGCTGGAACTTACATCTTAGGGAGCTGGAACATATTGGTGAGAGTTCATAGTTTTTTATCTGTTCAAAAGAAAATGTTTAAAAATGCGTTTATAACTACAAAAAGGTGATGACATTAGATGCATTGCTTCTACTGTCATTGTATACAGTTTGGTTATTGGTTATTGGTAATTGGTAATTGGGTTTGTATCATGTTGGTTGTTTCTGTTATAGTGTTTATTATGTTAGTATGTTTTTTTGAAGCTTATATGTAGTGTAGGAGGCTTGTTGTTAAAGTTTTGTTAAAAATAAAATATAGATCACAAGGGTTGATGTTATTATGTCACTCCTTTAACTTTGTTGCTAGCTTTTGTAATTATATGTCAATTTTGTTATATGATTAAGTAAAAGGATATGCAACAGCGTAAGAACAATAGGTTGACTTTAATTATGTGAGTGCAAAATAAGAAGTAGATTAGGATATATATATATATATATATATATATATATATATAGGGAAATTATAAACTGAAAACCCACTCGAGTTAAGAAAACTATGAAAACCCTTGTAAAAACCATCTAAAATTTTTTAATTTTTTTTGAAAAAAATACACAAGGTAACATACATGTATTAAAACGTTTTGGGCAAAAATAAAATAAAAAGCGCCGATAGAATATTTTTAAAAAAAATAAACAAAGTTTGTGCTGTTACATATGTAACAGCTCTGTTACATACGTAACATCAGTTGTTACATATGTAACAGTGCAAATTTTGTTTATTTTTTTTAAAAATATCCAATCGGCGCTTTTTTTATTTTTTTGTTCCAAAACGCTTTAATACATGTATGTTACCTTGTGTATTTTTTTCAAAAAAAAAATAAAAAATTTTAGATGGTTTTTACAAGGGTTTTCATAGTTTTCTTAACTCGAGTGGGTTTTCAATTTATCCTCCCCCTATATATATATATATATATATATATATATATATATATATATATATATATATATATATATATATATATATATATATATATATATATATATATATACAGTATTGTTATCTGTTGATGGTTTTAATGTGATTTAAAGGTGAAGTAAAAAATATAAAAACATGAAGTCCTTTGAAATTATAATGGAATAATGCCAATTTTATTTTAAGTTGCTAGTTCCATTTGAGATTGCTGTCAAATTGGATAGATACATGTGGTTCACCCTTTAGATTCAATCAGTCTACATTCAGTTCAATAGGTGTGTTGTGTAAGTGACACAAGAGGCGTGCACCTATGATTTCGGATAGGTGAGGCTAGACAAATCGCCTTGAAAATATTTAGGCGTAGAGCCGTATAGGTGCAGTGAGGTTAGGCTAGACAAATCGCCTTGAGAATATTTAGGTGTAGAGTCGTAGATGTGCAGCGAAACAGTGGAAACTGTCCTTATTAATTCCGTTTGAAATACCATAAAATGCTTTGAACCAGCATAAACATAAAAAATCTTGCTTACGTTTTGTTACTTGCGATTTGTTATGTGTGGTGTGTTTGTGGCCCATGTGTTTCATGTCGTCTTTTTATGTCTTTTCTATTGTTGTTGATGTTAATGGCATTCAATGTTTATTGTTTTGATGTCTTTAAAGCAAGTTGGTGCTTCTGCTACCTTTGACTTAAAACTTTTAAATGTTTTTGGTGCCTCCCCTCTTTTACTATGCTTTCGTTCATGTTACTGTTTATGTCAATGTAGGTTCTTTTCATTTTCATATTTATGTGCTTTTTAGTTATGGAGTAAAGATCTTGTACAAATTGTTTTTTTTGGTAAGAACTGTGAGAATCAAAGAAGGTATTTTTTTTTTATTTTTTTTTTTTCAAAATTTTTTTCCCATATTGTTAAACATGTATTATAGTATTGAAAACTAAAAAAAAATTTGGTGTAGAGTAATTACGTGTAGAGTAATTACATAATTACTCTAGTGTAAACTAATGTATTTACTTTAATGACGTAATTACACTAAAAAAAATTTTTTTTAATTTTTTTTGTATTATTCATCTAGAAAGTATGTTTAAGCACATGGGAAAAAAAATTCTAAAAAAAAAATAAAAATTTTTTACCCCCTTTGATTTTTACAGTTCTTACCAAAAAAACACTTTGTATTTGATCTTTACTCTTTAGTTATGACCTACGAAGTATTAAACTATTAACATTACCATAATTATGGTGTTTACTGGTTCATGGTTACCTTGGTGATACATAAGTAACATTCTTTGGTGGAGATGCCGATGATGAGGCTAAAACATTGATGCGGGTATTGCCTCTAGAGACAAATTTGCATTGAACAATCTCTTCCTTGCTTTTTGGCACTTTTAATTATAGTATGGTTTAGGTAACTAAAGAAAACCTAGACAAATCCGTATGCCCACTAGGAGTCGTGATGAACATGGTCGGCAAAATCATAAAGTAAGCCTGGAAAACCGGACAGGTCAGGTAATGGGTCAAGTGATCCGTATTTTTTAGTCTAGACCAACATAATGTATTGACACAACATTTGTGTAACCATTTAATACTTGTGGTAGAATCCGACAAATGCATATATTGTAATGGGTTTTTGGTATATATAATGTATGCATATTATTATGTGGAAATTAATTGATTTTGTAGGTTATTAGTAATTTTGCAGCAATTTGTTTTAGGTTAAAAAAAACATGACACGCAAAATAAAGTCATATGCTTCTGTCATGAAAGTGTCATAAATGCGTGTGAAAAAAGAGTGTCATAAATTTGTGTTATCAATGTGTGTCATTAAAATATGATACGCGCGTGCATGTGATAGCGTGTAGTTTTAGTTACTTAAATTACTTTTCTTAGTCCCTGACGGATGCACCAAAGACTTGCTAAAGGAAAGATTTAAGTCAAAAACTTTGGGTCAAACACTTTTCAAGTTTTAAATTTATAAAGTAAAATGATAAATGCTAAACGTTCTAAACCCACACAATATGCAAATGTACCTATCGAGTGTAGCATAGACACAAGCAAGTACCGAGTATCGAACCCTAAGACATGACTTTCCCTACTCACTTTTAAGTAGCTAAGATAAAATTAAAGATAATAAAAGTGAGAGATAACAAAAGTAACCGAGAAGAAAACTAATGTCCAAATAAAAGTGTTGCTTGGGGATCCAACTTGTCATGGTACGAAATAATAGTAAACGTTCAATTGAGTGATGTGTCCAAGATGCGCATTCCGCATAACTATAAAGACGATTTGTGTTCTCATTTGTTATTGTGAGGGTCTTGCTTCCCCGATAAGCTCACATCTCAACAGTGAGGGGAGGATCACCCAAGATTGTGCATGCCCAACCTCGAAGAACCACCTCCTTATGTTGCGATATTGACATCTAACGAGTCTAAACTTTTATAAACAACTTCCCGGCAGCCGGAGCATGGCTGAACAAGCTACCACTTGAGATTATAGAGGAGTCGTGGCTGTCCCGCTCATGCTCATCCCCTACTTGAATTAATTAATTTATCAAAAAGTGATTGGACTATTACTAATTATGCGGCAATATAGTTATGGAAGAGAATATAGTCCGTTCGCTTCCAACACGTGTTCACCAATTCGTGGTTTGCGCCAAAACTATCACATAGACCATAAAGTTAAGTCGCATAACCAAGTCTTGGCTTATCACTAGGACCAAGTATAAAGACCATACCGACCCTAAGTGAGATTTGATAGCCGAGGATTAAGCCATGAAGTGTGAATGTTTCCAAATACAAATGGGCCAATCTCTACACGTGGAGTTAGGTTAACTTATAAGTGTGCGGGTTTTTACACTCCACGGTTACACTTATAGGTCCCTCTGCTTTCTATCAAAACACCCACAAGACCAAATACTAGTTGATCGATTAGTTAATTCGCCAAACAAAGATAGAGTAGAAAGATTTACATGAGAACACAAAGCATGACTAAATAATAAACATAAACTATATAACCCATACCAAGATCGTCTTCACCGTAGCAATACTTTCCTAGCCAAGAGATGGCATTACAACAAGCTCACTAGATTGGTTTTGGTAAGAAAATATGGTGAGGGTTGCTAGAGAATGCAGAGGTTTTTGGATGATTTTATGTGGTTTCTCTCAAAGCTCACACTTTCTAAGTGTTAATGGAGTGATCCCAAGCTCCAAAGGTCACTTTCAGGACCCTAAGATAGCAGAAATGTGAGAGAGAATCAGGTGGAATGGGATGCCAAAATGATGGTTGAAGGACTCCTTTTATAGAGCTACCAGGGCGTGCACGCCCGTGCTTCCATGTGGGCACGCGCGTGTACAAAAGTCAGGTGCTTTCCGTTTGTAGTGGAAGTCCATCTGAGTAGTCTTGGTCGGTTGCATGCCTGTGCTTATTGAGGAGCATGCCCATGCTCACCTACATACATGTCAGTCTTGGTCGGTTGGAGCCTTGGGGAGCACGTATCAGCAAGTATGGTCGTGCACTATGTTGTGTATGCCCGTGCACCTTGACTTCTTCATCTGGATGCTTAAAATGTTGACTGGTTGATTTTGGGCAGGAGCACAGTCGTGCACACTCTACTACAGTCATCAAAGTCCTTCCCATTGTGCCAGTTTCCGCTCCTTTTTGCCTGTTTGCCTCCAAATACCTACAGTTAAGTCATAGGAACAATGTAGCTTTGTTTTGCAAAGCAAAAGGCCCAAATACATACAAAAAGAGTGGTAAATACATGTATAAATAATGGCACAAAATTAGAGTAAAAATAAGTGGGTTTGATATGACAAGACACAAACAACCCACCTCCTAAGAGTCCCACCTACTAAATACATCCTTGGTAGATGTCCCGGATAGCCTTGGCGCGCCTAATCAAACGTCCCTCAAGTGTCTTACTTCATGATTCTCACCATTTCTCTTATTTCACTCGAGTGTTATTTGGGGGTGATCACTCAAATTCAACCCACGGAACGCACAGATCATAGGCTTGTGTGAAAATCAAATCTCCACCACTGAATATGAGCGAGAAAATATGAATCACAAGGTCTTTTATCGGGTGCAAATGATAAAGTGATAACGGGTATGATGGGTGTCTACTGTCATGTCTGGCTTGGGTAGCGGTAGCGGCTCAGGCATGATGGGAAGATGCCGAACTCTAGATAGTGGGCTTTTGAAACTCCTCCCCCGAAGACTTATTACTCCGACGTCCATACTTTGCGAACTGTTCGGTCTTCCACCTAATAATCCCCATTAGGAATGTCCTAGCAATCAAAACTTTTTTTCGGGTAAAATGTTGCTTGAGATGAAGCTTATTCTTAGGTATGGTGACTCTTCATTGTTATCTTCTTTTCTTTTTGCCAAACTCCCTCGGTGGAAACTGCGACGTCTGGTCTTTTCTTTTCATCTCAAGACTATCCAAGAGTGTCCCGATTGCCTTTAACTCACTTGCTTTGTCAAAACCATGACAGGGGCTAGATGTGATGGAAGAAATTAAAGAGCTGAATACTCTCATGGCACCCTTTCAATAAATTCAAGTTGTCAAGCACCAATTCCTGGGAAAACCCGCTAACCCACCCTCCTGAAGGCAGGACGATGAAAGTACCGGTAAAACCCGTCTCGCTCAAAAATCAAACCCACGATCCCTAGGCCTTCTATCAATGCACACTGATGTCTCTAACACCAAGTTTGTTTTAATTATAGTAATAACTAGCATTGTGACCCGCCGCGCGTTGCGGCGGCGTCGACGGCGTCAAAAGTAAGTGGCTCGAATTTAGCATGACCAACAAATACAACAGTAAAACCAAATCATTAATGCATTCATTGCCATCAATTGAGTCATTACTCAAACAAAACATAATGTTTTGAATCATACATGAAACACAAAGCAACACAACTCAGGTAATCCCACCATCCTACTTACCAGCAAAGGAAGCCATATATCTAAGCGATTTAACCATCTCGTTTGCATGTGAGTTAGCTGAATTCCTCTCTTCCTACTACACAATGTAGATTGTAGAGCACCATTAGGTTCTTTTACTCTATCCTGGCTAGCATGTGTTCCTATAAACTAAGGTAGACAATTATAAGTGAAGAGTATACATCTCACTGAAAGGAGTATGAGAAAAAAAAAGAACTATATCATACTTTTGTAGCTCTACTTGCAGCTTTTTCTTTCATCAAGAAAGTAGTTCAAGTGAACCAATAAAAATGATTATTCAATTTTGAAGTAAGCAGCGAATACATGCTGCTTAGCATCGATTCATATATGATTTGATTCAAAGTCACCGACTAAATAAACCCGCCTCCCCAAAATTCCATTCAAGAAGTTGTATGCTTTTTTGTTAACATAATAGATTCATAAACAAAGCAAAAACATGTATTTGACACATCGATACCACCTAGAACCTAACCAAATTGACTACTACTATGTCTTAAAGCAGTAAAGAAAAACAACAATTTCAAGTTTAGGGTTAGGATTACTTACTACTGAACTCACGCAAAGAACTTGGATCGCCCCGAAACAAACGACAGTCTCATAGAATCCATTGCCACCCTATCCTGGTCACCTAATTCGGTAGGATCAATTTCAAAAAAAAAAAAAAATCAAAGGTCAGAGTTGTTCATAACCATTAATTTCATTCATCATATTACACAACTTTGCATGGCAAATCATATCACAACATTTTCTTGTAAGTTGAGTCTAAATTACCTTGGAACAAAGGTCTTCATGCTGAAGGAGCTTCATATATGTCGGTTTTAGGACTCTTTTTTCATGTTGTGGTTGTTGGCGGAGGAGTTGTTGCAGCATTTTTTGGTTTCATATATGGGTTAACATATGGTTGGCCGTGAGGTCGGTTGATCTAGGAATTCGCTTCCTGGGGTAATGCACCCACATAAAACGAATCTACCAACTGATAACATCATGTTATTAATCAGAAAATAAGCTACACAAACTAATAAATAAATGGAAATTTTAAATCTACTAAGTTACCGCACTTAAATGTCGGTGGAATATCACCAAATACCCAAAAGCCTAATCTTGAGATCTCAAAAACAAAATAGTTTTTCCATCGCTGAAAACGCTTCCCATCTACAGCAGTAAAAAACATCGATTAATCAAAATAACATTACCTCGCAAAGGTCCTTTCCTGGACAGATTACCGCCCTACAATCGTCGCCGCCTCTACGTAAGCAAACAGTTAAAACACGTTTTACCATAAATAAACTAAATTAAAACTTAAAATTTACAAAATAAACTCTCACCAGTGTTCCAAAAATATGGATTCAAGTAAACAGATCTGCTACGTGAAATGCCATCGCAAACACTAATCACAGTTAATTAGTATAAAAATTAAGCTTCAATATATTAGCTACTGTTAACACATTAATAATGACTAAAGTATATAGTATTGATATATGAATCCTATGCCTCACCTTGTTAGTGGGGATAAGGATTCCAATGCCTTGTTTTGAGATTCCAATGATAAAATCTTCAGAAAATCGTTAGTTCCGGTAGCAAAATCCACTTTCTAAGTAACATAAAAAAGCACACCATAATTTGTAAATGTTAGAACTTAGAAGTGTCAAGAAACCAAAAAAAACAGACAAATGACATATACAGTTACACTAATCATCGGTTAAAAAACCAAATACTGATACAATAAGAAATAACCTCAAATAATACCTTCAAGTTCATAAAACACACAACTCAATCACATACACGTAGATCGGTAGATGGAGTGAGAAGTACTTACAGTTTGTGTGTCGGTTAGAAACCAGATTCAGTAACGCCTTTGGGTGCCGGTGACTTAGCAAGAAAAACACATCTACTATTGAATCACTACATCGTCGTTTATTCAGGCATATGAGCCGATCTACCTCCCGTTGGTTCCAATTGTCGAAATTAGAGAATCGGTAGTGGCGGCGGCAATGGCGGTGATAGTGACGATGATAACGATGGTGCAGTGGGGTTTCTCCAGCGATTTATCTCTTCCAAACACCTGTTCGAAACCATAGGCTCCTATTCAACATAACAATGTAATCATAAATTAAGCATGCTTTAGTTCTTTATTCAGTGGTATTCGCTATGGCCTAACCTTGAGGAACTAAATTCATCAAATTCAAAAAAGCATCACGTCTCAATCTCCCCTACCAATCATTCAAGTCCTAAAAACCTCAACATAACAATGTTACCACAGTGTCATCATGCACTTCCGCTATTATACTAAATTCATCAAATTCACATAGCAGTATAGCACCACATCTTAATCTCGACTACCAACTACCAAACCCTAAAAACCGCAACATACTAATGTTACCATAACATCAATTATCATCATGCACTTTAGCTGTCTCAATCTACCCTACCAATCAACAAATCCTAAAAACCTCAACATAATAATGTTACCACAATACCATCATATACTACGCTATTATACTAATTTCATCAAATTCACATAGCACCACATCTCAAATCCCCCCTACCAATTAACAAACAATCCCTAATCTCAATACCTGCAAAAACGAAACCATCAGCTCCTGTTCATCCATCTCCTCAAAATGCCCCTTCCACCGTTTCCGTTCCCAATCCCACTCCTCACCCCCATCCACCGCCACCACCTCATTATTATTATTCTTCCGATATCCAGCCAAATAATCATCAAACCACTTAATCACGTTCTTAACATTCTGCTGAAACACCGATTCCCATCCCCTAGATCTATCATCATCGTCGTCATCATCATCATCATCATCCTTGCTGGTTCCTTCGTTGAAGTTGCTTCTCTGACAGCGACAAACAGTTGATGAATCCAAAACCCTAGGTAGATGAAAGTGTGTAAATAGAGTCGACGAATAGGTTGAGTTTAATCGGGTGAACCTAGGGTTTGTGTAGGTGAGTTTGTGGAGAGTGTGAGGTGGATCGGATATGCGTATGGAGTGTGGGAAGGTTGGAGGAGAGACAGACGCCATTAGAGAGTAGTACAGGGTGTTGTCAATTGTGGAGAGAGATTGCAGAGAGAAAGAGAAAGATGAGAGGGGGTGGGGGATTGATGATATGGTTTTGTTTATGGGATGAAGATACGTGTAAAAGCTACATACATACCAGACCACTATCACAAAATCTGCACATGGTTTTGTGGAATACCACCAGTATAAGCCATAAAGCATAAGGTACAATAGCCTAATGCAGAAACACTATGGTAATTAGAATATTTTAAATGGTTCCATATGAATTCATTGATTTTAAGTAGTGATGTTCACATGTAGCCACTTGCAACCTAGTAATGAATAAAATAAAATAAAATAAAATAGATTAACTCAATAATCGCGAAGACCAGGCTTGGGATTTCATATTCAAGTCGAGAGTTGTTTAAAATTATTTTATAAAGGTAGGTGCAAATATAAATACATTAGTTAATACTCGAAGTGACCCCGACTAAAATATTGTAAAATCACCCATGTTCAACCCCTATAGCCCCACGGTTCCTTCTTCTTCTTGTTGTTTTTTTTTTAATATTAAGTGAGCCCTAGAGGAGAAATGACCTAAAGGCATGTGATGGTAATTAATAGGAAAAACTAACAGGGGTTAGTGAGAATGATGTTTCTTGTAACATAAAATATGAGAAAGGATGTTTTCTGTAACAAAAAGCATGTTAAAGGATATAAACTGCAAGTTTTAAATATTAAGGCTAAACCTGTAATTTTAGGTAAATGTAAAGGACATTTTCTTTAATTTGTTTTTGTTAAGGGATGAATTTTGTATTTAAGCTGATTTCTATTATTGTTAACTACTACGATTTTTATTGGTATCTGCTGATGTCAAAATTTGGGCGATTTCCATTTGTGATGTTGAATAAGTAACAATTTTGTGACACTTGCGTTAAAAAAGTCAATACTCAATACATCATATTCACTTAAATCCTAGGTTTGTTCACCGTAAAACTATTAACTTTCGATCTATTATTTATGCCTCTTGATCCATTTAATTAGTTTAATAATAGTTTTAGTAATACTAGTGCACATGAATAGAGATTTATATAAATCAGTTTATAATAATGTTCAAAAGTAGTGAAGAATACAAAAGTAATGAAAAAATACAATCAATATAGAAGAATGTAAAGTTTGTAAACCATACCTACCAAACTCAACTGTAATATAATCGTGAATATACAAGCACATCATATACCGATATATACTCTAATACCTTGTAAGTTTATTTAACTCGAAGTTTAAAGCCTTTTTTAAATGCTTCGAAACTCTTTTTCCATATTTTTACTCTTTGTAGGACTAAAAGTCATTAACACATATTATTTCAGTTACACCTTAATGGGTAAATTTTCAGCATATATTTTGTACGAAGCAAACAAGTCTATAATAATTATAATTAACACAATTGCATTAGTAATTGAAAGTTATGGATCGATACTTACCTTTGTTAGAGGATGTTTACACTTTTTTTTTGAATGGCAAATTACTTTTATTTCATCACCCAATATGTACAATTGCATCAACTAGCAAGGTGCTATTTAGATATCGCTACCCAAATGTCACCCAACCCATGTTACAATTACACCCACTTCTTAATACAATTACAATTTAGAATTAGATGTCAAATGTGCATCATTTGCTCCAATCCCTTGTGATTCCATTTGCTCTATTTGTTATCCATAAGTATGATTGTGCCTTAATAGCCTAATAGTTCTTCTAGATTTACTCTTTTTCCTTGAAAGATCTTCTTGTTTCTTCCGTACCAAATAACCCAACAAGTAGTGAGGATGATTGCATAAATCGCTTTCTTCTTTGACCTTTTGAGACCATTGATGTTGCAAGCTTCCAGAAGTTCCCGAAAGTTGAAGGCGAATATAGGAGGAATGTTGCACCAATCAGCGACTTTTTGCCATAAGTTTGCAGCCACATAACAATGAATGAGGAGATGCGCAGCGTTTTCTGAGTAGTCGCCGCATAGGCTGCACATTGGAGAAGTATTGACGATGTTCCTCTTGATTAAACCTTCCAAAGTTGATAACCTATCTTGCTCCGCACTCCAAGCTAGTATGTTAACCTTTTTTGGCACCCAATTCGACCATTTGACTGGAAAAAATGGGACAGCCGCTGCAACTAATATCCCACGGCAGGAGGCAGTAGAAAATGCTCCGGAGGCGTCACCCAACCATCTACAGTGATCGGCTGTTGCAGTAAGTGTGCACGGCAGGATCATTTGACCGCATTCCATGAGTTCTTTACGTTCCAGCTCCATCAAAGGTTCGCGTCTCCATGCCCAACCCCCACCCCGAACGTTTCCCTGCAAAAATAAACGGGTTGCAACTGTGCAGCCCTTATTAGATTCTAAGGCAAACAGATTTGGGAATTTGTATCTGAGCGGTGTTTCTCCGAGCCACCAGTCGAGCCAGAAACCGTATATGCAACCCGTTACCAAGAACCCCTTTGAATAAATTCTCAACCTAAATGTTTATATTTTCAAAATCTTTTCCAGCTTTGACAATTGAATTCCAAACCTCTGGGATAGACAACTTAATAGGCAAAAAAGCCCACGATCTCTCCTTATGATGTATCGACTCGATTACCTATTTCCATAGACTTGAGCCTTCAATTTTAAAGCGCCACCACCATTGTAAAAGGAGGCTCATGTTCATGTGTTGTAAAGATCCCAAACCAATTCCGTCTTTATTCTTGGGTCCTATTACATGTTCCCATGACACCCAAGATGTTTTATTTTTTTCGTCTATCCCTCCCAAAAAAAAACGCAGTCGAAAAAGAGAGAAGTGGTTAGAGATCTTTCTACACCTTTTAACTACCTAAAAGTCAATATTTTGATTAGTTATAACCCGATAATTATTTATTTGCATTCTAATCTCATGGGTGGTTTATCTCCAATCATTCCAAATCCCGCTATGCATATGTATCATAAAGTTCCAACAAAGATTAGCAATTTAACTAGTCCAAAACCCCAATTGTGTATGCACTTATAACCAGGGCCGGCCCTGAGGGGGTGCAGGGAGGACTCCCGGCCCGGGCCCAATTTCTAAAGGGGCACTTTGAGCGGTGACGAGTGTATTTTTTTCTGCAAATATTTTCTTTCTGTTTTCGACCCAAAAAAGATCTCATTTTGAACATCACTAGTTATAAACACAAGAAGGTGAAAAGTAGATAAGGAAGAAGATGAGCCATACATGAAAAACTAGATTTGAAGGATACGACAAAATAAAAAAAAAGGTTGATGTGTGTTACTTGAGATTTATATTATGGTACAGTAATTGTGCAGCTTTTGCAGTAAATTTTAATATATAGTAGTACTACAAAACAGTAATTATCTCATGCTTATGCACATGATTCAACTCAAATTCATTTCATTAAAAAACTTTTGAAGTCTAGACATAAATAATGGCTCTTCAAATTATTATGGAATTTTAAGAAATAGTGGTTTTTTTATGAGCCAATTAGCCAAACTAATTAATTTTTATAATTATTACGATACTTTCAATTCTATATCCGGTTCGACCGGTCCGACTAGGGAACCGGTAAGGACACCGGTTCAACGTCCGCTTCGGTTATGAAAACATTGCTTAAAAGACCTAAAACTAAGGGGCAAATATTTCGCGGCTCGGCCCGGGCACCCGAATTTTCAAGGCCGGCCCTGCTTATAACATAACACTTGTGCTTAATTTCTAACTCATCAACGTCATTCAAAGCATTAGTATTTTTCAGGTTTCTCATAGATATACTCGCATTCTTTTGGTACAAATGATGGTGATGATCAACAAATATAATATAGTAGAGGATGCTGACCAATAATTGTGTTTTACCCCCATAACAACCCCCCCCCCCCCCCCCCCCCCCCCCCCCCAACACACATACACTTACACTTGTTGACCAGGTCAACAAATAACAAATAAGTTCCTTATGTCTAAAAATGGCCCTCCTTTTTGTTTTACAAACATTTTATCACCAAACTCTATATTTTTAGAAAAATTACTTCAAAGGTAAGCTTTTATATCAAAAGTCTCAAATAATATAAATCTTAAGTACAGTAATAACCTAAGGATTTTTACAAATTCTTTCATATCCAAAATATAGGAATGTTACATAAACTTTTCATTTTCTTATATACACGGGTTGGAGGAAAAAAGTGGGGTTTGGTTTGAAATGATGTGGCATGATGACGTGACAGTTTGGAGTGGTTTGTTTGACCAAGTATTGTAGATGATCTAAGTAACTATATATATTGTTGGCAGTGGATAAATAACAGAACAAAAACAAACTAACTTCGAATAACAACACAACGATGAACAAAATAATCGAACAATCGAACAATGATATGTGATACTCAATGAAATAACCGAAGAGAATTTTTGGATTGAATTATGGATAAAACAATCTTGGTAGTTTACATTCTAAGACATTGATACATATTTATACTAGATACAAATGTTCCAACCGTTGTAACTGCTTCTAGAAACACAAAACCGTTTCATTTTGGCGCCAAGGATAACGGTTTATAACTGTTTTGCATCAGGCACAATTTTGTCCTTTCACTTCTGCTGATAAGGCGCGCCTCTTGTACTTGCAGGCATCAGTCTTGTTTTTCGATTATGTGTAGCTTCAATCTTGAAACATTCTAACTTAATCCTATTCGACAAACTTACATTCAATCACATATATAATACATACAAATACATATATAAGTTCATAGTTTATATAATCCAATATATATATATATATATATATATATATAGACTCAAATGATCCAAATCCTATATATATATATATATATATATATATATACCTAAACAGTCAATATCGATGGGATATCGCTTATCGGACCCTCACTGATATTCGGTGTCAAATATTGTAACAACCCGGTTACTGGGCCCAAAATTTTTCGCGACTAGAAATAAAACGACAATGAACTTAATAATAATAAATGATAAACAATACGATTTTATACGAAACTGAAAGCCGAACCGTTACATATAAAATATTATTATAGAACACGTTTTACGAGACAAGACCCATACCCATTACGAACTCGAACCCATACCCAAACTCTTGTGCTTAGTCACAAGGGGAGGACATGTGTCCTCCCCATATCTTTCCAACACATCTCTAAAACCATTAATGGTTTTAAGAAACCATTTACCCAGCCCTTTATAAAAACCCAATTCCATTTATCCTTTCTTGGTTTGCTTTCACAATACAAACACATCACATATTATAAAGAGAGAGAGGGAGAGCTCAAGAGAAGAGGAGGAGCCGGAGGTGCTCCTGCCACCGCCTCCGGCAGAGCTCCGGCGACCGCCACCCCACAACCCAACCCCCTCGTCTCCACATCCCACCCGAATACTTAGAGAGAGAAAGAGACGCGAGAGCAGAAGAAAGAGAGAGAGAGAGCGACGAGAAACAGAGGAAAGAGAGAGAAGACGCAGAGGAGGGAAGGACCAGAGAGGAGGATCAAGGCGGATTAATGACGACGGTGGTCTAAGGTTCTGATAATAATCACCGGTGACAACAGGTAACCGTCGACCTCTTTTCCTATCTTGTTCCTTGAACAGAGACGGTGGTGGTACTGGTCGATGGTCTCAATCGGTTTTAGGGTTCGATTAGGGTACTGTTCTGATATGGGTTTCGAGCAAGGTTCCGAGTAAGAGAGACGGCGGCTAGGGTTTAGAGCAGAAGCGGCGGCGGTGGCTCAATAGAGGGGCCCGACTTGATGGTGAGTTCTGATAATCTCCCTATACCCTGTCCATTACTGATTAATTGTTAACTGAAGTGATATTATGATTAAAGGTGATGGCAGTAGGGTTTCCTAGAGGTGAATGATGGCTGCTGTCAAGAACCCGAGTCAACTCAGTTGACTCGGTCAACGCCGGTCAGCACTGGTCAACCCTGGTCAACTGACCAGTCAATATAGCCGGATCAAAGGCGCATCGGGAGGTATCTTGTCTCGAGAGCTGTTTAGATTATTAACCTTTCATATAAACAACATAGACTACGCGTGTGGGACGCAAACGGACTATGGACCGGACGACTCGATAACATAACTAATTAATATGTCGGACATACATATGTATAGATAGATATAAGAAGTACATGTATACACACTCATATATTGGATAGTTGATGGATTATAGTAAACACTTGATTGGTATAGTTTAACACAACAAAGATGATGATTCGGACGTAGAAATAATAACAAGCATAGAATCTTGGGATCTTAGACTACCGTGTACACATATATTATTAACTCGCTAGGATGATTATATGCTATCGAGATACTAGACAATAAGCACGACATGTGAATTACGGATAAGGACTCTTGGAGCTATGAACTCGGACCATATAAGATTACATGAACATTAGCCGTCTAGATATGTTTGTAACTCGGATAATAAACATGAATAGGACAAAACGATTAGATGGACATAAGATGTGCATTGTAAGTTGGACAACTTATAAGTTACGGACTTCGGACAATAGATAACTAATGTGTATGAATAACTAAACACCTTTGGGACTATTAGGACTTTAAATGACAATACATATACATTTACGTACAATTGACCCGACACTCGGACTATGTAAGATTGCATGACTAAATAAGTAAAACCATGATTCGATAATTAGATTACACCTAACAAGGACAACCAATAGTCCTAGCTCGCCCACACGTGTAACCATGATAATGGTTACACGCGCTAATATTTATAAACTTGAATAGGATCATGCTAGTGATTGGAAACTCGACCGGAGATGCTATGTGACCGAATAAAACACTACTGAGGTGAGTTCGTGTACTTCCCCTTTTTCTGTTTTAAATATTTTGGGGTGAACATATGCTTGTACATGTAACTGTTTTGTGTGTAAACTTACTTGATGTGACAAGGGCTCCCGAAACCAGATGCACACTCATTAACCCAAGGGAGTTGGGCCACTTAATATATGGGTAGTACTACTTGGGGAATCCCCCACGCACAGTGGATCTGGAAGCCCGGAAAACCCTCCACTGAGGTCTGCGGACCGTTGCGGCATATGTTATGCCGTAGGGAATCCATAAAGGGAGTAGATGAATTCCGTGTTAGGATTGAGGTGTGACTTGTACATCACTGTGTGTTTGAACTATGTAAACTTGTTTTCGAACTGTTAAAATGTTTTAGATTTATTTAACTACTTACACGGACTCACCAGCATAATTGTTGACCGAACTCTTTTAAGCATGTGTTCAGGTACTGCTTTGGGATAAACATGAAGACGAGGTATATACTTGCTTGTGTTGATTAGAGATGGTTACGGTAGAAGATTCAAGCTGCAAGTATAGCGGTTTAGGGCATTTAGAGCTAAGCATGGATTGGGATATGGATCGACTAGCGGAACACACTTTATCAACTGCTTCGACGGCCGCCGCGACTCGTCCCTGCATAGCTAGAAGACTATTAAATTGAGTTATGTATTTATATTTTGGATTAGAATTTGTATTTTACACTTAAATATTAGTTATCGTTGCTTCCGTTGTGCAAGTCTGTTACCAATCTATCATTTCGACCAGCCCCCACCCGGTCGGGTTACAAATATCAGCGGCAAATATCGGTGATATTTGTCGATATCCCACCGATATTTTGATTCTCATATATCGGTTATAGCGACACATTTCAGGTTTTGCTTTTTTATAGGCCAAATTACAATAAAAGCCAATAATAATTATTTTTCTTGGAATAAGCCCAAAATATTAAGAGCCCAAATACCAAACACACCTCCAAAAACCTAAACTGGACAAATTTGTCTCTCCTTCGTCTTCTACCATTCGTCTGTGACTGCAATCAAATCCGTAAGTATTATATATTATTATGTTTTAGGTTAGATATAGATAACATTTCAAATACTGACACTTTGGAGTCTTGACTTTTGATATTACTATTAGTAATTTAGTATTATATATGACTATGTTTAGGTTTTATATTATGTTAATTTATAAATACTAAAATTCTACATGATATTAAAATTACCGATATCCCGCCGATATCCCACCGCAATAACCTATATATCAAATATCGGCCCTTGACCGATATTCGATTTCCCACCGCATTAACTGCTTAGATATTTACCGTATCTCATATCACCAAAATCTCGTCTTTTAAGCATTTGTTTATGTCGTGACTCATTGGTTTTCACAACAAGTCGATATATATCTAGTGACTATCGTGATTCTATTGTGGAATTTGAGACATTTTCTACTATGAATCAACTCTATAACTATATATTTTCAAACTTCACATAGTATAAGGGAAGAAGTGTGAAACTAATAGTGCAATTTAAGACATTTTCTTCTATGAATCAACTCTATAGTTTCAAACTTCACATAGTATGAGTGAAGAAATGTGAAACTAATAGTGCAATTTAAGACATTTTCTTCTATGAATCAACTCTATATTTTCAAACTTCACATAGTATGAGGGAAGAAGTGTGAAACTAATAGTGCCAAGGGTGTTTCATGTAAATGTTAAAATTTAAAAGCAAACCCATTTATTGAGCATTGACGTTGACTTGATGGATTACCAAGCCTCTATATATACATCTGATAATCGGAATAACTTTATTGTACTACCACCCTACTACCCACCAATAATGGCTTCCGGTGACTACTCTTCACCTCCCTCCTTCTCATCCGGAGATTTAAGGAGCATGGAGCTTCAGTTCCCAGAATATAATATTAATCCATCAACTGTAGAAGCTCAAGCTCCATCCATGTCATCCATTGGAATTAATCCAAACTCTGAATCTCAGCTTTGGAACGAAGGTCAACGCGAGCTGGTGCCTGATGAACCTTACGGTCAACCTCAATCTCTCTCAAACATTCGACCTGCAGAGACCTCGTTTACTGGTGGAGATGTTGATCGTGTGCAGGCTCTAAGTGGTCAAGCACCTGATCGCGATGCTGTAGGCAACTTGAACAAGTCTGAAGTTGGTCTCAACCATGATAGTAGTTATGTGTCAGCGCCTTCGGAGTCTGCAATGGTTCATGATAATCAATCGAACCCGGGTCATGTATCGAATGATAATCTGGCATATGATCCGCAAGAAAATGTTGCATTTAGTATACCTGGAAGGCACTTCAAGCAAGCAAATCTGACGGGACCCTACTATCTTAATTAAGCTTAGATTAGATGAAGATGTGTGTTGCTTTGATTATCATATCTGTTTCTGGATTTTAAATTTGGGTTTGTTTGTGTTTGGGAAAGTTGTTTACGAATCATTGAATAAAGTTGTGAATTATTCGAAGTGAGGTTTAGATTTTTGTTATTGAATAATAAGTCGTCTTTAAGTCTTCTTAATTTGTTTAGGTGGGGTTCAAAAACGCTAGGTAACAAACCAATTTGACCAGCTAATAAAGTGCTATTATTACACCTCAAGACATTATTAGACATGTTAAATAAATGAGTAAACTTGATAGGGTGTTTGTGAATGTTAGACTTTACGTCTAAGTGGGCTCAAGCGAAGTTGGTGGTTTCGGATCACTCTCCGGTGGTTTTATCTTGTTGGTCGCATTAAACAGGGACGTTTCGGATCACTCGCCGGTGGTTTTATCTTGTTTAGAAGCAAATGCAGGTCCATGCCCTTTTCGTTTCTTTAACTCTTGGATTGGAAAAGACGGGCTAAATGATGTGGTGCGAAATGGTCTTAATAGTGATATTAATGCAAACAGAAGCAACATCATCCTGAATCAAAAACTTAAAGCAACAAAAAGGTTTATAAAGGGTGGAGGGCAGAATCATTGGAGGCGGAAGCGGCGAATGTAAAAGCTGCTAAATGTACCTTTAATAGGTTGGAGGATGTCGCACAAGTAAGATTATTAAGTGAAGATGAAAAAGAGGAATGAAAAAAGCCAAACAATGAAAAAGTGGGAAATGGGACAAATTGAAGGACTTAAATCAAAGATCGAAGTTGCAATGGACAGTAAATGGAGATGAAAATTCCGTCTTTTTTCATGGGGTTATAAACTGTAGAAAAGTGAGGAATAAAGTGGACGGATTGGTGATTGATAGGCGATGGATTTCGGACATGAAGATGATAATAGAGAAGATGGTTGAGACATTTAAAAAGAAGTTTGAGGAAGCGATTGAAGTTAGGCCTATGTCAGGGCTTGGCTTCAAATCTTTATCCGAGGAGGAAGCAAATAGTCTTATCGTGACGTTTTACAAGAAAGAGATCAGAGACGCGGTGTGGGATTGTGGTAGAGAAAAATCACCGGGATCGGACAAATTCTCTTTTGGTTTATCAAGCATTACTGGGAGTCTATCAAAAAATATATGGGTGATATCATGAATGAGTTCTATACATACGGTTCCTTACATTTGTCGTGTAATTCCTCGTTTGCGGCACTTATTCCCAAGTGTCAAGATCCGTTGACGTGGTAAGATTTCAGACCGATATCCTTGATTGGCGTAATTGGGAAGATTATTTCAAAAGTATTGGTGGCTAGACTTAAAAAAGTCCTCAGAAGCGTAATCTCATCTGAACAATCGACATTTATTAAAGGGAGAAATCTTTTCGATGGGCCTTTGATAATTAATGAAGTTGTCTCATGGGCTAAAAAAATCAAAGATTGAAATGCTCCTGTTCAAAGCCGATTTCGAGATTGCGTCTCCTGGGAATTTCTGGTTAATACGATGCATCATATGGGGTTCCCCGCAAGGTGGAAGAATTGGGTTATGGGCCTATTGTTTATTGGGAAAGCGGCAGTACTTATAATGGTTCGCCCTTGGATCAAGAATTTCAACTAAAAAGGGGTCTTTGACAAGGTGACCCACTGTCATCTTTCCTATTTACGATAGTTATAGAGGCGCTTCATGTCATGGTGTCGAACACGGTCTCCTGTGGTGTCTTTTCTGGTATCACCTTGCCTAATTAAGGTCCCGTACTGTCACATTTGTTCTACGCTGACGATGCTTTGTTCATCAGATCTTGGTCGGAGAATAACATTACTAACCTCAACCGTATCCTTCGCGGGTTCTCTCTTGCATCCAGGCTAAAGGTATATCTCCTGAAAAGCAACATGTGCGGTATTAATGTATGTGATTAAGAAGTTGTGACAATGGCGAGGCTGCTTAGATGCAAGAAGGGATCTCTTCCATTTATTTATCTTGGGCTACTAATGGGTGAAAACATGAAAAGGATCAAGAGTTGGAAGATGGTGATTGACAAGTTTAATACAAAACTATCCTCATGGAAGGCGCCATAACGTTTGCTGATACGGTGGTGTTGGTAAAAGCAGTGTTAGGCTCGATGCCAGATTATTATTTGTCATTGTTCAAGGCCCCGAGTGGGTAGTATTGAAGATTTGAACTTAGGCCTTCTTGAGAAGTGGTGTTGGCATTTCAAGAGTTCCACAGACCAGCTATGGTGCAAAGTTATCAAAGCGATTCATGGGGGGAGCAAAAGGTATAACTTCGTACCTTGCAAGAAGTCCATACCGGGTACTTGGGGATCAGTTGGGGCTTTAAATAGTGGTTTTGCTAAAAGAGTTTTGGATCTCGACGCCAAGTTCAAATGCAATGCTGGTAATGGGGAGTCATATGGTTATGGGATGATGTCTGGTGCGGGTCTGACAATATGAGAAAAAATATCTGGGGCTATTTGGATAATATAGTTAATTGGAACCCAGGGTGGAGGAGAACGCCTTCTTCAATAGAGGAAAAAATGGAGTTGTCTGATTTATTGAGTCTTCTCAATAAATCAAGCTGAACTCGGTTGCGGATGATTGGAGATGGATTTCGGGTGATGCTGCTGTCAAAATCACAGTCAAAGCTGTTTGAGAATCCCTTCTTGACGGGCAACAATCAACTATTTAGGGCGGCAGGTAATGTTGGAGCCGTATCGCAATACCAAAGCTAAATTGTTTTGTGTGGAGGGTGGTGGATAATAAGATTCCTATAGTGGAATCATTGGCATATCGAGGCATTCATGTGTCTGATGGCTTATGTAAGAGGTGTGGGACAGAAATTGAATATGTGAATCATATTTTTGTTGAATATTTGTGGGCTAGGGCAGCATGGTGAAGTATTCACGAATGGGTTAAGGTGGGGATTGTAGGCCCGGGTGTAACAGTAGCACAAATACCCGATAACTGCCGGTCGTTAAACTGTGTGCGAAAGAAGATGGTTGCGATATATGCAATTGTTCTCTTGGTTATTTGGAAGCTATGGTTAAGCTGGAATGGGAAGGTCTTTAAAGATGTCAACACAACAACGCAAAAGCAAGTTGAGGAGATTAAGGTAGAACCCTATTGGTGGATGATTAAAGAAGCGACATACATGGACATGGCTAGGTGGTACGAATTTTCGGTTTTTGCTAATGGGTAGCAAAATATGGGGTTTAGAGGTGACTTGCGAAAGATTGTTGTAATGAGTATGTTTGGGTTGTATATCCCGAGGTAGCCGCTGGCTTAATGGGCTTGGGCGATATGTTTTCGTTGCAAACTTTTGGTGATTGTGAATAAAATGTTTCGTTTGATCGGTAGAAAAAGGTATACTAAATGACTTTTTACTTTTTATAAATAATTAGAGTTAAGATACTAGGATCCATCATTTCTCCTTATTTGTACATAAAACATATAACTGTTTTATAAATATGGGATATAAAGTAGTTAAATGTGTCGTGTTCATGTTTAGAATTTATGTTGTTTGCGTCATCAGAGACCTGTTGAACCCGCTATGACATGATTTGCCCACTTTACCGAGTTCACCTGCACTAATGAGTATAATTAACGAACTGTTCAACTTAATTAAAATCTTTCATTAAGAGTGACTAAACCAACAACATTTGATTGTTGAAAGTTTGTCGGTGTAATATAGGCACGGGACCAGTTAGTGGAGGTTTTGACGTGCTGAGAAAGCCCTTGTGTTCTTTGGTGGTTGCACTGATATTGAACAAGCCTTTTAATGTGTCAGGAATGATATTTCATCACATGATGGAAGTGCTACAAGGATTGAAGGGTGAAAAGTTTTTGATGTGCCCTAGGTTTCTGCAGATGGTGTTTGATAATAAATACAAGGAGTTGAGGAAAGATACTTAGCAGATCGCCAATCAAGTACATATGAACCAAACTACTTTAAGTAGGATGATTGCATACAAAGGTCTGACTGATGCAGAAAAGCCACCTCACAAAAATTTGTTTGGACATTTGAGGTCAGTTGCTTACAAAGATCCAGGACAAGACAAGGTGAGACATACTGATAGCAACTCAGATTATGATAGTCCTTTACATCCAGTTGATAAAACAACTAAGGGGAAGAGACATGTGATTAACAAAGGTGCAAAGTCTGGGAAGAGTAAATAAGTGATGATTGAAAAGGAAATAAAATCAAAGAAAGTGACAAAGGGGAATGGTAAAATGTGACAACTCGGGTAAATCTCTCTCTTGGTTTCTATCTTTTGTCTGTTTCTTTTGTTATTCCTTTTGGTACTTGTGCAATTTTCGGGACGAAAATTCTTTTAATGTGGGGATGATGTGACACCCGGCAAATTCAGGTTAACAACGTTGTCTAGATTAAAGTCTACCTTAGCGAGTCACGCGTATATTATACTTAACTGGGTTAGTTGAGTCGTGTTATGGTTCGGGAACTATTATTGTAGTCTAGAGGATCATTAGATGTCAGTCTAGAGGATCATTAGATGTCAGTCCTTAACCAAGTGTACAAAGGGTGACGATTCGTAGAATCGTCAAAGCATAGGGAACATACAAGTCTCGAGTCCCGGGAATTGGTGAACGAGTGTGAATGTGTTTGTTTGCAAGTATTATGTGTTTACAATCATTATGTGACTTGTCGGTATGTGAAAATGTGTTAACATATGTTAAAACGGGGTTTAACGCGCAAAATACATGGAACCAACCCCTATAGGCGATTAGGAGGGCTAATCGCCTATAGGGAGGCGATTAGCTTCAAATGTTAGGCGACCGGGACTGGTTTTAGGCGAGTAGGGGGGCTAATCGCCTATAGGGAAGGCGATTAGCAGCCCTAATCACCTGCAAAAGCTGCATAATCGCCTGCAACGTACCTGGCGACTAAAAACGACTATAAATACAATACTTGACCTCCTAAACTTCATTATAACAACCCTAGCCGTCCCACAACTCGCCCCAACACACACACAACCTCTGGAACACGATTTTGGATCAAACTACACGTTTTCAAGCCTACTACATCAATCTATCATAAAACTAAGGTGTGGTTTTCATTCATGCAACCTTTAATAATGTTTTTATTGAATCCCTAATGGTCCAGACCTGTTTATAAACGTATGTGGCTTCTGAAATTCGTTAATAATCGTTATTAATTGGATTCTAGCTATTATGCATGTTGTATGTGTAATTATAATTAAAAGATAGGGTTTTTGTGATTCAAGAAGGATTGTTAACATAATATTAATGTAGTTACAGATTGATGATGATAGCATGTTGATGAAATCTGAGTAATTGTTCATTAGGGTTACGGTTATGCATGTTAATGTGATGTTTCATGCTACGTGTATTGTTTTTGGGAAACATGGTTGCATTCAGGGCTGTTAGAACGAGGTTAAACGAAGGATTTTGATTGAAATATGTTTGATATGGTTGTTTGATTGATATTTGATGTTTCCACACGTTCTGGATTTGATTTGGAGTGTTAAACGCGTGAAAAACCGGAACAGCTGTGCTGAAGGCGATTATGAACCCTAATCGCCTATGCTATAGGCGATTAGGAGGCTAATCGCCTGCTAAGGCACCCTAATCGCCTATATCATAGGTGATTGGGGGCTAATTGCCTTCGTTGCATGCAATTGTGATCCTAATTGCTAGTTAAGTCCTGAAATGCATGTCTTATGACCCTAATCGCCTATAAACTCCTGAAATGCATGTCTTATGACCCTAATCGCCTATAAACTCCTGATTTGCATACCACATGACCCTAATTGCCTATAGTATAGGCGATTAGCCTTCATAATTGCCTGTTGACCCACGTAATCACTAGTTGACTTTTCCTAATCGCCTGTACTGCTGCTGTAAGTATATTTTAGCATTCCGGGACCCGATTTAACACCTAGGAACATGCTAGGAACCCCGTATCATACCTAATAACTTAGTAACATGTGCTCGGACTTATTTATGTGATAATTGAACTATGTGCTAGAACTTGTTGGACTTTAACGTATGTTAAGTGTGATTGCATGATTGTGTGTTTGAGGGTGCAAGTATAACACGGGGAGTCTCGGGTCACCAATGGGATGTTGAGTCTTGTACATTGGGTTAGTTTACCAGTCACAGTATTTTCAAACGAACTTGGTTATGGTCTGGACATCTAGGGACTAACTAACCTACGGGTTATTAGTCTAAGTACTTGTAACTGTCATATGTTAGGTCGCCGCTTTACGGGGCTACCATAGCTTGCTGATTTTATTCATATTACGAAGTAACGCAACCTAAGGTGAGTTCACGGCCCCACTTTTAACTGGTTTCACTTTTTGGGGGAGAAAACATGTGTTAAACTGATGTTTTGGTAACAACTGTCATACTATGGGTTTCTATGGTTTACTATACGATCTTTGGAAGTCCCATGGGGAAACCATGAATGTGCGGGTTAGCACAACGGGGAAATGTGAATAGATCTATTGGGAGTGACCAACCCCACTCGTCGGCTTGGAGGGTCGGGCGGGTGCATATTGTCTCAAACAGGAACAGGTTTACTATTCGGGCACAACATCTGGTTTGCGAGTTAGTAATGGTTTTCCAATCGTAGTAGTAACAAAACATACGCCTAGCTAGCGTACTTTGGTTTACAATTTGATATAGTATGGACAGGTTGAACTTGGTACTTTATTTACAAACCTGTGAACTCACCAGCATTTTTGTGCTGACGTAACTCTTACATGTTTTCTCAGGTCGCTAAGGTAGCACTACGGGACTAGGGCGCACGCGTCTGCACGGCGTCTAGTTAGGGTTGCATGGTTTTCAAACATTGAATATTTTGGATTACTTTTGGTTATGTTTTGAGAATAAGCTTCCGCTGTTATTTGGAAATTTTAAACTATGTTTTTGAAATTGCATATGTTCATTTAGACTTGTTTATTGTGATCGTTGACTTGGATCCTGGTTTGTCATGCGCCTCGCGGTAAAACTCCGCAAGTGGATTTTGAGGGTGTGACATAAAACAAAGCCGATGTTGGTTGATGAAGACAGTGAAGAGACTGAGAATGAAGAACAGTGGGACTCACAGACTGAAACTGTTAAGGTTACTAATCCCAAGGCCACTGAGATTAGTACACCTGATGCTTCAGAGAAGATTTATGAGGAACAGAGAAATAAGACTGTAACTGAAGAGAATGAAGAGCTCATACTTAATCTTAATGATTTTCAAGGTTCACCAGTTACAGGAGCAAAGACTGTTCGTGAAAGGAAGAAGTCTATGTCGAAGAAACAAAATCCTAGAAAGAATAGGAGATTGATTTACTAGTTCTAGGGAAGAAAGTTCCTGAAGCAACAAGTTCGAAAGCAACATCCCCAATCATGAAGAAAAAGAAAGTATCTGAGAAGAGTGTTAGTACAGATGTATCATCACAACTGAATCCTGAGAACATCTCTGCAACTTTGAAGAGTGTTGTAGATGAAATAGAGAAGAAAACAAAGAAACCAAGAGCTGAATCTAGTTCTACTCCAAAGGTTATAGTTTCTAATGAAGTGATGGAAGCAGTCAATAGACAAATTGGAAATGTGATGAAGGCTTTTAGTTAACAACAAGCAGAAATCAAGCAGATGAAAGAGAATGAAACAAATATGCTGAAGATTGTGCTATCTTTTAAGAAGCGTCAAGATGAATTAGAAGAAACAATCAAGATGCTTAAGACTTCTGATAGAAGAAACAAAAAGAAAATCAAGCTGATTGAAGGTGAGAATAAAGAAATTAAGAAATTGCTAGACAAATTATATTCCGAGGCACCACAACTGAAAGATGGTGAAGAAGAAGGGAAAGACGAGGAAGAACAGGTTGATTTTGAGACTTTTGATGATGAAAGTGATGATGATGATGATGATGATGATGGAGAGAATGATGGATTAGATGATGATGATGATGACAATGCAGAAGGAAAGAGTTCTAAGAAAGATAAAGAATCCAGTGTTAAAGATTTTGATGATGATGATGATAATGATGATGATGCAAACCAATTCAGCTTCGAGAAAAGAGATTCTGAGAAAAGCAGCAAAGGCGAATTAAGCTCAAAGAAGAAATCAGGAGAGAATATTGATGAAGATCAGACTATCTATTGGACTGATAAGATTCGTGCTTTGACTGATGAAGATAAAAGATTGTACAAACAAATGCTTGAGAGCAATGTTTGGACAATAGAACTAACCGGAAGATTTCCCAAGATCTTTGAAGGAGAAGATATGAAGTATTTGATAGATTATCAAGATCCTGATCTTGAGGATGGTGAATTATCTGCTGCAATGATAAGTGAGATACTTGAAGGACTTGCAAAGCAGGTACGGAAATCATTGGAAGATATCATGAAAGATCAAGCAATTCAATATATTCCAGTTAAAGAAGCAGGAACACATTAAGATGATAAAGATGCTCCAGTATTTGAAGATATTGAGATTGAGGATATTTCTCATGAAGAGTATCCGGAGTATTATCCTATGAAGACAAATGTGGTGATTCCTGAGATTAATGAAGAAACGTTGAATGAAGCTGAAAAGCTAGCAAAAGAGAAAGGAAAGAAAGTTAGGGAAGAAGTGTTTGGTAAGGAAGCTGAGAAGAAACAACCTTATAAATAGTCTGATGAGCTTAAAGAGATGTTAAAGAAGCTAAAGGTAAAAGAGGCTAACAGACCAGTAGCAGAAGTTCAAGGTGCGTTTTACAAACATCACAACAAAGTGTTTAAAGGAACAGCTTTAGGCTGGAAGTACTTTTCGCAGCTGAAATGTGTTGGAACTAAGTGGGAGAAGGGAATTTTGTACTTTTACAGATTCCATGATAGCAAAACACATCCATATTGGGCTGTGAGGGATGTTTGTAGGCACACAGAGTGGAGCTTCTATGAATAATTCAGTGGTAGGTTGGTGTGCATATAAGATGAGTTGGGAAAGTAGAACAAAATGGGATTTATTCAGACCTCAGTATCCTAAACGGATTGTTCATAAGAATGATATTGATCCTAAAACAGGTTTGAAGAAAGTGACATTAAAATACAAACCTCCTGTGGTGATGAAGAGAATACCATTAATGCCAATACAGCAAAACTTCATCAAAGACTTTAATTTCTGGTATTATGATTGGAAGACGGCTGAAGCTGTGATTGTGCTAAGAGATAATGATCCGAAGCTGATGTGCAAGAAGATTAGAGTGTTTGACCCGATGTGGTTAATAAATTACTCAGCTGAAGATATCACCATGCTATATTTCAATCCAATTCATTTTGATGTTGAAGATTTGTGTAACAACCGGTAAAATTAAGGTAAATCCGTACTAATTAATTAATGTGTAATTAACATAATTAAGCGCAAATTCGTGTTAATTGTTAAACCGATGCCTTAGAGAATAGTAAAATTCCCCATAAGATGCATAGGAATGCACACGTTTAGTGTTGAAGCATGATGAAATCATGTGCGAATAAACTTGTCTGGAACAGACGTTGGTGATTACCCGGTAAAAATTAAATAAACGAAAAGGATCCCGGACACCCAGGATATAAAATAAAGGGTATTTTCACAAAATATAATGTGTTTTGGAACTCCAAAACCATAGTGAAAACTATACAAATCTCCTGGTAACGAATAAAGTGCGCGTATCGCACCCAGTACGAGTATAACTTATAATTTCACCCAACGAAAGCCTAATTAACCAACCAACACTTAAACTAGGCTATGTTTAAGGGTTATTAAAGGCTATTATAATATCCAACTAACGCGTGATTAAAATCCGATTAATACCTGAACCAAACCTGAACGCTAAGTGTGAAGTATAACTTATTATTTAGCAACTGTTTTGTGTTGTGGATCCCACTAAACCCACCCCCAAAACCGGCCCCAACCCTCCCCATGCTTACAATCTACTTTTTGTACTAAACAATCTAAGAGAGATCATATGTATGTATGGGGTAATCTTGGTAAGATTGTATGTGAGATTACATGTCCTTAAGAGATTTATAAAGTCCTTCTTTTTCCTTGTAAAAATTTTGGCCAAAACACCCTACTACAATCCATCAAAGATCACCTAGTACAAACATTACCATATTATAAGAGATTTAGATCTAATGTTAGATCTTTGTGATCTTGAAAGATCATTGGAAGATATGATAAGATTATAAAGCATCACAAGACTCAACACTTGATCAAAACACAAAGAAAATCTCTTCCTTTCCTCCTCTCATTGTCGTGAGCTACCAAGAACACACACACACCAACCTTCAAGTTTTAACACTCCAAATTCCTTCATAAACATCCATTTTCCAAACCCCATTTGTGTGTTTCAAGCTTGGAGCTTAACCACATAGGAAGAACACACTAAACCCCATCAAAATCAAGTATTTTTAGCTTCCCTAGCCTTGTGCTAGTTGTAAGTATTCTTGATCTTGTTCTTGTCTTTAAAAGTTTATGTTTATTATCTAGAAGAAAGTTGTACAATGGGTTAACTTGATAAAGCTTTACATAATAAAACATATGCTTGTTAAAGACTAAAATGGTGTTATAAGTGTGTAATAAGGGCCGAAATTTTGGTGATGGATATGTATTGTTCTTGTAGTTTTATAAAGTTCACAAAGACTTAAAGAAAATGGTGATCTAAATATAGCTTGCTATTGGAACTTGAATAAACTTAAATATGGTTTTAATCATCATAACATGAGCATCTAAGACTATATATAGTGTTGATTTTGTTAGAAAACAAGTTACATAAACTTTACATATACACACTTGAAAAATGTAAATTGGACATGTTGGACAAAATACACTACTAAGTACACCTATTAGTATCCTTAATGAGATGATTATAGACTATTAAAAGGTTTGGAACATAAAAATAAACTAACATGACAAAGATGATCAAATAAAGTCCATTAGTCTAGTAGAAAATTGTTAATCTTGAAAGATTGAATAGAAAAATGTAACTTTTATAAGTTAAAGGACTATTTTAGTAACTTTAAAAGTTGAGGGACATAAAATGATATTTTCAGAAACTTGTATCTAAAAATATAACTTTGGAAAGTTGGGTGTCAAAAGTGTAAAATGATAACTTTCCAAGGTTGATTTTGTAAATAATAACAAATATACATATATATCTTATGTAAAAATATATTTTTATAAAATGGAGTTTTATAAAAATATATAGATTTTCTAACATGTTGAAAATATATAAAAACAAAGGTTTTTATAAAAATGTTGGATGAATTAAAAACTTAGTAGAAACTTATATAAGAATGAACACTTTTATATAAATGGGAATATAAAAGTGTTGGAGCATTTTATATATATAAGTAATCAAGTCTTGTTATTAAAAATACAAATGTGTTTATAAATTTTCAAGTAAATATGTAGGAATTAAAAGGTGATTAATTCCAAGAATACATATATTGTTGGAACTTGGAAAAATTGACAATATATATATATATATATATGTTAAGTAATCGGATTTGGACGTGTTAACGGACTAAGACGTAAAAACGAACAAATAAGTATTTGTATTATTACGTCTAAAGAGAAATGAGAACATATATTTTAAAGGACATAAAATATATAATCCGGGTGAAAAATACATAACACTTTCCTAAGTGTTGGGAATTTATTCGTCGGAGAAAAACAACGTAAATAATCTAACGATTAAACATTTAAAACAAGCGTATGGACTTGACAATAAAATATATATTATCGAATGGACGAGATCCTAGTATATTTTTTTAATGGGAAAGTAAATATACGGTAAAGTCAGTCGTGACGAGTAAGGAAAATATCTATATCGAATCAACGAGATCCTAGTATATTTATTTAATGGGAAAGTAAATATACGGTAAAGTGAGTCGAGTCGAGTGTGGAAAACGTTATGACGAGTCGACAAGACCCTAGTATATTATTTAATGGGAAAATAAATATACGGTAAAGTGAGTCGAGTCGAGAGTGTTAAAATATTATATCGAACGACAAGATCTTAGTATAATTATTTAATGGGAAAATAATTATACGTCAAGTGAGTCGAGTCGAGAACAATATTACACAAGTTAATTCATATTCATGGAAATATAAGTATAACTTGTAAAAAGGGTAATCCATCACCAACGGACCTAGGATACACGTTTAATTAAACGGGAAAAATTGGACTAAATAGTGGTTTGGGAGTTGGACGTACAACAAGCCGAAACACTCGCACTATAGGCCTGGTGATTTATACGTCTAGGACGTTTGTAGGTGTTGACCTTGGACGGACTATTCTCTAGTGGATTTGCGCACTTGCTTGAGGTGAGTTTCACGGCCCCATTTTACTGTTTTTATTGTGGGAAAGATATGTTAGGGAAATGTGTGACAGGATAAATTACTTGAGTAGTTGATCGCCACTCGGGGTTGAGTCCTCGCTACTGTAACCATTACTTCAGGGAAATGAAACCGAAGGAATATTGGGATAGTACCATTGGTGCCTGACAAGGCCCACCCCTAATCGATAGCGTCGATTATGCATCGGCGTATGCCTGGGGTGCTCGTATTCTGAATTAAGTTGTTATTTACCGAGAAACGACTTGGGGCGGGGCATTGCTAGTCTTGGTTTGGTTATGGGCTCAAGTAGGTTGTAGGAATTTGCAACTCTTACAACGGTCACAACATGTGTTTATTTCCCAAAGGTGATGTTTTATAAACTAAAACCTGTGAACTCACCAATATTTATATATTGACGATTTTCAACATATCTTTCAGGTAATTGATCGATGGAGGGTTGCGTGGCTAGTTGGGGCGGGGATCTCTCTCTTACGTCGGATGTTTTGGAGGGGTTTCACTTTTATTTCCCATAGTGTTGGGATATATTTGAGAAACCTCCACCCTTGTATTAAACTATGTGGTTTATGGATATGTAAACTTAAAAACTTGTTTCAATGTATTAATAAATGATCCCTTTTTCTTAATTACTTATAGTTTGTGATAATCTTGACTTTATACCCTTGAACCGTCGCGCCACGTGTTTCCGCCATTGGCAGGTGTGACAATTTGGATCAGGCATGGAGATACTATAAAGTTGTTTGATTTTGTTTCGCTTGGGATGTGAACGCCGGATGTGATTATAAAAAGTTGCTTGGGAAGTATGTGAAGATCAAGGAGATGAGAAAGAAAAGTTCGCTCAAAAAGCAAGCTGAACCTGAAATGAGCGCAACTCAAAGAAAGACGTTGAAGATTAAACTGATGAACAAGACGCTTGAGTATCAAGAACAACAATCCAAGCAATAGCCAAGGTGGAGTTTGTTGATACATTAGTGTGGTTATCGCTTTGGATTCGACAATAAACAGCGTTAACAGTTGAAGATTGGTGAATTATAGAAGTCATTCGACCCATCGTGGGGTCGAATGAGAATCATTGTGGGTCGAACGAAAGTTTTTTTGTGTTATTATGTTTGTTCGAGCCTAGTAGAGGTCGAAGGAGGCTATTCGACCCTTGCAGAGGTCGAATGTGCAGGTCTATATAAGGTTTAAGTTTGTTTTGCAAGTTAGTTGTGTCATTTGGTGTGTGAGAGTGTGTGTTTCCAGAGAGAGTCTAGAAACTTCTGTGTTAGGTTTATCATTCTAATCAAAGGTCTATAATGTTAAAACATTGATTGAAATGATTATTGAAATGGATTTCTATGTGTTCTGCTTGTTTGATTATCATATTGCATACGATCTAGGGTTTCCGCACCTAGATTGTTCTACTTGTGTGATAAATTCTTTGATTTCTAACAAAACGCTCATTTACAGTTTAGAGAGTGGGTTTAGCAGGGCACTACTATCGACATGACGTTGGGACAGTAAATCTTTAAAATTATGTTTTCTTTTATTGTGAAAAACAATGTTAACTTTAAATTTCCCTTCATCTTGGTAGAACATGTTTTCTTGTTTTCAAAAACTTTCATTGATCGTGAAAATGAAATATGTTTAACTAGAGGATGATTGCAAGGTGTCCATATGTAATTATGTGTGAGTTGCTAAACTTTGTGGTAACAACTTCCGTTACCTCATGACTTGCTTTCCGCTGTGCGCTGTCGGGGTGTGACAATACACTTGCATATTGTTTGCGTTATTATTTTTATTATAGCGTTTTTAAATCTATTTTTATCTAAATTATACTTATATATACAACTATGTTTGTATCAACATTGTCTATTTCACTGCAAAGCACGGGTTCCCTCTACTTAGTTATTAATACACGATTAATAGACAAAGTGGATGAATGCTAATTCTCTTTTAGTAATTCTTTCTCTTTTGTTTATTTATGTTATGATTTTTCTCCGGTAACTCATGCTCAATTAATTTCTAAATACGTCATCTTGTTTAAGTTTTTCTAGCGTTCCCATATAAATTTGGTTGAGAGCAAAGTGACATTCAAAATAAAGTGGTTTTTTATATTGTTGACAATATGAGTGCCTACATCTTGGTAGTACCTTAACCAACCGAATCGAGTCATACCGAGCACTTGTTTATTCTATCGGTTGCTATAATGAATTATTACATCGTAACAGAACTAAATGAACCGATGCCTATCAAATTCTATATTTATATTGTATGTTTTTTATCTGATAATTCAGGTATGTTAACTTTACATAAAAACCTAAAAACGTGATCTTGCTTACTTTTTTTGACGATCTCATATAAATTTTGTTGAGAGTAGAGTGACATTCAGTATAGTATGTTCCTTTGGTACTATTGGCTATAAGTGCGGAGACCATGACGAACCGAAGCGATTCCTACCGAACAATTGTTTTCTTTGTTGGTTGCAAAAACGAGTGTCTGTATCGTGACGAAATGATTTGATACGGATCAAATTCTCATAGTGTAGCATGGGGAACCCCACTGCAACATACGAGTTTTAGTACCACTAGTTATATCTTTAAAATATTTTTCAATACACCAGTTTTAAAAAATGGATATCTTTTTAGTTATTCTGATTTTTGAGGTGTTTGGGATTGATTTTTGAAAACTGATTATGCGTTTTGGTGCTGTAGGGGTGGAGCTGCTTTTAGATTATTGCGTTTTGGTAGCTTAAAAATCTATTTCAAAAGTTAAACCCAAACAATAAAAACTGATTATTTACGTTTTCAAAACACAATAATCTAAAAATCCATTTCAAAACTCAATATCAAACACCCTCTTTATATAGTTAACTCAAGTAGTCAACCTTCCCTAGAAACTAAGGTTCTGTTTGTTTTTTCTGCAGGAAAAGGTCTGCAGTCTGCGGACCACATCCGCAGACATCTGCAGGAGAAGAGGTGGACCAAAGGTCTGCAGTCTGCAAGAAGAAGACTGTTTGTTTGTGTGAAACCTACAAGCGAAGGATATCCTTAAATATAAATCAACAATGCAATTATGAACGTTTAGCGGATTAGTTAATATATAATTTATCATTTACGGGTTAAATAAATTGAACAGAAAATTACCCAGATTATCTCTATGGTTTGCTAATGTTTGACCTTTACTCTCCAACTTTCTAGAGTTACATGTATGGTCCATGTGGTTTACTAGGTTGTTACCCAGATAGTCTCATTACTCAAATTACATGTATAATCCATAATACATGTAATTTGTTTGGTTGTTAGAAACAAAATTTAATTGACCATATAAAGCTCAAGTGGCCCTCACTAAAAACTTACCACTACCTTGTTGGGAATATCGGGACCAGATCTAAAGTTCATATAAAATTTCTAGTTTATATATTCTCAAGTAATATTAGTAAAATTTTCATTAATCAAGAAAAAAAGTGTGTAATAACTCAAACGAATCTAATTATTATTAAAAAACATAAAAACCTCGTTACTTATGAATATTATTGAATAATTTTAAAATGGACCGCCGGAAAACTCCTATTCCGGTAGAGGTTCAACGTCGCATTACAAAGTTATTTGTTACCAATCTTCCGGATGGCTGCAGTGGGCTAGATTTAGCATCTCAGGTCAGGTTGCACGGACAGATCTTTGATCTGTACATTGCAAGGAAAAGAGACAAGGGAGGGAATCGTTTCGATTTTATTTCGATGCTAGATGTCAAGGATAAAGGAGAATTATTGAAAAACCTTCGGGGTATTCGTTTGGGGGATAACAAACTTTGGTTCAACATAGCAAGGTATGTTCTAGAGGATGGTGAAATCAATACAGGTGCTCCCAAGCAGAAGCCTATCAAGAAACCGGATCCTCAGGGTAATGTTGGGGAAGGTTCAACTTCAAATGTTGGACACACTATGACAGGGGAATGGTCTTTTAAAGACATGTTAGTCCGAAAAACAATCAATGTAGACGACAAGGTTATTGCTTTTTCTTCTTTGCATGGATTAGCCGTTGTGACGAGGATGGTTGATGTTACGAGTTTGAAGAACATTTACGTGTATCTCAATGAAATATGTCCAGGCCTAGGTAAGGTACAATACTTAGGAGGTCTGGATCTCTTGGTTTCTTTTGAAGATGCAGAGACGTCCCAAACGTTTCGTTTCGCTGCGGAAACAATGAAGGAGATTTTTTCTTTAGTCAGTTTGTGGGAAGGCCAATCCTTGGGCTTCAAACGACTGGCGTGGTTGAAGGTTCAAGGCATTCCTCTACATTTGATCTCGAATGAAGTTATTGATGCGGTCGGAGGAATGATTGGTAAGGTGGTGCATAAAGCTAACAGGTCTGAATCCGACCATGATTTATCCTTCGAATACGTGGGTGTCTTGGTCGGAGATGGCAAGAGAATATATGAGGAGTTTATGCTTGTTTGGAGGAACCGGAAGTTTCGTGTCTGGATTATGGAAGAAGAAGGTAACTGGGTACCCGATTTTACTACGGTTCCTAAAAATCAAGATAATGTAAATATGGCAAGTGAGGAGTCGACTGAGGAAGACTCGTCGGAAAACCAGTCGGAACATTCATTGGAAGAGTCTGACAGTGAAGATGATAGCGGTTCGGAAGTAGACCCGGAAGTTGATCACTCGATGGACCTGGTTGACCCGGTTGAACCGGTTGTTGACCAGGTTCAAAAGGAAGGTTATGAATGCTCATTAAATGTGACTAATAATGAGCAATCATTGATTTTTAAGGATAGGAATGTTTTGGAGGATTTTTCGGCTGACAGTTTCATTCCAGCTGCAGAGTTTGACTTTGATCACCCAATTGAAAATGTCCAAAATAGCCCTCTGTGTTCAAATGTCATCAAACGTAAGAAATGTAAAAAAGCTGATGTGGGCCGGACCAGTTTTAATTATGTGAGTATCAACGAGAGTCAAAAGTTGGGCAAGAAGCCCAAAAACATTTTAGATGAATATTTGGAAGAAGATATCTTTGGGCTAAATCCTCTATTGGGCCTGGATAACAACAATCCAAATCCTCTGGACGACAACTTAACTGC
Organism: Ambrosia artemisiifolia; assembly: GCA_032199755.1. Lineage (NCBI taxonomy): Eukaryota > Viridiplantae > Streptophyta > Magnoliopsida > Asterales > Asteraceae > Ambrosia > Ambrosia artemisiifolia. Next base: position 40,556,393 of record CM063512.1, read on the forward strand.
TGCTACTAACAATCTGTTTGACCTTAACTCTCAACCTACCCCTCCCTTTGAAGAATCTCCTGCTACTGAACTGGGTGATCATGAAGAAGCCGAACCAGCCAAGTTACCCAATGAATCTCCTGTTCTAAATGAGGAGATTGAAGCGACCAAGTTGTTGGGGGAGAAATTGGGAGTTTCTTTGGGAGAGCATGAATCGTTAGTTCAAAAGTCAATCATCCAAGAAGGGCTACAAAGTGGTAAGCAATGAATTGTCTTTCGGTCAATATTCGGGGGTTTGGGTCTACGGGTAAATCGGGCTGGATAAATCGCTTAAAGAATGAACACGGTGTGGCGTTTATTGGGTTACAAGAGACTATGTCGAGTAATATTTCGTCGGGGTTGGTTTCCAATTATTGAGGTGGTCTGGGTCACGATTTTGATTGTGTTGATGCTGACGGTAATTCAGGAGGGATCCTTAGCATATGGGACCCAAAATTCTTCTCTAAAGATTCGGTAGTTAAAGACCCCAATTTTTTACTTGTTTCCGGTTTTCTATCTGATGGTAAAAGTCGGTTTAATTTTCTGAACGTTTATGCCCCGCAAAATAATATTTTGAAGCGAAATCTTTGGGATAGACTGCTTCGGATTATTCAAACGGGTTCTGGTTGGTGGATAATTTTCGGAGACCTTAATGCGGTTAGAGACCAAAGTGAAAGAAAAAATTTGATTTTTGACCCTGTTTGTGCCCGGGATTTCAATTATTTTGTGTATGAAGCGGGTCTCAGGAAACATGAATTGAAAGGAATGAAGTATACTTATATGGTCAATCGGCGCGACGTTTGTAAGCTGAGCCGCATTGATAGAGTTTTCGTTTGTGAAAATATTTTTAATAAATGGCCGAATGGGTATGTTCGGGCTCTTAAAAGAGAAAAGTCAGATCACTCTCCGTTACTCCTTTCTCTTGTTGACACAAATTTTGGTCCGAAACCTTTTAGATGGTATGATTTCTGGATTGATAGACCGGGTTGCTTGGAGGTGATAAATTCGGTGTTAGGTGACTGGATTAACGAGGGCCCGGCCGATGTGAATTTGACCAACAAATTGAAAGTTTTAAGGGATAAGCTAAAGGTTTGGATTAAAGACAGTAGACTAAAAGAAAGGCAAGATGAAAGCAATTTGAGACAAGAGAAGGAAAGCCTAGAAGTTCTAATGGAGCACCAAGATTTGGAAGAATCGGATGTTTGCGTGTGGACTGAGTGTGTTAAGTGCCTAGAAGATATTAAGCTCATGAAATCTCACGACATCAAACAAAAGTAGCGGATTAAATGGGCTACTCTTGGCGACGAAAACTCGAATTTTTTTCATAATATTGTTAAGGGCAGATATGTGAGAAACTCGATTCCGGGTCTACAAATCAAAGACGAATGGATCTCTAAACCGGCTTTGGTCAAGCATGAAGTCCTCAGATTTTATAGAGATCATTTCAGGGAAGACACGCCTCTTCGGCCTACTATTAATTGTATCGGGTTGAAGCGCTTAACTGATCTGGATGGCTTATTTTTGACGGGTCCTTTTTCCAAGCAAGAAATTCAAGATGCGGCTTTCGACTGTGGTTCAAATAAGGCGCCCGGACCAGATGGCTTTAATTTTCGCTTTGTCAAACGCTTCTGGAACCTGCTCGAAGATGATTTTTACAAAATTTTGGAGGAATTCCATGACACAGGTACCATAAATTCGGGTTGCGGCTCGGCCTTCATAACCTTGATACCTAAGGTTAAATCGTCGGTGGGTCTCAAAGACTATCGACCTATTACTCTTATTGGGATGATAAGTAAAGTTATTTCTAAAATCCTTACTAATCGCCTCAAAAAGGTTTTAGGTAAAGTGATCTCAGATTCTCAATCGGCGTTTTTATCCGATCGTTTTATTTTAGACGGTCCGCTTGTGGTGAATGAAATTATGGATTGGTTGAAAAAACGCAAGAAAAAGGCTTTCCTGTTAAAGATAGATTTCGAAAAAGCTTATGACAATGTCAATTGGCATTTTTTTATCTCTATGATGTCTGAAATGGGTTTTCCAGTTAGATGGTGCACGTGGATCAAAGGCATTCTCGTCTCAAGTCGGGCTTCTATCGTAGTAAATGGTTCTCCCACTTTCCAGTTTACTAGCGGAAAGGGTCTCCGCCAAGGCGATCCTTTATCGCCATTCTTATTCTTAATTGTAATGGAGTGCCATTCGTGGATGTTGGATAGAGCAAAGCTTATTGGTGTTCATGAAGGCATTATACTTCCGGCAAATGGAGTGAATATCAACCATCTTTTCTACGCGGACGACGCCCTCATTATGGGTGTTTGGTCTCATGATAATCTCCAATGCACGGCTGGTATACTTAGAGTTTTTTATCTATGTTCGGGCCTTCGCATAAACATCCATAAATCTAACTTATTTGGGGTTGGTACGGAAGACTTTGAGGTTGATAACATGATGGAGGTCTTGGGATGTAAGCGTGGAGATTTTCCTTTCTCATACTTGGGCATTAAAGTGGGAGCCAAGATGTCAAAAATTGGGAATTGGAACTCGGTGATTGAAGTCGTGAGGAACCGGTTGATTTCTTGGAAAGCTAGACATCTTTCCATTGGGGGCCGCTTAATTCTTATTAAGGCGGTTCTAGAGAACTTGCCTATATACTATCTCTCATTGTACAAAGCCCCTAAGAAGGTTATTGACACTATTGAGGCGATTATGCGTCGTTTTCTTTGGGCCGGTTCTAGTGACGATAAAAAGATAAGTTGGGTCGCGTGGAATGTTGTTACTACTCCTAAAAAGTCCGGGGGTTTGGGTCTCTCAAAACTGCTTCACGTAAATGATGCTCTTTTACTCAAATGGTCTTGGCGTTTCAAGAAAGAAGGAGCAAGCCTTTGGCAAAAAATAGTGTTGGGCTGCCATGGGTCGAACAGGTCCTGGTCTTTCCTTCCTTATTCGCCATCCTCAAGTGGGTGTTGGAAGTTAATTGCTAGAGCCGGGGAAAAACTATGGAATGGCAAACCGTTAAATAGTTATTTTAGCGGATCAGTGGGCGATGGCAAAAGTATAAACTTCTGGATAGATGCTTGGATTTTTGATGAACCTCTTCGTACCATCTACCCGCAGCTGTTTAGAATCGAAAAGAACAAGTGGGCCACCATTTCGGATAGACTGCGGGTGGTTAACGGCTGCAAAATCCTATCGTGGGACTGGTCTGCAGCCCCAGAATCGCATCAGCAGGTGTCCGAGCTGTTCAGTTTATTATCGGACATACATGAATTCGAGTGGAAAGGAGGTGCAGACACTTGGAATTGGACCGCTGATTCCAGTGGTGTTTTTTCGGTTAACAAAGCTAAGAAGCTGCTGTCAAACGGGTCGACTGATACTAACAGCTGGAAAATGAACTGGTCCAGCTGGGTTCCGCTGAAATGTAAAGTTATGGCGTGGAGAGCTACCCTTAATCGCTTGCCTACGAAGATGAAATTGTTCAAACGGGGTGTCCCTCTACAAAATAAAGCTTGCGCCTTTTGTAATTCGGTTGATGAGACGGCGCTCCACCTCTTTACTGGATGTTTTTACACGGCGGAGATATGGACCAGAGTTCAGACTTGGTGTAAAATAGCTCCTTTGCTGGTGTTCGAGGTCTCGGACATTCTGAAAACAGTAGAAACACAACAGTTTTCGAGCCAGGCCTCTTACATTCTGAAAGGGATCCTTATTACAACTATGGGGCGATTTGGAACGAAAGGAACAAGAGGAGCTTTGAAGGAAAAAGTCGGAGACCGATTGAAGTCGTGGAGATTATTAAAACTACTTCGTATTTTTGGATCCGTAATAGGTCCAAGATGAAAGACATAGAGTGGAATGTTTGGTGTATTTCTCCTTTAAACTCTAGTTTGTAATGTCGGTTTTTTGTGCCCTCGGGTCCTCGCTTTGAGGACTCCTTGTGGCGTTTTTTTTAATGAAATTTACCTTTAAAAAAAAAACACTCAAACGAATCTTATTTTCATTCACAGTGGTCCTTTTACAACAACAATCAAACAATAAAGGCATCCAATAAAGGCATCCATAAGGGCTTTAGACGCCTTGACAAAATCCAAAGACTTTCACAATAGATACAACTAACGGCTTTACCGCAACGAATAGCTCAACCATACTTTATTATCGTTATTGTTGTTGCTACTGCTCTTGTTTCTAGAGTAGTTTGAGACATTTCATACATTCTACTCTATATGCACCCTATAGTAACTAGAATGAAACAAAAACAAGAAAATAAACAAAAAAGCTAACTATGGATAGTTTTGAATGGGGCCGTTCTTTTTTATCAGAAACTCGGCCCGAATCTGAATCCACCCGAACCCAAATTAGAGAATACCCAAAAATTCGAACCCAAATAACTCAAACTCGACCAACCCGAACCTTAAATGGATCGATTATCAAGTCACTATTTTCCAACCAGAAACCCGAATAACTCAACCACAAAAACCCGAAATCCGAAACCCGGATGAAAACCTGAATAAAAACCGGAATAAAAACCCGGGAGTCTAATCTCCATTTTTTATATATGAGTTTAGGTTTAGAGTATTTAGACCATGCGTAGTGGGGGGCTTTATATATAAAGCCCCTCTTTCTGATTGGTCCACGTGGTAGCTGAGTCAGCATGGAGAGATAAAGTGAAAAAGGGGTGTAGTGGTGGGGCTTTATTTATAAAGCCCCTATTAATATTTTATTATATCTTTTAAATTAAAAAATAATAAAATAATAATAATAAAGAGAGAGAGTATGAGGTGTCAAAGCATGATTGGAGGGGGGGAGTTTTGTTCGGGCGTTATTTGTATCACGCGGAGAGATGTTTTTCAAAAATAAAGCCCCCCCTAGCGGTGTTGGGGGGCGCTATTTTTTTTTTCATGGTAACGCCCTCCACTACGGAGGGTCTTAACATCTTAAACATCAGGTTTTAGGACATTTAAACACTATTATATCATGTTATCAAATAATGTTTAACTTTTGATAATATTTTTTAATAATATGATGAATTTTGCTGATATTTTACGAAAGAAAAAAAAAAGATTTCTCATATTACAATTAAACCCGAAAACCCAACAATCTGACCCGAACAAACCTGGACCCGAATAACCCCAACCTGATCAACCGAAACTTTAAATAGTTCGGTTATCCGGTCATCTTTTTCAGCCAAAAACCCAAACAACCCAACCCAAAAAACTCAAAACCAAAAAAAATTAACCCCATTAACACCCCTAGTTTCGAACTAGTGCCACATACAATATTCTAATTTCTAATGGGTATATTTATAGGTCACATACTATTAGGAAAAAATGAACCAAAAAACAAAATAAATAAATAAACTCTTCAATAAAATTAGGATTTTTTTTGCCAAAATGGTGGCATAGTAGGTTTTTTTGTGCAAATGGAGGGTGTCAGGGGCTGGTTTACACAAATGGTGAAACCCATATACCGTCTTGCGGTTTCTGCTTATGTGGAGGGGAGAGGAGAGAGGGCTTTGCTTAGTAGGAGAGAGGAAGATGAAGCTGATATATGGTCTTGCAGTTTGTGAACTCGAGCAGGGGGGTGTTTTGTAGTTATTTAGATAGTTTAAGGGGGTGTTTTGGAAGTTTCTTAGAAAACTATATATAATCTTGCGGTTTCTAATTAATGTTAACTTTAAATTTCCCTTCATCTTGGTAGAACATGTTTTCTTGTTTTCAACAACTTTCATTGATCGTGAAAATGAAATATGTTTAACTAGAGGATGATTGCAAGGTGTCCATATGTAATTATGTGTGAGTTGCTAAACTTTGTGGTAACAACTTCCGTTACCTCATGACTTGCTTTCCGCTGTGCGCTGTCGGGGTGTGACAATACACTTGCATATTGTTTGCGTTATTATTTTTATTATAGCGTTTTTAAATCTATTTTTATCTAAATTATACTTATATATACAACTATGTTTGTATCAACATTGTCTATTTCACTGCAAAGCACGGGTTCCCTCTACTTAGTTATTAATACACGATTAATAGACAAAGTGGATGAATGCTAATTCTCTTTTAGTAATTCTTTCTCTTTTGTTTATTTATGTTATGATTTTTCTCCGGTAACTCATGCTCAATTAATTTCTAAATACGTCATCTTGTTTAAGTTTTTCTAGCGTTCCAATATAAATTTGGTTGAGAGCAAAGTGACATTCAAAATAAAGTGGTTTTTTATATTGTTGACAATATGAGTGCCTACATCTTGGTAGTACCTTAACCAACCGAATCGAGTCATACCGAGCACTTGTTTATTCTATCGGTTGCTATAATGAATTATTACATCGTAACAGAACTAAATGAACCGATGCCTATCAAATTCTATATTTATATTGTATGCTTTTTATCTGATAATTCAGGTATGTTAACTTTACATAAAAACCTAAAAACGTGATCTTGCTTACTTTTTTTGACGATCTCATATAAATTTTGTTGAGAGTAGAGTGACATTCAGTATAGTATGTTCCTTTGGTACTATTGGCTATAAGTGCGGAGACCATGACGAACCGAAGCGATTCCTACCGAACAATTGTTTTCTTTGTTGGTTGCAAAAACGAGTGTCTGTATCGTGACGAAATGATTTGATACGGATCAAATTCTCATAGTGTAGCATGGGGAACCCCACTGCAACATACGAGTTTTAGTACCACTAGTTATATCTTTAAAATATTTTTCAATACACCAGTTTTAAAAAATGGATATCTTTTTAGTTATTCTGATTTTTGAGGTGTTTGGGATTGATTTTTGAAAACTGATTATGCGTTTTGGTGCTGTAGGGGTGGAGCTGCTTTTAGATTATTGCGTTTTGGTAGCTTAAAAATCTATTTCAAAAGTTAAACCCAAACAATAAAAACTGATTATTTACGTTTTCAAAACACAATAATCTAAAAATCCATTTCAAAACTCAATATCAAACACCCTCTTTATATAGTTAACTCAAGTAGTCAACCTTCCCTAGAAACTAAGGTTCTGTTTGTTTTTTCTGCAGGAAAAGGTCTGCAGTCTGCGGACCACATCTGCAGACATCTGCAGGAGAAGAGGTGGACCAAAGGTCTGCAGTCTGCAAGAAGAAGACTGTTTGTTTGTGTGAAACCTACAAGCGAAGGATATCCTTAAATATAAATCAACAATGCAATTATGAACGTTTAGCGGATTAGTTAATATATAATTTATCATTTACGGGTTAAATAAATTGAACAGAAAATTACCCAGATTATCTCTATGGTTTGCTAATGTTTGACCTTTACTCTCCAACTTTCTAGAGTTACATGTATGGTCCATGTGGTTTACTAGGTTGTTACCCAGATAGTCTCATTACTCAAATTACATGTATAATCCATAATACATGTAATTTGTTTGGTTGTTAGAAACAAAATTTAATTGACCATATAAAGCTCAAGTGGCCCTCACTAAAAACTTACCACTACCTTGTTGGGAATATCGGGACCAGATCTAAAGTTCATATAAAATTTCTAGTTTATATATTCTCAAGTAATATTAGTAAAATTTTCATTAATCAAGAAAAAAAGTGTGTAATAACTCAAACGAATCTAATTATTATTAAAAAACATAAAAACCTCGTTACTTATGAATATTATTGAATAATTTTAAAATGGACCGCCGAAAAACTCCTATTCCGGTAGAGGTTCAACGTCGCATTACAAAGTTATTTGTTACCAATCTTTCGGATGGCTGCAGTGGGCTAGATTTAGCATCTCAGGTCAGGTTGCACGGACAGATCTTTGATCTGTACATTGCAAGGAAAAGAGACAAGGGAGGGAATCGTTTCGATTTTATTTCGATGCTAGATGTCAAGGATAAAGGAGAATTATTGAAAAACCTTCGGGGTATTCGTTTGGGGGATAACAAACTTTGGTTCAACATAGCAAGGTATGTTCTAGAGGATGGTGAAATCAATACAGGTGCTCCCAAGCAGAAGCCTATCAAGAAACCGGATCCTCAGGGTAATGTTGGGGAAGGTTCAACTTCAAATGTTGGACACACTATGACAGGGGAATGGTCTTTTAAAGACATGTTAGTCCGAAAAACAATCAATGTAGACGACAAGGTTATTGCTTTTTCTTCTTTGCATGGATTAGCCGTTGTGACGAGGATGGTTGATGTTACGAGTTTGAAGAACATTTACGTGTATCTCAATGAAATATGTCCAGGCCTAGGTAAGGTACAATACTTAGGAGGTCTGGATCTCTTGGTTTCTTTTGAAGATGCAGAGACGTCCCAAACGTTTCGTTTCGCTGCGGAAACAATGAAGGAGATTTTTTCTTTAGTCAGTTTGTGGGAAGGCCAATCCTTGGGCTTCAAACGACTGGCGTGGTTGAAGGTTCAAGGCATTCCTCTACATTTGATCTCGAATGAAGTTATTGATGCCGTCGGAGGAATGATTGGTAAGGTGGTGCATAAAGCTAACAGGTCTGAATCCGACCATGATTTATCCTTCGAATACGTGGGTGTCTTGGTCGGAGATGGCAAGAGAATATATGAGGAGTTTATGCTTGTTTGGAGGAACCGGAAGTTTCGTGTCTGGATTATGGAAGAAGAAGGTAACTGGGTACCCGATTTTACTACGGTTCCTAAAAATCAAGATAATGTAAATATGGCAAGTGAGGAGTCGACTGAGGAAGACTCGTCGGAAAACCAGTCGGAACATTCATTGGAAGAGTCTGACAGTGAAGATGATAGCGGTTCGGAAGTAGACCCGGAAGTTGATCACTCGATGGACCTGGTTGACCCGGTTGAACCGGTTGTTGACCAGGTTCAAAAGGAAGGTTATGAATGCTCATTAAATGTGACTAATAATGAGCAATCATTGATTTTTAAGGATAGGAATGTTTTGGAGGATTTTTCGGCTGACAGTTTCATTCCAGCTGCAGAGTTTGACTTTGATCACCCAATTGAAAATGTCCAAAATAGCCCTCTGTGTTCAAATGTCATCAAACGTAAGAAATGTAAAAAAGCTGATGTGGGCCGGACCAGTTTTAATTATGTGAGTATCAACGAGAGTCAAAAGTTGGGCAAGAAGCCCAAAAACATTTTAGATGAATATTTGGAAGAAGATATCTTTGGGCTAAATCCTCTATTGGGCCTGGATAACAACAATCCAAATCCTCTGGACGACAACTTAACTGCTGCTACTAACAATCTGTTTGACCTTAACTCTCAACCTACCCCTCCCTTTGAAGAATCTCCTGCTACTGAACTGGGTGATCATGAAGAAGCCGAACCAGCCAAGTTACCCAATGAATCTCCTGTTCTAAATGAGGAGATTGAAGCGACCAAGTTGTTGGGGGAGAAATTGGGAGTTTCTTTGGGAGAGCATGAATCGTTAGTTCAAAAGTCAATCATCCAAGAAGGGCTACAAAGTGGTAAGCAATGAATTGTCTTTCGGTCAATATTCGGGGGTTTGGGTCTACGGGTAAATCGGGCTGGATAAATCGCTTAAAGAATGAACACGGTGTGGCGTTTATTGGGTTACAAGAGACTATGTCGAGTAATATTTCGTCGGGGTTGGTTTCCAATTATTGAGGTGGTCTGGGTCACGATTTTGATTGTGTTGATGCTGACGGTAATTCAGGAGGGATCCTTAGCATATGGGACCCAAAATTCTTCTCTAAAGATTCGGTAGTTAAAGACCCCAATTTTTTACTTGTTTCCGGTTTTCTATCTGATGGTAAAAGTCGGTTTAATTTTCTGAACGTTTATGCCCCGCAAAATAATATTTTGAAGCGAAATCTTTGGGATAGACTGCTTCGGATTATTCAAACGGGTTCTGGTTGGTGGATAATTTTCGGAGACCTTAATGCGGTTAGAGACCAAAGTGAAAGAAAAAATTCGATTTTCGACCCTGTTTGTGCCCGGGATTTCAATTATTTTGTGTATGAAGCGGGTCTCAGGAAACATGAATTGAAAGGAATGAAGTATACTTATATGGTCAATCGGCGCGACGTTTGTAAGCTGAGCCGCATTGATAGAGTTTTCGTTTGTGAAAATATTTTTAATAAATGGCCGAATGGGTATGTTCGGGCTCTTAAAAGAGAAACGTCAGATCACTCTCCGTTACTCCTTTCTCTTGTTGACACAAATTTTGGTCCGAAACCTTTTAGATGGTATGATTTCTGGATTGATAGACCGGGTTGCTTGGAGGTGATAAATTCGGTGTTAGGTGACTGGATTAACGAGGGCCCGGCCGATGTGAATTTGACCAACAAATTGAAAGTTTTAAGGGATAAGCTAAAGGTTTGGATTAAAGACAGTAGACTAAAAGAAAGGCAAGATGAAAGCAATTTGAGACAAGAGAAGGAAAGCCTAGAAGTTCTAATGGAGCACCAAGATTTGGAAGAATCGGATGTTTGCGTGTGGACTGAGTGTGTTAAGTGCCTAGAAGATATTAAGCTCATGAAATCTCACGACATCAAACAAAAGTAGCGGATTAAATGGGCTACTCTTGGCGACGAAAACTCGAATTTTTTTCATAATATTGTTAAGGGCAGATATGTGAGAAACTCGATTCCGGGTCTACAAATCAAAGACGAATGGATCTCTAAACCGGCTTTGGTCAAGCATGAAGTCCTCAGATTTTATAGAGATCATTTCAGGGAAGACACGCCTCTTCGGCCTACTATTAATTGTATCGGGTTGAAGCGCTTAACTGATCTGGATGGCTTATTTTTGACGGGTCCTTTTTCCAAGCAAGAAATTCAAGATGCGGCTTTCGACTGTGGTTCAAATAAGGCGCCCGGACCAGATGGCTTTAATTTTCGCTTTGTCAAACGCTTCTGGAACCTGCTCGAAGATGATTTTTACAAAATTTTGGAGGAATTCCATGACACAGGTACCATAAATTCGGGTTGCGGCTCGGCCTTCATAACCTTGATACCTAAGGTTAAATCGTCGGTGGGTCTCAAAGACTATCGACCTATTACTCTTATTGGGATGATAAGTAAAGTTATTTCTAAAATCCTTACTAATCGCCTCAAAAAGGTTTTAGGTAAAGTGATCTCAGATTCTCAATCGGCGTTTTTATCCGATCGTTTTATTTTAGACGGTCCGCTTGTGGTGAATGAAATTATGGATTGGTTGAAAAAACGCAAGAAAAAGGCTTTCCTGTTAAAGATAGATTTCGAAAAAGCTTATGACAATGTCAATTGGCATTTTTTTATCTCTATGATGTCTGAAATGGGTTTTCCAGTTAGATGGTGCACGTGGATCAAAGGCATTCTCGTCTCAAGTCGGGCTTCTATCGTAGTAAATGGTTCTCCCACTTTCCAGTTTACTAGCGGAAAGGGTCTCCGCCAAGGCGATCCTTTATCGCCATTCTTATTCTTAATTGTAATGGAGTGCCATTCGTGGATGTTGGATAGAGCAAAGCTTATTGGTGTTCATGAAGGCATTATACTTCCGGCAAATGGAGTGAATATCAACCATCTTTTCTACGCGGACGACGCCCTCATTATGGGTGTTTGGTCTCATGATAATCTCCAATGCACGGCTGGTATACTTAGAGTTTTTTATCTATGTTCGGGCCTTCGCATAAACATCCATAAATCTAACTTATTTGGGGTTGGTACGGAAGACTTTGAGGTTGATAACATGATGGAGGTCTTGGGATGTAAGCGTGGAGATTTTCCTTTCTCATACTTGGGCATTAAAGTGGGAGCCAAGATGTCAAAAATTGGGAATTGGAACTCGGTGATTGAAGTCGTGAGGAACCGGTTGATTTCTTGGAAAGCTAGACATCTTTCCATTGGGGGCCGCTTAATTCTTATTAAGGCGGTTCTAGAGAACTTGCCTATATACTATCTCTCATTGTACAAAGCCCCTAAGAAGGTTATTGACACTATTGAGGCGATTATGCGTCGTTTTCTTTGGGCCGGTTCTAGTGACGATAAAAAGATAAGTTGGGTCGCGTGGAATGTTGTTACTACTCCTAAAAAGTCCGGGGGTTTGGGTCTCTCAAAACTGCTTCACGTAAATGATGCTCTTTTACTCAAATGGTCTTGGCGTTTCAAGAAAGAAGGAGCAAGCCTTTGGCAAAAAATAGTGTTGGGCTGCCATGGGTCGAACAGGTCCTGGTCTTTCCTTCCTTATTCGCCATCCTCAAGTGGGTGTTGGAAGTTAATTGCTAGAGCCGGGGAAAAACTATGGAATGGCAAACCGTTAAATAGTTATTTTAGCGGATCAGTGGGCGATGGCAAAAGTATAAACTTCTGGATAGATGCTTGGATTTTTGATGAACCTCTTCGTACCATCTACCCGCAGCTGTTTAGAATCGAAAAGAACAAGTGGGCCACCATTTCGGATAGACTGCGGGTGGTTAACGGCTGCAAAATCCTATCGTGGGACTGGTCTGCAGCCCCAGAATCGCATCAGCAGGTGTCCGAGCTGTTCAGTTTATTATCGGACATACATGAATTCGAGTGGAAAGGAGGTGCAGACACTTGGAATTGGACCGCTGATTCCAGTGGTGTTTTTTCGGTTAACAAAGCTAAGAAGCTGCTGTCAAACGGGTCGACTGATACTAACAGCTGGAAAATGAACTGGTCCAGCTGGGTTCCGCTGAAATGTAAAGTTATGGCGTGGAGAGCTACCCTTAATCGCTTGCCTACGAAGATGAAATTGTTCAAACGGGGTGTCCCTCTACAAAATAAAGCTTGCGCCTTTTGTAATTCGGTTGATGAGACGGCGCTCCACCTCTTTACTGGATGTTTTTACACGGCGGAGATATGGACCAAAAGTTCAGACTTGGTGTAAAATAGCTCCTTTGCTGGTGTTCGAGGTCTCGGACATTCTGAAAACAGTAGAAACACAACAGTTTTCGAGCCAGGCCTCTTACATTCTGAAAGGGATCCTTATTACAACTATGGGGCGATTTGGAACGAAAGGAACAAGAGGAGCTTTGAAGGAAAAAGTCGGAGACCGATTGAAGTCGTGGAGATTATTAAAACTACTTCGTATTTTTGGATCTGTAATAGGTCCAAGATGAAAGACATAGAGTGGAATGTTTGGTGTATTTCTCCTTTAAACTCTAGTTTGTAATGTCGGTTTTTTGTGCCCTCGGGTCCTCGCTTTGAGGACTCCTTGTGGCGTTTTTTTTAATGAAATTTACCTTTAAAAAAAAACACTCAAACGAATCTTATTTTCATTCACAGTGGTCCTTTTACAACAACAATCAAACAATAAAGGCATCCAATAAAGGCATCCATAAGGGCTTTAGACGCCTTGACAAAATCCAAAGACTTTCACAATAGATACAACTAACGGCTTTACCGCAACGAATAGCTCAACCATACTTTATTATCGTTATTGTTGTTGCTACTGCTCTTGTTTCTAGAGTAGTTTGAGACATTTCATACATTCTACTCTATATGCACCCTATAGTAACTAGAATGAAACAAAAACAAGAAAATAAACAAAAAAGCTAACTATGGATAGTTTTGAATGGGGCCGTTCTTTTTTATCAGAAACTCGGCCCGAATCTGAATCCACCCGAACCCAAATTAGAGAATACCCAAAAATTCGAACCCAAATAACTCAAACTCGACCAACCCGAACCTTAAATGGATCGATTATCAAGTCACTATTTTCCAACCAGAAACCCGAATAACTCAACCACAAAAACCCGAAATCCGAAACCCGGATGAAAACCTGAATAAAAACCGGAATAAAAACCCGGGAGTCTAATCTCCATTTTTTATATATGAGTTTAGGTTTAGAGTATTTAGACCATGCGTAGTGGGGGGCTTTATATATAAAGCCCCTCTTTCTGATTGGTCCACGTGGTAGCTGAGTCAGCATGGAGAGATAAAGTGAAAAAGGGGTGTAGTGGTGGGGCTTTATTTATAAAGCCCCTATTAATATTTTATTATATCTTTTAAATTAAAAAATAATAAAATAATAATAATAAAGAGAGAGAGTATGAGGTGTCAAAGCATGATTGGAGGGGGGGAGTTTTGTTCGGGCGTTATTTGTATCACGCGGAGAGATGTTTTTCAAAAATAAAGCCCCCCCTAGCGGTGTTGGGGGGCGCTATTTTTTTTTTCATGGTAACGCCCTCCACTACGGAGGGTCTTAACATCTTAAACATCAGGTTTTAGGACATTTAAACACTATTATATCATGTTATCAAATAATGTTTAACTTTTGATAATATTTTTTAATAATATGATGAATTTTGCTGATATTTTACGAAAGAAAAAAAAAAGATTTCTCATATTACAATTAAACCCGAAAACCCAACAATCTGACCCGAACAAACCTGGACCCGAATAACCCCAACCTGATCAACCGAAACTTTAAATAGTTCGGTTATCCGGTCATCTTTTTCAGCCAAAAACCCAAACAACCCAACCCAAAAAACTCAAAACCAAAAAAAATTAACCCCATTAACACCCCTAGTTTCGAACTAGTGCCACATACAATATTCTAATTTCTAATGGGTATATTTATAGGTCACATACTATTAGGAAAAAATGAACCAAAAAACAAAATAAATAAATAAACTCTTCAATAAAATTAGGATTTTTTTTGCCAAAATGGTGGCATAGTAGGTTTTTTTGTGCAAATGGAGGGTGTCAGGGGCTGGTTTACACAAATGGTGAAACCCATATACCGTCTTGCGGTTTCTGCTTATGTGGAGGGGAGAGGAGAGAGGGCTTTGCTTAGTAGGAGAGAGGAAGATGAAGCTGATATATGGTCTTGCAGTTTGTGAACTCGAGCAGGGGGGTGTTTTGTAGTTATTTAGATAGTTTAAGGGGGTGTTTTGGAAGTTTCTTAGAAAACTATATATAATCTTGCGGTTTCTAATTAATGCCTGACACAAGCTGTACCATGCAGGGGGGGGGTATAGGGTTGGTAGTTAGATAGTTTAAGGGGGTGTTTTGTAACTTTAAATCAAAGTTGCTATATCATCTTGCGGTTTCAATTTAATTCCCTGCACACTCTGAAACAAACCAGAAAAAGGTGAATATTATGATATAGTTGGAGGGTTAGTCTTGTAAATTTTGTATAAAGGAAACCGTGTTTTGGTCTTGCGGTTTGGGTAAAAATTATTTTTTAAGTTAATACTTCAAGGGTTAATATTGTAACTTGTGTTTTGTTTTGTATGTATGAATTCGGAAGAAAGAGTCACATGCATTACACCCCAACCACACAATGAATATCTTAGTCAGAAGGTCAGGGTGCATGCAATGGTCAAGTCTATTAATCAAGTGTCAAGTGTACAAACAACTAAAAACAAAATGCATGCAAATGCATGCATACGATTACTTCTTTATATATGTTGATAGCATATAGCTCATTACAATCGTTAAAATTCATACTCTATTAAAATCCTTATATCACACTCTTTGAAAGCTAAAATCCTTATATCACACTCTTTGAAAGCTGAAATTATGGCATTTATAAACCCTGGTCCTCGCTCTAATGAGCTTCTATGGGATCAAGCACGACATCGTACTGCGAAGTTGTTTGATGGAGATGAACCCCCGCGACTTAATTGCAGACGGGGGGACCAAGCATTGTGGACGACACTTCACAACCATCCAGTGGATGTACGTGTTAAATCGAAGCTGCGGACGGCGGGTTTTCTTGGAGTTTTTGAGTGCGGTTACCGCAAGGTTGACCGAGGGTTGCTAACTGCCCTCGTTGAAAGATGGCGTCCTGAGACCAACACGTTTCACCTACGATTCGGTGAGGTGACGGTGACGTTAGAGGACGTTGCATGTATAATGGGTCTTCCTATTAATGGTAGAGCGGTGACAGGGAAGCCATTCTACGCGAGGGATGATGCGGAACAGGCACAAGCTGTCCACAATTTTTTGGGTATAACAACCAACGAATTCAAGGGAAACACTGTGCCGACCTCAATCATTCTAAACCTTATCGAGGTTCCGTTGCCCGATGACGCGGATGAGGTGGAGATCACACAACGTGCACGTTGTGTGATGTTAGTCCTGTTGTCATGTTCTTTGTTTGCTGACAACAGGACCGGTTATGCGAAGTTGGCCTTTTTACCGTTCATAGAGGACCTCAATGAATGCGCGACATTTAGTTGGGGTAGTGCTGCGTTGGCATGGTTGTATCGCAACCTGAGCAAAGCAGCAGTAATGGACGGTGATTCAATGTGTGGGTGTGTTTATCTGTTACAGTTGTGGGCCTATACCAGATTCCGGGTATTTGCTCCCACAATTCTACGGTTACAACAACAAGAAGAAGAAGAACGACTCCCATATGGTGCAATGTAAGTACTATGTTATGCGTGACCACAATTTTATTGATTCTATTAAAACATGTTAAGTTTAGTAATTATTGTGTTTCATAATTATATTTTAAAGATGGCGTGTACCACACAATTTCACGGAGACGATCAGACACTCGGTGCGCGGAATGCGCTCGCAACTATCCAGTCTTCATGAGAACTCGGTAGGAGTAAAGTCACATTAATTAAATTACTGCTGAATTCCGTACATTGGAGTAATAATTTATTATATTTTTGCAACAGTTTGTCTGGCGTCCATACGAAGAGGAAAAGGATTCTCTGCCGGATTATTGTCTAGCCGGGGAGGATTCTTGGAATTGTGAATGCTATATTGTGTGGATGCAAGTGGTGGAATACCACGCACCGTCTCGGGTACTTAGACAGTACGGGTTCAGCCAATGGAAGCCTAATAATCATCCCCTTAGCCATGAAGACCTCCTAACCTTGCGTACACAAAAGCTTACCGGGCGAATGGAAACAGACTGGGGAAGCAAACATGCAACCTATGTATCCTCCTGGGATAATCGCAGGTTTAATAGAGTGGTGGGGAGTTGATATCAGAAGGGTTTCCACCCGTGGTTCCAGAATACATGAGTTGGTATCTGGAACACACAATTGGTTTTGTGACCAACCCGGCGAATAACCCGGTACCACAAACCGGGTTCCAAGATTACGGGTCAAGAAGCCAACTAATGGTTTGTATATCAGTTTAATAATTAACACATTAGTATATAATGCAAAATATTATTTTAATAACTGTTATTTTAATATTAATGCAGATGGAAGGCTATTCACAGATTTCTGCCCAAGCCGGTCAGTTTATGGCAAACGCTCCTTAACAATTTTCAGCGATTCAAAACACTGCCACCGTAGTGTTGACTTCAATTCACGAAGGAGATCGACTGAATTATCCTTCGCGTCTACAAGATGACCCGGTCGGTTTCCAGGCTAACAGTAGCCGACCTCACCGGGTTTCAGGGCGGATTAACCGTAGACGACATGGCCGGATGGAAGCAGCGGGGCCTTCAACAAGGAATGACGACGAAGCAGGGGCTTCTGGCAGAAATGACGACGAAGGAGGGCGTTCTACAATAATTGACGAAGAAGCAGGGCGTTCTACAGGAGTTGCAGTTGATCCCTTTGATGAGGTGACGGACTGGTCTGAAATGTGGACACTACTTCAAGATGATGGTGGGATGGATGGTGGGATGAGTGGTGGGATGAGTAGTTTTTTAGGGGCCGGTTCGTCACAACAGTTGGGGGGAGGCTTCAATACACAACACTCTGGGGAGGGGGGGGGGGGTCATACCCCCAAGTAACACTCAGGAGTCTATGTTTTATACACCCCTACCCCAAAGTGAGACTCAGGTGTCCTCATACGCCCAACAATCTTCGTTCACTTACTGGGCATCAAATCAAAGTGAACAACCAACGGGATTTGCGGCTTTTGTGACGCCTGTACCCTTTCAGTATGAAGACCGTCGGAATCCTCGTCGAGAACGTCGTCAAACACTATGTGGCACCGGGTCTAGAATTTGTAATCAGCATACTTGTGGTGGTCCAGGTTACTGTAGGAATGTGGTAGAGAGCGACGATGATGTACAGTTTTGTAAAACGTTTATGGATTTTTACGTTTTAGTGTTTATGTGTTAACGTTTAATATTAAAAAAAATAAACATATTAAAAAATAAATAAACTAAAACCATAACGTAAACACCTTATCCTAATTTACTTATTCCAACCATGAAAGAAATGTGGTTTAAATTTCGGACGTTTTTCTAGCGTGTCAAAATGACCCGGGGGCCACTTTCGGACGCGTGAATCGACGTGCCGACCTGGGTCTACCGGTCACCGGACCCCGCCAGCGCGGAGTTCTCAGGACATAGTTTACCGTTCATGCAAGTTTGGGTGTCAAAAAGTGTGGCTCGGCACTATTAGCTGCCTCACAAAACCTTGAAAAGTCATTTTTTTAATGATTAAAAAAATAGGAAAATTAATTAAAATAAATGTTTTCTGAACCAATGATTTTTATTTAAGTTTATCATCCTTAAAAATAATTTTCCACAAAATTTGGGATTTAAATCATTAAAAATGAATTTTTAATCAATTATTTATGATTAAAACTAGTTAAATTAATAAAAATATGAAAAAAATTTATTTTCCAGAAAATTTTTATGTGATAATTTTATTTATGGTGTCAAGATGTTACTCCTAAATTTTTATAATTTTTGGAGTAAAATGGATTTCGGTATTTATATATTATTATATAGTAATAATAATACAAATCTGAAATTAAAACAAAACATTACAAAATGACCCGGGGGCCACTTTCGGGCGCGTGATTTGATGTGCCGGCCCGGATCTACCGGTTTAAATTTCGGACGATTTTCTATCGTGTCAAAATGACCCGGGGGCCACTTTCGGGCGCGTGAATCGACGTGCCGGCCTGGGTCTACCGGTCAGCGGACCCCGCCAGCGCGGAGTTCTCAGGACATAGTTTACCGTTCATGCAAGTTTGCGTGTCAAAAAGTATGGCTCGGCATAATTAGCTGCCTCACAAAACCTTGAAAAGTCACATTTTAGCATGCTGCTTTTTAGAGTAAAACCGCAACTTCAAGTTGCGGATTTAAATGGTCTATAAAAGTACATGTTTTTTCCTACTTTTACTACCACCAAATATCACACAAGGCTAGTATGGCAAACAACAGTCATACTCAAATCCTGATGGATCTCGATCAATCAAACCCCGAATTTGAGGACCTCCCTAAGACACCACCGTATAAGATTCCACACCAACCACGATGGTATCGTCCAACTAGAGAGTCGAAGAAATGGTCTCCCAGTGTCATAGAATTCTACCAGAATGGGGACGCCCCTGTCTGTTCTAGTGTTTTTCTTGGCCGAATTCCGCTCGGAAAGGATTTTTGGGGAACCCTATTGGGATATGACGGTGATGGTTACCTTTGGCCACTTGTAAGCATTATTTTTTAAGGTTTTTAAATATAAATATACATTTTTTCCTCACTACATTTATTTATGTGTATACATTATTTTATTAAAAATTGCAGCACGTGGGAGGCTGGGTTACGTTGTTCATGAGGTACAGATGGGTTTTGATCAATAAATCTAAGAAACCTGAACAACTGTATCCGTGGACAATAATACCCCCACAATTCTTTGACTTACTATCTAAAACTCCCAACTATCATGCGTTGCCATTTTCCATCGGAATTAAAGACAACTACCTTCCCTTATGGGATATTGATATGGTAATCTTTTTTTAATATAAACCACCTTATATATATTGAATTTTCTTGGCAAATACTATACATTAATCTACCCTATGCAGTTTTATATCCCATTATGTGCTGAACAAAGACAGTGGTTTCTTGTTCAAGTTGATATGCGGACACTTCGTACGAATCTGTACTTTACTACCTCTTCCGCTTTATCTAGTTTCGGTCAACCGACGCCAATCCAAGTGTTGATTTACCCAACATTTGTGAAGTTCGAGACTTTGTTCAAGCAATTTCTGGATGAAATTTCATACTGGGAAAATTCTGGAAGAAAATATGTGGAAAAAATAATAGTGTCTGATACAAAAGTCTGGCCGCCTGAAGATCAAGGCTCAGTTGGTGGTAATTCTGGAGTCCTTATATGTATGTTAATGAAGAATCTAATTAATGAGGAAGATATCAACTTTGAAGGAGATGTTGCGCTTTCTTGTTCAGCCTACCGTCGGTACATGGCCGATGAATTTTACGCCGGGCGTTGGACACCAAATAATATGTAACAAATAATGTTTTTAACGGCATCACGTGCATGTTTGTTTCGTTGCCTTTAGCAGCGTTTATGTAGTTAACGTTAGTGACTATGTTTGTTTTTAACCTTTAGAAGCATTTATCTACCAAAGAAGTCAATTTATTTAACTGGACCCATACATAAGCATACTAAATTAAACTCAACCACTACCACAACCACCTACCTAACATCTTAGAGAAGATACACACATTATTAATAAAACTTAAGTCCATTATGCCCTGAACAATTCAGACTGGGGCCGATTCTGGGTCATACTCTTCAAGAGCTTGTTGTTTATGCCACCTCCTGAAATACAGGTCATCAAGAACCGACTCATCAAAATCCTCTACGTCATCTTCAATGGGTCGTGGATTTGGTTGGTGACCGTTGTCACCGGTAGAGGAATGTGCTCGTGGGGATGTCGGACGGTTATGGTTTGGTGTTTGTGGAGATGTCGGGCAGTTATGGTTTGGTGTTTGTGGTGATGTCGGGCGGTATGGGTTGGGTTGTTGCAAATGGGAGTGTTGCAAGGTAGGGTTTCTTCTTTGTTGGCCAATGATGGTCACAGAACGATGAAACTGATCGGTGATTTCATTCATCATACCCGCAGTGAAAGTTTCTACTACAGGGATAACTACAGGTGCCTCTGCCCAACATGCGAATCCACAACCACAGGGTTTCCTGTTACAACAGTAGAATCGACGACCTGGGTTTCTTGAAGTTGACGATACACGAACTACTGTGGGAGAACCACAATTGCAATAAACCATATTGTGGTTTCGTTCGTTGATACACACAACTTAGTATGTAATGACTATTGTTATTTATATAAGCAAGAAACCGCAAGTTGAAGTTGCGGTTTACTGAAAAAAGAGCACTTTACAAGAAACCGCAACTTCAACTTGCGGTTTCTGGTAAAGTACTTTCAGTAAACCGCAACTTCAACTAGCGGTTTCTTGCTTATATATATGTATGCAATATGAAGTACTCACCTTCACCATCTTGTTTTACCAAAAAAATCATGGCAAACTTTCACCCTTTCATTGTAAAAATCTACTGGGGTGGTGACCTTACCTACATAAACGGTAGTGTTACCACCGACTCCAACACCCTTTCGAACACTTTTATTATGACCCACAGAATGTCATATACTGAGTTTGTAGACGCAGTTTGTAGTAGCGCTCATATTAACAGGGAGTGTTATACTGTGAGTTTAGTATTGTATTACACTTTTCAGGGTTGCTCTGAGGGGGCGTACATCGTCAGGGACGATGGTATGAACACGATGTTCTATCTAGCGGAGCATACACATTGTTACATCGCAATCGTACATGTGAAGCTCATGCCTATAGTTTCTATTCAGGAAACTAGTGCTATGGATCTCCTAAGACGCTTTTCCTCGGTGCCTTTAGAAGATGACACTTTGCATGCTCCGCCATCTGAGCATATGCAGTCAACCAATCTGCATGGCGAGTCATCGTTCAACAACACAGGAACCTCATATCAAGGAGGTACTGCTGATTACCATTATCATGATTTTCACTTTAACGAAGAGTATGTTGCTGATCTATCTCTTAATGACAACGAACACCATCATGGTAACGATATCAATGAGGGTACGAGACTTATATAGTCAATTGATTTTTATTAATATTTATAATTATATTAACGTACTTATAATACTGTGGTGTTATAACGATGAGGATATAGAAGAGGATGATGTTGGAGGCTATGTGAACAATGATGAAGCCGGCGACGAAGACGACAATAACGACATCGATGAAAACGTTCCTGTAAATTATGACTACGAACCGTCAGATGCGTCTCAAGGTATTTTTTTCTTATTAGTAAGGTACTTTCATTGATACAGTAGCCTAATATGATCGAACACTGCTTTAGGTTATGGGTCCGAAGACAGCAGAGAAAGCGAGCATGAACCCACGGACGTTGACGTTGACTCAGAACAAAGAGGGGACGAAGAAGGTGAAGCTGGACGGTCACTTGTCCCTACAGATCCTCAATTCCATGAAGGGCTTAATCCTGCTTTCCCTACAGACGTACCTATTGACGACGAAGATGAAGGGTTAGAAGCATATCGGCTCCCTGATTACGACGATGAGGATAGCATGGAGAAGTGGAGCGGAAACATAGCTGATATCCGTGTGGGCATCTACTTTGAAAGTAAAGAAAAAGTGATTAGAGCGATCCGGTATTGGAACGTGCAATGTAATAGAGAGTTGTGTGTCGTCGAAAGCAGGCCATACACATTTAGAGTAAGATGCAAAAATAAAAACTCAAGTTGCATGTGGGCTGCTACGGCATCACGTGCCCGAGAGGGGGCCTTCTGGCGGTTGTCAAAGTGGTCAACAAAACACACGTGCTACTCAACGGTTGAACGCAACGACAACAAGGCACTAAGGTCAAAAGATGTTGCCACGCACATCTTTGCACAGGTGAAGGCTGACTTAGCGTTTCCAGTGAAACAGGTCATCACTTACATAAAGGAGACGCTGAATGTCGATATCTCATACTCTAAGGCATGGAAATCCCGACGAAAAGCAATTGAGAATGTGTACGGCACCTAGGAGAGCAACTTTGAGCAGTTGCCAGCCTATGTGGCTCGGTTACAGGCTACAAATCCAGGTACCATTGTCGAGTGGTATCATCATCCCAGGAGCCACCCGGATTGTAAGGTGTTCAAATATGTTTTCTGGGCCTTCGCGCCCCTAATTGAGGCCTTCCAATTGTCGGCACCGGTCATCTCCGTCGACGGGACTCATCTAAAGGGGACGTATAAGGGCAAGATGTTGATTGCGGTCGCCAAGAATGCAAACAACTACATACTCCCGGTGGCGTACGCAATTGTAGACGAGGAGACAATTGAGAGCTGGTGTTGGTTCCTGGAGCAGTTTAGGATCCATATTTCAAAACACAACGCCGGCAACCCCCTTTGTGTTATCTCGGACAGACATGTCGGAATTATTAGGGCGATGGAGGAATTGCCAGGATGGAGGAAGCCGAACGCTTACCATCGGTATTGTCTTCGTCACGTACGAAGCAATCTTGGCGCAAAATTCAAAAGCGCAACTCTTAAAAAGCTTTGTTGGACTATCGGTAGCACATCACAGCGTTACAAGTATCTGTATGCCATCAGACAAATGAAGAGCATTAACAAAAAGGCATGGAGATACTTGAGAGACATTGATCTCTCTAAGTGGACGTTGGTGCATGATAAAGAAAATCGTCGGTGGGGTCACCTGACAACGAACATGTCTGAGTGATTCAACCATGTGTTGTCAAAGGCAAGGATGATGCCTATTTGTGCAGCCATACACCATACGCTGGAAAGGGATGTTGATCAGTTTAACATTCACTACAGAATTGCAAGGCGTTGCCAAACATTGCTGCCCCCCCCCCCCGTATCTGGAAGGTGATATGCGAACGTGATGCTAAATCACGAGAACATACTGTACGTTTGTATGATGGTTCAACGGGATGGTACCACGTCAGGTCTCGCGTTCGGTCAATGGAAGACGGGGGGAACGATTACACGGTTGAATACCGTAACAGAAGTTGCTCCTGTGGAAAGTGGCAAATCGAACGTCAGCCTTGCTCGCATGCTATAGCGGTTTGCAACATGAAACCTAAGGACCTTCATCAAATTGTTGATCCACGATATCATACTTCCGTATATCGTCTTCAGTACAACGGCCACTTTTATACCCTAGGTCATACAGCTTTGTGGGATAAAGGAACCTGGAGACTTCGTGGTAACCCGTCACATTTTACTGTCAAACGTGGCAGGTTGAAACAGAAGAGGATCCATAACGAGATGAATGAAAGGCATGAGGAGCAACCACGTGCTCCCCGCAGATGCAGTATTTGTAAGAAGACAGGGCACAACAAAAATGGGTGTAAAACCCGTGGCCAGTGATGTTCATTGTCGTGTGTTGTTTGTCGTGTGTTGTTTGTCGTGTGTTGATGTTTGTACTAGTGTTTCTTGTTATTTCTTAGCAACTACTCGTATTAGTGTCGTCATTATTGTACTTTGATTGCCGTATGTTACCGTCTCTCCTACGTTGAGTGTCGTGGTTATTGTATCTTATTTGTTATGAAGTTGTCGTTTAACTATCATGATTATTGTGGTATATTTTGATAATGATAGTAAATGTCCGTACCCTACTTGGAAAATTAAAAATTATTAATACACTTTTTTTAATAAAGTGATAATAAATATATTTAAAACGAATAATCTTTAATAAAAAAATAACAACATATTAATAAAAATACGTTTAATATGTCGTTTTATAAACAATCTATTTCCGACCCAGATTATCTTATTTGTTTTACTTAATATGTCGTTTTTTTTGTATGTCGTTTTGTTTTGTAATATGTTTAGTGGCATGGTATGTCGTTTTTTTTAGAATAATGTTTTTTATCTTAATTTTATTTATTTAATATGTCGTTTAGTCAATTTATTTAACAAAGTTATTTAACAATAATAAATTTATTGAATAAAAACAACGTAAATTTATTTATCACACAAAACATTAAATATACAATCTACCGAGTTACAAAACAATCTATTTTCGAGACCACCAATTCCAATATTCTCCCTCGACACTTGGCCCATATTTTAGCTTTATCTTTAAGTTCGTCGATTTGTTGGACATGGGTACCAAGTCAAGGGTATCTACGTAACTATGTCAGATGCCTCCTACAATTGAGATACGACCAGGAGCAGGTGCATCCGATGTCCCCAACGTCGCTAATGATGGAACGAGTTTCTTCGACGTCGGAGGGCCTTGCGCTGAAGGTGTAGAACCCGCAAGCGCGATTAAGTTTGCTGCCAAAATGATCGATTTTGATGAGTCGACCACCTTCAATTTCCGAGAACACCTATTCCAACTTTACACGCCTTGCCATAATCCTACAGGGTGGCGCGCTGACCCTGAGGAACTCCAACCACCACCTCCCTAAGGATTTGCTTGGAAGGTGGATCCCGCAAAAGAAAAAATCGGCATGCCTGGGGGTGGTACACTGGATCTTCAAACCACCATTGCAAACCAACTGTTTAATTTTATAAACTACAATACCAATGTTGCATTCTACACGTGTTATAATACGTGTGGATGTAACATCGATCCAAGTAGTTTCGTGTGGATGTAACATCGATCCAATGAGGCGGTTTCATGTGGATGTAACATAAATCATTTTGTAATGTAAGAATGGATACGGGTGTTTGGGTGTTTGCACATTTGTGGAAAGAGCATGCATGTGAGTTTTCTACTTTGGTGCGGCAAATGCGACTGAATATGGAACGAGGTAATAACAATTTATATCGAGTAAACCGCAAGATGGTCCCCCAATTTTATTTCTTAATTTAGAAGCCGCAAGATGGTGTATTGTTTTCTAAGTACACTTACAAAACACCCCCTTAAACTATCTAACTATCTACAAAACAGGTCCCTGTTAAGTTACAAAACTAGTCCTTTAACTAACCTAACTTATTCATTTTTTATCCGGCTCCAATTAGAAACCACAAGACCGTATAAAGGTTTCTAAGAAACTTCCAAAACACCCCCTTAAACTATCTAAATAACTACAAAACACCCCCCTGCTCGAGTTCACAAACCGCAAGACCATATATCAGCTTCATCTTCCTCTCTCCTACTAAGCAAGACCCTCTCTCCTCTCCCCTCCACATAAGCACAAACCGCAAGACGGTATATGGGTTTCACCATTTGTGTAAATCAGCCCCTGACACCCTCCATTTGCACAAAAAAAAACCCTACTATGCCACTATTTTTGCAAAAAAATCTAAAATTAGAATCCAAAGCAAACCGATGTATTGAGCGTTGACGTTGACTTGTTGTATAACGAAGCTTCTTCTCTAGCGTCTATATATGCATATCCCTTCTTGGTACCTAACACCTACATTGATCAGAAAAAAAAATGGATTCCGACTATACACCACCTCCATCCTTTTCATCTGGAAACTTATGGAGCATAGAGCCTGAGCACCCATCAGATATTCAACCCACTGTGGAAGTTCAAGCTCCAACCATGTCATTCATGGGCATTACCAACTCCGAACCTCATGTTTTGAATGAAGGTGAACGCCAATTGGTGACTGATGAGCCTTACGCTCCAGCTCAATCTCTTTCGGAGATTCGACATGTCGAGAGGTCGTTTACGGGTGGGGATGTTGATCGTGTGGAGGCTCCAAGTGCTCAAGCACCGGATCTTGATGCTACAGGGCACGTGAACGAGTCTCTAGTTGGTCTGAATGGTTATAGTAGTACTGAGAAAGCGCCTACATACTCCGATATTAATCAACGAGAGCAATCGAATCCGGGTCATGATTCCACGGGTACTCAGGCGTATGATATGAATGAAAATGTTGAATACAGTATCCCAGGAAGGCACTTCAAGCAAGCAAATCTGACGGGGCCCTATAATATTTATAATTAAGCTTGAATCAAATGAAGAGATGTGTGTTTCTTTGATTATCGTATGTGTTTCTTGAGTTTAAATTTGTACTTGTTTGTGTTTGGGAAAAGTAGTTTGCAAATCAATAAGTAAGGTTATGTGTAATTTAAGTGTGGTTTAATTTATGTTATATTAAATAATAAGTCGTCTTTCAAGTATTGTTTGTTTTGCTGGGGTTCAAAAGCTTAGATGACAAACAAGTTTGACTAGGTAAAGGTTTGTCAAAAGACTCAAAACGTCTCAATTTAGCAGTTGTACTTAATTTTGTTCGAACTCGTGAGTTGGCTCTTCACACATCACATGATATTAAAATTATCCAAAATAAGAAAACACCAGCGTAAAATACGATACCCAAGGTATTTTATGCTGATTAATGGGGTTTTACACCAAGACTACTTTATACGCCCTCATTTACATGAAGGCCAAGCAAGCCATGCTGGCGTTAAAAATGTCGAGTGAATCACATGTCTGGGATATAAATCATAATATATTTTGTTAAAAATATTGTGTGGATCAATTAAGAAAGACTAGAGTATATGATAAGAAAGTACGCTAGCGCTATGCTTATAAGTTTGTCTACTAAAAGTGAAAAATTTAGGACCTTATTCAACATCATCTTAGATGAAGTTTCTAAAAATTAGGACGTTATAATACTTGGAGGCAAGTTCTTAAATCGGTACCATATTATATATAGACAACCGAAGATTCACCTGGTGTGTTTATAGTTCACATAGTATAGGACAAGACATGTAAAAATTTCAACGCCAAGGATGTTTGTTGTAATGTCTAAAAAATTGTTTCCATTAATGAAATAAAACTAAAAAGCCAATCTATACGTTGACGAAGACGTTCACTTAACATTTCTGATTTCAATATAAACACCATCTCATCTTGAAAACCCTACATCTCAAAACTTCATCTTCTACCCAAAAACAATGGATTCCAATGACTATTCATCACCTCCTTCCATTCCATCCGGTGGATTCATGCGCGTCGAGCCCGAGCTCCCGGATAATAATCACGAGCTGTATTCAGACCAACCTCCGTCCATGTCATCCACAGGGCTCATGAGGAACCCTGAACCTCAATACCTACAAGACGGTCAACGCGAGTTGGTTGATGAACCTAACGATCAACCTCCATCTCGTACAAATCTTCACCACGGCCCTGGGAACTCGATTACTGGTGGGAATGACAATCGTTGGCTGTCTAAAACCGATTACAGTGATCAAGCACCTAGTCATAGTGCTTTAGTGCATGACAACAACTCTACACCTGCCTTCAACGATGGTAGTGGTTATGAGTCAGCGCCTTCACAGTCAGCAATGGTCCATGAAAATCAATCGAATCCAGGTGGTTATCTGGAATATGCTGATCCGCAAGAAATGGCTGGATATAGTATCCCTGGAAGGCACTTCAAGCAAGAAAATCAGATGGCCTAAAAAGAAGTGAAAATTTGTGGGGTTTTGTCAATTGCTTTTTTTGTAATTTATAAGTTGTGCTGAAATAAAGATGTGTATTAATTGGTTCGATTATAATTTGGATTTGTCAAGTCTAAAGTTGTTGAATTTGTTTGTGTTTCGGTCTGGGATGTTTTGCAAATCATTAAATAGACGTTGATCACTTCTTTAAGTCTTGTTTCGTTAGGTGAGTTTTATAAGAGTAGGTGACAAACGAAATTCAGAAGTTGACTAAGACAATCTCCAATGCAAGATTAAAATTCTTGTAAAAAAATTGTCACATCAACCAACTAATTACTCTCTTTCCTCTTTCTTTCTTCATTAAATCCTCTGCTACTCACAAATATCTCTACAAATGCATGTACTTAGCTAGAGACTTTTTTACACTCTCTCATGTCTCTCTCTTCCAACTCACCATCTATATCATAAGAGTCACAACTCTATCTATTGTCTAAGATAAAATTACACAAAACGTCCTTTACGTTTACTAAAAATTGCAGGTTTCATCCTTAATGTTTAAAACTTGCAGGATTCAATTTTTAATGAAGTTTTTGTTGCAGGAAATATCCTTTTTCACTAGCGGGGTTAGTTTTTCTGGTTAACTTCTCCTATAAAGACCATTCTGGCCAATTTTCAAACTTTTCATCCCTTTCCTTTGTAATCTCCGGCGAGTTCATTGCCGGATCCGACCAACTTTCTTGTGTTTATCATAATAGAATAAAAATAAATTATGCTTCTTATATTTATTTGTGGTCACCATTATCATTTATATTATAATGATCAAGCACTATTATACCCCTAATTTAATAACTGGTATTTCATTGATAGATGGAATTACCCTTACTAATATTACGAGGGTGTCCTCCAAGGGTATATGTATAGAGAGATAACTAGAGTTAAAGTTGGTGGCAATCATAACACATTAAGCATTCATAAAATTATCCCCTACTTCTCTTTCATAACTGAGTTCTCTCAAGAACTCATTAGCTATAAGAATAATACACCCTTAACGGAACCCGACCATACTGATAAAGATGCCGTCTTCCAAAATTCTCTCTATATCAGTTGATGGTCTAACCAATCTATTAGGCATCAATTATTTCATGTTACCCATTAACACATTCAGAATTGATCAATGTGCGGTATCAAAGCGATGTTGCTCAATCAATTCTGATTATTTCCATTAGATCTGGAGTTAAAAATTGGAAACATGCTTGATTAAAAATACTAATAAGGATGGCGATGAATAAAGAAATAAATAAAGGATGACGTTCTGGCAACTAGACGGGTCACGAGCAGTGTATGTGCACAATTCCACATGAAGGTGTCTTCGAATTGTGGCACACAAGTTGTACAGTTTGTTGAAAGATTAGTTGTTGAACTCCGATGATTGACGATGATACTACATAAATATTATTGATGACTTAAATATTTAGTAAAGTAAATATAAGTATGGTTTAGTGATTATTTTGATGACTGAACAATAACCACCCTTAACCCCCAAACCTTGTGAATGATGTCCATTGACAGAGGAAGAACGAGCTCTCACCCTTAGGCTTCCTACCTTTACTAAGAACTCATTCACACATCAGGTGCGATACCGGGAACTTCTCACCCGGATCTGATCCACTTTAGAAGCCTATGTTTGGAATTTGGTTTGAATATCAGAAGCCCGAAGGATCTTTCTCACTTCCAGAAATCTCACCTTGGATCTAGGTTGGCACTACTAAAAGCCGTACGAACCCCATGATAGTTTTAACTTAATTTTAGGTTAATTTTATTATTGTTAAGTTAACCAACTAACTGAAACTGGCACAAAGATAAATGAACAAGAATTAGTAAGAACATAAATACATCAAATAAATATATAAAAATAAATTACCATTACCAATAGTATATAAAGTCTAATGAACCCAATAGTGTAGAGAACGCTAGATGGAAACAAACATCTAAAGAAGACAACACTAGAACATAGTCTTTCACTCATAGACAATCTTCTAACCACCATGATCCAATGCGTATAAAGTGATTCTCACGACCGTTGACTTATTATGCAAATAAATTAGACCTACAGTAACACAAATTGGTTTTGAAAACAAGATCGGAAAGTTCCTATCCTTGGAGAGGGTTCGGTCAGCCATAAGGCCTCCCTGTAGGTCCCCAAGTGGGTGAAAAATGGCACACTCTACGAGTTGGCTAAGCTGCTATTTATAAGCAAAATTTCAGGTCCTACACACCCAAGCGCCATGTGTGAACGCTTGTGCATCTATCCCAGGTACTCTTTACTGCTTCAGTTGTCCTTTTGTGCAGAGTCTGTCTGTACTTTGGGGGCTATACACCCGTGCAGCAATCAGCTGCTTAGGTTTTCTTGTTCCCAAGTTTGTTGTTTTGTCTTCTAGTGTGCAGGGCTTGCAACAAGTTTTGTGGTCGTGCATGGTTGATCCAACGTTTCTTTTTCCGTCTATTTTTTTTCGTAGAGGCCCTCCTCACATATTTTAGCATGCATCTTCTCTCAGATCTTCATAATCTCCATTTTGCTTCGTTTATGCCCAAAAATTACTTCTTTTTTGGTTGAAGCTCCATTTTCCTGAGAATCACGAATAGGAACAATTATGTAGTATTTCTAACCAGCTTAGCTCTAATACGTCATATTTTTAGACTAATTATGCATGTAAAGTATGTCTGAATGATGGCACATCACTAGGATTATGTTCTAGTGTAAGGGATTAAGAATAAGATGTATATATAATTATATTATACTATTTACAATCTCAATCCCTCTACTTTTGGCTTGTCCACCAAGGCTATACCTTGAATAATTAATATTTAATTATTCTCTACCAATTAGTTTTTATAATTAACTATTCGGATCATACTTTGATGGTTGCATTAAATAATTGATAACTGGACACCTATTTTCAAATATATGTTGTTCAACAGCTTTGCATGTTCATGCATGACCCTCGAGGACCTCTATTTAAAGCCTTTAAATGGGTGCTTTGGTATATAAAAAGGCACAATCTCTATGGCTCTTCATGTTGGTTGCATTGTTGAATCTTTACGATCCAACTCTGGGTTTTGTGTATTTTGGGTGTCAAGCTCATCTCTTTGTCTTCCAAGTGACAAAGCATTGTTTCAAGATCTAGTACTGATGATGAATATTGTGATGTATTTAGTGGTGCTTCTAATTCCTAATGGATCTCTCCATCATTCTCCACGAACAACTACTATTGTATTCTGCGATAAAGTTAGTGCAGTATAGTCTATCTCTATAACAATCAGGTTCAACATCAATGTATGAAACATATGGAGATCATCATTCTCATTGTTTGGGAAAAGTGTTTCGAAGTTGTATGATTTTCATATTTCATATTCACATCAATATGCATACATCTTCACACAAAAAGGACTCCCTGTACCATTATGCTTCGACTTCTGATCCAAACTCAGGGTCTACTAACCTCTAGATGGGACTGCAAAGGCATGCTACAATATATATTTTGTAATGATACCGAAAGGATTCACATGGACCAGTGTAACACCCAAGGTAAACCACATATCGTCAGTGGTCGGGAGATATTCTTAGTTCATAAGGAACCACATGCCTTTTAAATCACCTGCGCGTTTGGGCTTAGTTGGCTATGGAGCACTTTAAAGCTTCACAGTTAAACATGCTTAAGTGGGAGTAGTATCAGGATTAGTGACCTTCTGGGGAGTCTCTACCAGAGCAACAAAAAAAATCCGGTTGTTCCTAGATAGGTAACCTTGTAGGGGCAAAGCGAAAATGAAATATTGGTGAAAGGGTGATGTTACAAATGGTATCAACACCACTCCTTTGTCGTTCGGGATGGTGGGGCAAACGTCATCAAGGATGGTGGCTCTCTAGAGTAGGGGTGATTGTAACGATACTGAAAAGATTAACACGGACTAGTGTTACAACCTATTCAAATTTCACACCGGTCGTGATCAGATAAAAGTAGTACTAGGAGGGGTGACCTTCTGAGAATTACGCCGTAAATAGCCAAAACCGTCCATGTGGTTTGGCGGGTTTTGCCAGTCCAGCCCAAAATGAAACTAATCGCCTGAACAATCCAATAGTTTGACGAAATGTGCCAAAACAGCCCATTTTTAGTGGGGTTATCTCAGCCCAGTTAAGTCAAGGGCAAAAATGTAATCTCAGCTCTAAGGTTTTAACCACACCTTGTTTCTACTTATTAACCCTAATTTTTCACCTTTATCGTCATTTACATCCTCTGATTTTCCCTCCAAACTTAGATTATGGAGGAATGTCTTCTGAGACTCGACGAAAACGACTTTGATCCTCACTCAAATTATGGTCAGTAGTCCTCTTTCGATGTATGTGTTAATTACTGAAGCTATTGTCAATTGAAATTCCATGTTAATTGTATTCTTTATGACAATGCAGGTTTAAGCAAAGAGTTATTTTCAGTTAAGCTTTATCATTGTGGTGAGTTTAATGACCCTGAAATAGCTATATTGTATCTAGACGCCGAGGTGAACTACATTGATCATCTGAACTCAAATTGTTGTGTTGTGGTAGTTTTGTATGACATTTTGGTTGAACTAGGATACTTGAAGTTAGGTTTTTTTTTATAAGCTACTAGGACAGAACCAAGATACATGATTAAGACCAATCTCATTTGATACACAAGTGCTAGAAGTAAACAAACTAGTTGAGAATGAGAAGTTAATTGAGATATATGTTGAACATATTGATCCGGACTATCTAAGTTTAATACACTGAGAGCTAGGTGAAGATGTTCAGGGTAATAAGTCTGATGAGAATGAATTCTCATATTAGACAAATTTGGATGTATCAGAATGTAGTGATAGTCAAGATAGTGCTTATAAGCCTGATAAGGGTGAATACATTGAATCATCTGGTAGTGAGGATAAAGCTAATGTAAACACTAGCAAGAAAAAGAAAAACAGGCAAAGTGTAGGTGACGATAATGATGATGACTCTGACTTCATTATAGATGAGGACAATGAAGTACATGATTATGAGGTTGATATGGAATACTTTAAGGCTGCGGTAGACACTGATGTTACTGATGGTGAGGAAACAAAGGGTCAAATGGATGATGGGGTTGAAGTAGATTTCGATGAATTTGATAGTTTAAGTGAGGAAGATGAGCCTAGGTTGCATAAGTGAGTTAGGAACAACATGAAACATAACAGGAGAAGCAAATCAAAAACTCGTGATTGTCCATTTTATCTAAGTCAAGCATTTAGTTCTAGAGCTAATATAAAGAAGTTGGTCAAGGATTTGGCTGTGGATAGCAGAAGGTAGCTAAGGGTTGTTAAAAATGATAAGTCTAGGTTTTCGGGTTGTTTGCCAGGGTGTTAATCCACAACTAGGTGGTAGTTGTGACACTAAGGAAATTATAGGCTATTCCCAAAGGCAGAACATAGGTTCTGCCTAAGGCATATCCATGAGAGCATGAAATCAAAATGGAGGGGACAATTGTACAAGGAGTTGCTTTAGAGTTGTTTAAGCGTGACCACGGCAATAAGGTGGGGGGAGGGCTATGAATGCGGTATCCAAAGAAGATAAAAATTTGCATGATTGGCTGAAAGAGATTCCACCAAAACATGGGTCAAGATCTCACTTTACAGGTATGGCTCATCTTATGTTTACTGCATTTAGAATGTATGTTAGGAATACTGAGCTGTAGTATGTTTAATGCATGCAGGAGGGGCAAAATGTGATATGGTCTTGAATAATATCTATGAAGTATTCAACTTGCAACTACTGCATGGTAGGGACAAACTTATCATCACCTTCCTTGAGTACATAAGGGAGTACCTAATGAAGAAGATTGGGGTTGTAAAGAAATTGATTGCAAGAAGTGATGGCCCTTTAACACCTGCTGCAACCAAGGCTTTTAACAAGATCAAAAGTGAGGCATCACAATACAATGTGATCTGGACAGGTATGTTTCCTATAATCATTTACTATGATGTTTAATGTTGCTGAAAAATATTTTGACTTTCCATGTCTATTACAGGTGGATCCAGGCACCAAGTTTCATGCTTTGGTACACAAGACCAAAGGGCTGTTAACCTTGGGTTGTTAACCTAGAAGAAAAGAAATGCATTTGCAGGAAGTGTGACCTGACTGCTATGCCATGCAAGCATGCAGTGGTTGTCATATGGTGTTATGTAGAGCATGGGGGTGATGGCATACCTAAGAAGTGGGATGCTCAGGTTTATTGGTTATACACATGGAAGGTGTATGATTGTACCATTGCTCCAATCAATGGTATGGATATGCGGCCACAATCAAGATGCCCAACCACCGTAACCCCCCCCCCCCCCAAGCATCACAAGCAACCAGTAAGGACAAAATGAAGATAAAGAAGTCTGCAGAAGAAATTGCAGAGGCTAGTCAAGCAAGCCAGGTTGATCGTGCTACTCAGCCTAGTCAACCTACTCAACCAATCATTCGAGATAGGGGTAAATTGCCAAGAAAAGGAAATACAATCACTTGTGTTCTCTGCAAGTAAAGGGGAATAACAAGTGATCATGTAAGCCGAAGAATAGGCAGGTTGGCAGTGGCAATCAAGATGGTAGGGACAATGGCACTCAGGATGGTGGATCACAGGTAGTTGATTAGTAAGGTGTGTTGGTTTTTGGTATTTGGTTGTGGATTGACTTTTGAACAATACATTGTTTAGGTATTTGGTATCAATCATCTGTATGACCCATTTGGATATGTTGACTTTTGAACAATACTTTGTTGACCATTTGATTTCAAATGTTATGGATATGTTAGGTGCATATGCACATTTGTATTTTGTGTTATGTTGTTTTATGTTGGCAGCATATGCAAATTTGTGTAGGCTGTGTTATGATGTTTTTTGTTGGCTGCATATGCACATTTGTGCAGGCTTATGCATGATCAATAGTGCATATGTGCAGTAGATTTGTGCAACTTCAATAGTGCATATGTGCAGTAGATTTGTGCAGGCTCATGTTATATGCTATTTGATGTTGTATGACCCATTTGGATTGATCAAGTCAAGTGCTACCTATTTACCACTTGTGCAGCTGACCCATGATCCATTTGCAAGCTGAGGAATAGGCAGTTGTGCAACTGCACATTTGACCAAAACTGCACATTGCCTATTTACAAAAACTGCACATATGCATGACCCATTTACCAAACCTGACAGTACCAACCTAAACCCATTTGTGCAAGTTCATTTGTGCAAGTATGATCCATTTACCAATACTGCACATTTTTGCAAGTTTAAAACTACATATTTGTGCAAGCATGACCCATTGACCAAACTATAACTAATGACTCAAACTAATGACCCATTTTCGTAACTGTTAGCTAAAAACAAATGCATTAAAATTCATTCATTCATTCATCTAACTGATACATAAGAAATTCAAAGAAATACATGAACAAATACAAAATATTGACCCACTTGCATTTTCTGACCCAAAAAACATACAATACAATATGATGAACATTCAAGTTGCACCCAAATAAAACTTCAATCTTCTGTTGTCGAGTATCAACCTTGCATTTTCAGCAGGCAAGTTTGAAAGCTCCTCCTCGGCGACGTTGGGTTAGCAGAAGGCGGCGGCGTTGGGTTAGTAGAAGGTGGCGGCGTTGGGTGAGCAGAGGGCGGTGGCGTTGGGCGGCGGCATTGGGTGGATGAGAGAGAGGGCGGCTGGTGGCCGGAGGCAGAGAGGAGGAAGGTTGGGCGGCAATGTTGGGCGGTGGCGTTGGGTGGCGGCAGCAGCTGTGGAGAGAAGCAACGATGGTGAAGAGAAGGTTAAAATTGTCCTCTGAACCATTCAGCATCATTCTAGAGCTGAACCATACAGAGGTGAACTGAACCATTAAGAGATATCATTTAGATGAACCAAACACTATGACCTCTGACCGATTCAGAGGTTTGCCTCTTAATGAAATCATTAAGAGGTAAACAAACAGCCCCTTAGTTTCATTTAGGGCTAGACTGACAAAACCCGCCAAACCACAGGGACGGTTTTAGCTATCTACTCTATTTAATATGATATTTAGAGAATTCTAGCCACCCGTAATCTCTCTCCCTTCCCTTCCCATCCCATCCTTAGCTAGTTATAAAATATTCCTTAATAAAACCATTCTTCTTATTTTTGAACCTTACCATTTTATTTCTTAAATAGAGTTGGCGCTTTGGGTTTATTAAGGCTCGTGATACTTGGAAGATTGTGGATGAGCTCAATGTGAATGAGGTCAGGGGCATGACAACATACATAGTTCAAATAGTTTCACTGACATGTAGCCAGTTGTAATGTAAAAATAAAATAAAATAAAAAGTATCGTTTTCTTAGGGTCCGTCTATTGGCACCCCCAACTTTCTATTTCAACTCCCATCTGAAGCGCCTCGCTTAGGCCAAAGCGAGGCGCTTCAGTCAAATCAATGTCAGTCTGAGTACGAGGTTGCATGGGATTCTGGAAAAACATGTTCCAAGCGCCTCGCTTTGCCCAAAGCGAGGCGCCTGAATTAAGGGGGGATGAACCTGGACGGTTTTTGGTGTTGGGAGGGTTTTGGGTGTTTTTTGTGTTTTGTTTTGAAGTGTTTTTATTTAACTTTTTTTCCTTAATTTAAGTAACTTTTTACATCGCGTGTCGAAAATGTCCGGTTAGTCTCGAACCAAAGGTTGATCGGGTTAGGTCCTTCCTCCTGATCTTCTACCCGCTTCTCATCGACAGCGCTGTCTTCATAGTGCGTATAGTCTTGTTCTTCAGATGTGTCATCACCACGGTTAGCGTCGTAAGTATAACCGTAGGCAGGTTGACTAGGCTCGTCTTCAAATTCATACTGGTCCTTCCACTGTGTATTCAAGTCCAGTTGTACCGCATTGTCACGGTAACGAATGCCAGACTGACCCTCCTCGACATTACTACTAGACGGACCCTCCCCGACATTATATGACGGACCCTCCGAAACATTATATGACGGACCCTGCCCGACATTATATGACGGACCCTGTCCGACATTATATGACGGACCCTCCTCGACATTATATGAATTATAGTCGTAAGAATCACCGAAAATTAAGTCGTAAAACGACATGTTATATGACCGACCCTCCTCGACATTACTAGACCGACCCTGCCCGACATTATATGACGGACCCTGCTCGACATTATATGAAACCCTATATGAATTATAGTCGTAAGAATCACCGGTTCGTTCACGTGCCGGTCGGGTCGGACTGTTTCTGTTCGTTAACGGGCCGGTCGGGTCGGAACAGTCCGGTTCGTTCACGTGCCGGTCGGGTCGGATTGTTTCGATTCGTTAACGGGCCGGTCGGGTAGGAACAGTCCGGTTCGTTCACGTGCCGGTCGGGTCGGACTGTTTTCGTTCGTAAACGTGTCGGTCATAATAATAATAATAATAATAATAATAATAATAATAATAATATGTTATAAATATATTGTATTAATGTGGTTATCACCTCTTAAATTAGACTAGCTTATTCTCCAAGTTTTGTACTCCTATAATTACCCTCATTGTATCTCATTGTAAACACACTTGATTAATGAAATTCCATATCTCTCTCCCAATTCTTGTTCTCTTATTATTTCGCTATTAGGCTAGTTTCACAACACGTTATCAGCACGAAAGTGCTCTCCCCAAAACTGTAATCATGTTCCCTGTAAACATCGGCAACCGTCCCACCCTAACACAACCGACAACATGAATGCCACACTCATGAGAGATCTGAGTTTGCTCTCAAGAGAAGGATCCGATCGACTCCCTTGTCAATCAGGTAACGATACATGTACGTGGTTATATATATTATATGTTTTTAACTACCTACCCGAGCCACACATGAATATTTTTCGGATATGGGGCAGCCCCAATGGGGCTGATGAGGTTATGTTGGAAGAAGATGAATGACCCACAACATTGTTTAAACTATTTAATCATTCGAAATTTTCATATAATATATTGGATTTAAAAATTGTTTTGTCACCCCTCCATTATGAAAACTCGGTGGTTAGAACTCTCTCACTCACTGCCACACCCGCAGCTTAGGGGATTGTTTTTGACTTTTTGTTATTTGTTGTGCTTTTGATTTCCTGTGGCATATAAACCCGGTTTATTAGCCTATTTGCTTTTGGTTTACATACACTATAAATACTATAGATTGCATAGGTATATTTAACTACAGATTCGGTTCCTAATATATAATTTATACCATGTTTTATTAAATATTAATTTGCATATGAATCAAAGAATTTAGGATTTCAAGAAATTTTCTTAAATATATTCACATATGTCGCATGTGGGAGGTTTATAGTTTTGAATGCAATTTAATTTTCTTAGTTGGTAATATATAATGGAAAATATGAACGTATATTAATAAATTGAAGCTTTTGAAAATCCTTGAGTTTTATGGTTGGAAATTATTTGAACGTAGATTACCTTAATTGATATCCCAAAAAGAAAAAGCATGCAGGTTATCATAAACTATGTGATATACTATGGTATGGATAATGTGATATTTATTTTAGGAGAGTAGGAGAGTATTGATATTATATATTATTTACAACATTGTGATCACTGTATAGTTTTGGGGACTTTTAGATGATATATTAACTAATTATATCATGTTTCGAATCATATATATGATTATATATATTTCCTTTGATGGTAAAATTGGAAACAAAAAGGAAAGTGATGAGGTATGAATCACATATTTTATTAGCACTTTCTTGCTAAATATTATTAAAAAAAAAGTTATTTTATATTTGATTTCTAAAGTGTTATGTTTATCTTCATCATGGGAAGTTTGCTGAAAATTTGGGGTCAATATCTATTTATGATTCAAATTAGAGTACCAAATATTTATATATAAGGTATTATTGTGATACGTTAATACAGGAAATCTTATTTCACAAAGATTACTATAAGTCATTTTATATGGTAACATGTTATAACGTCATGTATTGCATGATTTGATGTTATGTATATCTTATATTCTATATGCTATTATCTATTATACAAATGTATTGAATTGATCAAAGTTTAGTATTATCACTTTTATGAAAGCGTATAAATATGCTTACGTATGACACTAGAAGTGTCACACTCCCTCAATGATCTCATTACCAAGTTATAAAAGGTAATAAGATGTTAGGCATGTAATATTATATGACTCGGACATATAATTACTTCTTAATTAATGTTATGTGAAGAGAAGTTTATTTATAAGGGACGATAAAACAAATTTTGAACCTTGAATATGCTCATGAAGTAGCAATATGATAAGGGAGTATGAAAAGTGTAAAATGATTTTACATTTGTGTGACCGAGTAATGAGTAAAAGCTATAAAGCTTGTTTTGGTTCTATGTCATTCCATGAATTGAATATATATTATCATTATGATCATGGACATCATTGGGAAACTATAATTATGGTCATATTATATTGATGGATCGACCATGAGATTGTGATGATGTTAATAATAAGATTGACCACCACAAGTGGCAATAAAGAGAGGATTATATAACATGATGTTTGAACTTTGAAGTTATAATACATTCTTTGATATCTTATGTTTTGTATTACATACGTGCAAGTAATACATATACGATCATAAACAAGAAGTTTATAGATCATAGTTAATTAAGTAGTTGGCATGATCGGTTAGACCACACCGAGTCAATGATGATGTGAACATAATGAAGAACTTAAAGATTCTTCAATCTAATAAATAGCATGTAATGTTTGCTCTCAAGTGAAATTGTATATTTGTCATATAAAGTAGGGTGAGTATCCCTAAATATTTTGGAAGTGATTAAAGGATACGCATATCTTAACATGATAACATTTAGTGCTTAAAATCGATGCATCGTCTAAATGGTTATCAAGTGCGCAACCAGAAGTTTGTGTGATTTATGGCTTAGCTAATAAGATCTCAAGCACATTATTCCAAAATGGCATATATGGTGAATTCAATTCATAAGTATTGGAATACTAGTAGCTTATGTTCATATACATATTGCTTTTGTTGAGACGACCACAAAACATCTACTATTGATTGCAACATCAATGATCATGAGAGCAAAAGTTCATGTTTACATTTGATTTTACATGCAGTAATATTTATTCACATCAAGCCAATATGTTATAATAGTCTCTCCCCATTATAGTTGGTTTTTGGTCAGGAACCAAATATTGCCCATTTAAGATTTTTGTTGTGCGACATATATTGAAATTGATCCACCATGACGCACAAAGATGGGACCTCAAAAGTTGGTTGGGAATATACGATGATGAATAGAGCCTTTAATGAGGTATTTATTTATGGCTCAATTAATTGTTATCCATCTTAATGGATTAACATTCCCAACATCAGGGGGAGATAAAAGGCAGTTGGTAACGAAATGAGTTGGTATGAGTTATAATTGATCCTCAAAAATGAAGTTCGAACATAATTTCAAAGCATAACTCATTTACAACGAGTAACAAATCATTTACCAGACACATTAA
Organism: Ambrosia artemisiifolia; assembly: GCA_032199755.1. Classification (NCBI taxonomy): domain Eukaryota; kingdom Viridiplantae; phylum Streptophyta; class Magnoliopsida; order Asterales; family Asteraceae; genus Ambrosia; species Ambrosia artemisiifolia. The sequence continues at coordinate 40,597,006 of CM063512.1, forward strand.
CTGACCTAAATATGTGGATTAGCTAATTAAGTCACATATACCAGCTGCTAATGCTCCAAATAATCTTATAAGTCTATTGCACGCCTAAAGCGTGATAGACTGGTTGATTCCATGAATAAAAATCTTCGAGAAATTGGAGCAAGTAATAAAGATGGTCAAGTCGAGGTTATAGTAAAAAGGTCTCCTGAAGAGACATTAGACATGATGGTTCCAGAAGAACCTCAGGTACCTGAAAATAAAGAGATCTCGTTATATAGTATCATGTCTACGAAATGTATGGAATCAAAACAAAATCGACGTCGTTATAAATTTTATGTAAATGAGGATCAAAATGTAAGATCTGCCTATGAAGGAATACAAAGAAAGGATTGGCCAAAATGGAAAGACGCAAATGAGGCAGAGTTGAATTCTCTATTGAAATGGAAAGTTCTTGGACCAGTAGTCCAGACAACAGAAGTAGTAAAACATATCAATACGAAAAGGTCTTTTGTGCGAATCAACATTTGAAAAGAAAATGATATAAGGTAAAATTGGTGGCACAAGAATTTCGCAAAGACCCATAATTGATTATGAGGAGAAGCATTCTCCAGTGGTGGATACAATGATTTTTCATTATGTTATTAGTCTGGTAATGCAAATATAGAATTGAAATGCGTCTAATAAATATCTTGTAACGTAAGTTCTCGAGAACGTTATGATTGGAATAATTCAATTCTGAATACATTATGTTTGTTATATGATTGAATTGAATATAAGTGGAACTCCTCATGAGTATCCTAAAGCAACCAAGTGCTTAAAAGGTAATATGAAACATCTTATGATATAATTATTGTGCACCAATACACTACAGGTAATAA